>CM024762.1:50970632-51072805 GCA_014218235.1 Colocasia esculenta
AGAGAGAGAAAGAGAGGCCACGTGGTGGCCTGAAGCAGAGTGGGCACGATGCCCAAGGAGAAGAGGCCCGCCCAGAGCCTGTCTATCGTGAAGCCTTCCTTGTAGGGGATGTCTCGTGCCATTCTGACTCTTCCGTCCTTTTTCATGACTGGAACAATGTTTGCCACCCATTAGGATAAAGTATGACTCTAATAAACTTGGCTTTGTGGAACTTATCGACCTTATCTTTCATTTTCAAATCCATTTGAGGGTGGAAACGTCTTAACCATTGCTTTATGGCAACGGACCCCAGCTTAAGGGTAAGGTGATGTTCAACAAGCACGGGGTCCAGTCCTGGCATATCCTCGTAGCTCCAAGGGAACGTGTCCTTGTATTTTCTAAGAACCTCGATAATTGCCTCCTCTTCAAATGGTGATAAGTTATTGCTTATGAGGACGGTCCTAGGGTTTTCCTTGGTTCTCAGATTAACTTCTTTGGTTGTTCTTCTATTGCAGCTGACGGTTCGTCGAATCTTCTAATTCCACTTGCGAACGCATCAGCCTCGTCCTCAAATTCTTCATCCCCTTCTTCAATTGGGTCATCATCATCCATGATTTCGTAGACTCTGAACCCATCATCAATGAAGCACGACGACTCCTCACATCCCATATCCGTAGGGTTGCAAACTAACCAATACACTCGACGAGTAGCTCGAAATTCGGCTCGATAAAAACTCGACTCGACTCGTTTATTAAACTAACGAGCAGAGCTTGAACAAAAAAATAAGCTCGGTTCATAAATGAGCCGAGCTTGAACAAAGATATGCTCGACTCGATTATGTTCGCGAACAACTCGTTAAGATACTCGATAGCGAACTCGCTAAGATACTCGATAAATTACTTGTTAATATATTGAAATGATATTTATTAATATATTTAAATTTCTTATAATTAATATGAGGGTGCAAATATATTTATCTATTTTGTAGAGTTATTATATTGTATAAATTGAACATAAGGACATAGATGTAAAAGGTTAAATACTAAGGTGTATATTACAAAGATGTAAGTGAGAGTATTTACACAAATTTTGGTTTTAAATAAATTATGCAAATATGAGTATGAACACAAATATCAAAACTTGAAGGTCTCCAAGCACCGCAGTCATCTTCTTCCTCCCGACTTCTGCAGGTGTGTCGCGCCCAATGGCGATTGCGGCATTGCCCCACCCGGTGCAGCTAAAGGGGGCCGCGATCGATCACTAGAGTGTCCGGCGATCGCCGCGGAGCCCCGTTCGCGGCCGGAAGGATCTTTGAGCTGCCGTCGTCCCCCCCCCGGGCGGTACAAACGATTGGTGGTGCAGACGCCCCGGTCCGGAGTTGCAGCGGCAGGTCGGCACCTACGGCAGTGGAGACGCCATCGCAGTGGTTCTGGCTTTGCCAGACACCGTCTATAGGTCCTCCAGTGCGTCTTCCGGCTGTGCCATCACCTCCTCCGTGGCTTCGGGCGGCTTGCAGCTCCGCCTCCCCGCCCCTGGTGGTCGGAGGCCCGCACGGCGGTTCTGGCAGTACAGGACGCCAACGGCAGTGCTCGTGGTGGGATTCAATGGCTGCCCCACCCCTGCACGGCGCCACCCAGCCTGCCCCCACCCCTGCACCTTCTACCTGCGACCAGGTATCCCATGGCCATAGTCCATATCGGATACAACATTTGTGCAATGCCTAAAAATTCTATAAAATAGACCCCCCACCTAACTCCAACCCTCTGTGTCCCCAAGTCCGGTTGGGCTTAATGAATCGAATACGAGCTCGATTTCAAGCTTGTTTATTTACCTACACGAGCGGTAAACGTGCGCTTGACGAGTCGAGTTCGAACTGCAAAAAGATTTTACGAGGCGAGTTTCTAGATGAGTTCGATTTAGGTAAAAAATGAGGGAGTCGAGTTCGAGCGGCTTAACGAGCCGAGCTCGAACGTGAAAATATTTCAACGAGCCGAGCTCAACAGATGTTGTGAAGCTCGCGAGTATCGAGCCCGAGTCTGAACTTATTATAGAGTGTGCGAGCCGAGCTCGAGCAGAGTGATACTCGGCTCGGCTCGGATCGTTTGCAGCCCTACATATCCGGCAACAGCAAGGACTATTTAATGAATTCCGGTAATGCTAAACATGCCTTGCAACTACGGGCTAGATCGGTTAAGAAACGTTGAGGAACCATCTTACCCTTGGACTTCTTCATCGGTGCTACCCCCAGATTAACACTAAATTGTCCTAGACTCTTATAAAACTACCTGAATCTACAAAAGGTGGTGAAGGAAGTGAAAAAGTAGTAAAAGAAAATCCTTGCGTGCGGGAAGGTGGAGGAGGAGTGAAAGCAGTAAAAGGAAATCCCTGTGTGGGGGAGATGGGAGCCCCTGCGTGGAGGGAAAGAGGAGATCGGTCATTGGAATGTGGAGGAGGGGCCCATAGGTTGGGGCGCACTCGGAAGAGAGGTAGGAAGTCTCCTCTATGGAGATGATTGAATTCGCCATTTGGAAATTGGCATTTTTTTTTTCAATGTTATTAAAATTTTTATGGTTTTTATTGATCATGAAAAGGGAACGAGGTGAGATTGCAAGCATAGAGAGTTGGGAGATGAGTGTGTGCTCATTTGGAGGGAGATCTTTGGGAAGAGGGAACTAGAGAATGAGCGTCTGCTCAGAGGAGTGGAGGGAGATTGTGAAGTGGGGCGTCGGTGCCCAAGGAATGCTTAGAGAGGGAAAGAGAGGCCACGTAGTGGCCTGAAGCAGAGTGGGCGTGATGCCCAAGGAGAAGAGGCCCGCCCAGAGCCTGTCTATCGTGAAGCCTTCCTTGTAGGGGATGTCTCGTGCCATTCTGACTCTTCCGTCCTTTTTCATGACTGGAACAATGTTTGCCACCCAATTAGGATAAAGTATGACTCTAATAAACTTGGCTTTGTGGAACTTATCGACCTCATCTTTCATTTTCAAAGCCATTTGAGGGTGGAAACGTCTTAACCATTGCTTTATGGCAACGGACCCCAGCTTAAGGGTAAGGTGATGTTCAACAAGCACGGGGTCCAGTCCTGGCATATCCTCGTAGCTTCAAGGGAACGAGTCCTTGTATTTTCTAAGAACCACGATAATTGCCTCCTCTTCAAATGGTGATAAGTTATTGCTTATGAGGACGGTCCTAGGGTTTTCCTTGGTTCTCATATTAACTTCTTTGGTTGTTTCTTCTATTGCAGCTGACGGTTCGTTGAATCTTCTAATTCCAGTTGCGAACGCATCAGCCTCGTCCTCAAATTCTTCATCCCCTTCTTCAATTAGGTCATCATCATCCATGATTTCGTAGACTCTGAACCCATCATCAATGAAGCACAACGACTCCTCACATCCTATATCTGGCAACAGCAAGGACTCTTTAATGAATTCCGTAATGCTAAACATGCCTTGCACCTACGGGCTAGATCGGCTAAGAAACGTTGAGGAACCCTCTTACCCTTGGATTTCTTCATCGGTGCTACCCCCAGATTAACATGAAATTGTCCTAGACTCTTTATAAAACTACCTGAATCTACAAAAGGTGGTGAAGGAAGTGAAAAAGTAGTAAAAGAAAATCCTTGCGTGGGGGAAGTTGGAGGAGGAGTGAAAGCAGTAAAAGGAAATCCCTGTATGGGGGGAGATGGGTGAAGGATCGAAATGAATGTGTGGAAAAGATCTAGAAGGGGGGGGATGAATAGATCTTAGCCACTTTTGCGGAAGCTTAAGTAATTTGAAAACTATTTAAAATCAGAGGCAATGTTATCAGTGAAAAACTACAGATCTGATTAGATTTAAGTGAGTTGAAAAACTTAGATGTGAAGCAAGTTGATTAAGTGAATTAAAAACGGATCCTATGCAAGCATCTAGCGGATGAATCAATCAAACCGCAGAAGACAAATGCACAAGGATTTTTTAGGTGGTTCGGAAATCACCCAAGTGATTCCTACATCCACCCCTCACAACCCGTGAGGCTTCACTAACACAACTGGGCTACACACCCAAAGGAGCCTAACAACTCCAACACTTCAGAGCATACAACTCACACAACCTCTAGAGCAAGACTACTCTAGAAACACAGAGCAAGACTGCTCAAACCAACCCTGAGCTTAACAACTCAAACTGAGCTCGACGGCTCACACCAAACTGAGCACAATGCTCACACTAAAACTTGCTAGACACCAACTTAAGACTTAGATCCTCTAGCAACAGATCTAGTCGAAATTTGAGAACTCTAAAGAGAGTTATGCAGAAACACTTGCATAATCTCAAAAGATATCTCAGAAGAATAGAAGAAAGGATGAATTGAATTGAGAGGCTTTGTTCTTCAGTGTACTCCCTTGTAGAAGCTTGAATTGGGAAGGAACTTGTGAAGCTTGAAGTCCAAGTCGATGCTCTGCAATCTGAGAAGTTGGATCTTCGTCGAATTCTTCACCAAAGAAGTCTTCTACAGGATCTGCCTCCTTGGAATGCTTCAGAGAAGTCTTCAGGAATCAAATTCCAATTCTCACACCTTGAATTGGTGGGAATTGGTCTTCTGGAAGCACTTGGAGAGCAGGGGAAGGAGACACGAGCTCTTCTTGGCCGCCAGGAGCTTCTTGGAGGCTCTTCGAGAGTTGGGTCCCTTCTCTCTTGTGAAGGCTGGCCGAAAAGACACTTTATATCCTTAGGATTCCAAAGATACCCTTTTGGGGTACAGAGGCACGCATTCCTAGGAAGATTCTGATCACCCTAGAAGGACACGTGGCAGCCATCAACTTTTAGGATGAAAAGTTTCCATAGTGTGTCGACCTGCCCTGGTGGTAGTGTCGACACTGTCCAGAATATGTAGAAGGCTGTTCTGGGAAGAAGGTCCCGTGTCGACCTGCTCTGGAGTGTGTCGACCTGCTTTCCCAATTCTGCAGATAGTCTGTTCTGTGAACGGGATCCAGTGTCGACCTGGGTAGGCTTGATTTCTGAGAAACTGCCACTCGTGTCGACACACTCTTGACATGTGTCGACACAGTCTCAACATTTTTACACATTTTGCCTTTGAATCTGTGTTGATGTGTCGACACCATTGATGGGTGTGTCGACTCATCTTTTGCATAAAAATGTTTGTACCTGAAAAATAAACACATATATCATTAGTTAAATGATTTGTCATGACCATAAATGATAAATGTGGTTTGAAAAATACTTTTTGAACATGAATTTCAGGTATGATGTTTTGACATGTTTCAATTAAATTGCTTTAAGAACACCTCTTGTCATCATCAAAATAGGAGGGAAATGATATGAATTTGCATTCAACCCAACAATCTCCCCCTTTTTGATGATGGCAACATTAAATCCATATTTCAATGTGGTTTTGATGAAGTGTGATTTTAAGCAATTTTTGATTGTTTAAATTTTTGTTTTCCTTTTTGTTCATACTTGTCAAGGACCTTTTGATGTTGTTCAGTAACAATTGATGATGTGTTTGTGAGATACAGTGTTACTTGAAATTAGAAATTTTGTGCACACAAGTCAAACAATTGGACAAGTATTCAAACACAAAGACAAAGATTTGCATTCACAATCACAATACTTTGCACTGAAGCCAAAACAACCATTTCATTCATTCAAAAGATCATTACATCAAAATATTACATTCAAGTCATTCATTCTTCTCCCCCTTTGCCATTATCAAAACAAATGTACATTAGGTAGAAGATGGAGGAGGAGGAGGAATTGGAGCAAGAAGAAGTTCAATGTCTGACAGTCTTTTCTCCATGAAGTTCAGGCTAGTCTTGATTTGATCTTGAATGGTTATCATTTTTGTGCTCAAAAAGTGTTCCATTCGATCTGAATTTTCTAGCAAGGTGGCTTGAAGTCTGGTTAGATCAGCTGCACTGTGTTGTGAGGAAGATGATGAACCAGCTGACCAACCAGGTCTCTGCATTATCTTGAACTCCTTGGTCAAATCTGTAATCTGCCTGTCAATGTGCTCATTGAAGTTCCTCATACTTTCTAAATCATCCACAAAATGAGCAAATGACAATCTGGTGCTGGAAATCTCATGCAATGTTTGCTTGGTGTTGAAGACATCTGCTGGGAATTTGCCAAAATTCCATGAAGCACAACTTCTAGCTTTTGTTGGTGCTCTTTCAGCTCAATATAGGAATCTCCCAGAGTGCCTATAAGTCTGTTAAATCTCTGAGCTGCATAATCTGAAGCTGCCTTCTGCTCAATAAATTTAGCTGACACTGTGTTCTCTAGTCTTTGAACTCTCAATTCAAATGGTCTGACATTGATTGAATAGAGGAGTTCAATGTATCAAATTTAGCATTGAGGAAAGAGAACAATTCTGGTGGAATTGAGGACCCACCAGAAGAAGTGGAAGATTGGAATGTAGAGGGGAAATGTGGAGGTTCAAAAGTATGTGGCAAGGAAGAGGAAGGATCATCCTGAGGTGGAATAGGGGTTTCAAGCTGAATGCCACCTTCAGGAGTGATATGAGGCTGGTCCTCATCCATTAGAGGCTGATCCTCTGGCAGTTGAACTTGTTCCTCTTGAACTTGAGGCTGGCCCTCATGATGTTGAGGCTGACCCTCCTGATCTTGGTCTCCTTGAGCTGGAGGCTGTTCCTCTTGTGCTAGGGGCTGATCCCCTTGAACCTGAGGCTGGTCCTCCTGATCTTGAGGGGCCTCAACCACAATTGACCTCTTCTAATTTGATTGCCTTCCAATCTAAATCTCATAAACTTCTGGATATTCTTAAAAGTGTAGATGTTGGACTTGGGAATAGATTGGAACTTCTCATTTTCCAAGGGCACACCAAAGTGCTGGAATACTGAGGTCAGATGTGCTCCATAAGGAAGAGATCTCTTTAGGTCTGTCCTAGTTGTTTCAGCTATGATTTGATAGAGAATCACATGGAGGTTGATTTTGATGTCTTTCACCATGCAATAGAGGATGAGCCTCTGAATGTCTGTCAACCTATCCCTTCCACCACCTTGAGGGGTAATTATGGTGGTCAAAATGTGGTGGATGACCCTTAACACGGGTGGAAAGGTATTTGCATTGAACCTGGTTACATAGGTCTGTTTGGGATCTAATGCATCTGCAGGAAGGCCTGTCAAGATGGAGTAGGCTTCATGTAAATCAAATTCAAACTCATGGTAGTCTGCCCCTTCATCTGGTACTTTGAAAATGGAGGCAGCTACTGCAGTTGGCATGTCTATGGCTATTCCCTTGACTTTGGATTCATACCCTTCTTCTGTGCAGGTGAGGTTCTTGTAGAACTCTCTAACTAATCTTGGATAGCAGACTTGAAATTCAAAAATAAAGGGTATCCAAGATTGAAAGGAAAAGTAGGTTTGAATTTCAGGAAGGGAGTCTGCTAGTTGGATGTCTGAAAGGTCTAGTATTCTTGGCTTCAAAATCAACTTGGCTGCACTTACGGATTCTGAGGGAATATCCTTTTGAGACTCAGAAGAAGAAGAGGAAGATGATTCCTCAGGATGGTCAGAGGAATCGCCCGAAATCTCTGGTCTAGGGTTTGAAACATACCACCTCTGCCTGAAGTGGAGGTCCTGCCACGCTTGGAAGCCCTCAGAGGTGCAGAAGAAGAGGCAGGATCGTTTCTCCTCTTTGTTCTTCTTTCCAACTGTTCAACTGGAACCTCTGCCGGAGCTGGCCTTGATGTAAGGCCCTCTAATTTCCGTCGCATTATTTGTAATTATGTGTGTATGTTTATGCTTGTGTATGTATGTACATATTTACGTATGTATTAATTAGTATAATTACGTATGCATGTGTTATATTAAACATAGATAATGTATGTATTGCGTGATGATAGTATGGATACAATACCATGTACATATTGCATGTATATAAGCTTGGTATGCATGGTTTTCTGCATAATTAGAGTTCTGGCCGAAGGCCACCTTGGCGTCAACCCTAAGCCGTTTATCTGGTGTCAGCGTCCAGACCTGGACGCCAACACTAACTCCGGCGTCCAGCGATATGGACGCCAACTTCTCTGACCTGCATGCGTTGCAGAGCCAGAAAATCCGGGAGCAAGGCATGGCCTCCATTGGGGGGGATGTCCCCCAACGGCTCTCAGCTTGTCAAATCGGCATGGTGAGTGGGTGAGGGGCTCTCATTAGGTCTGAACCCGAATTTGGCCTCTCCCACTTCTCACTTCACCTTGCAAGAGGAGAAATAGAGGAGAGAAAAACCCTAGGTGAGCTATGAGAGAAAAACCCATTTTAGAACCCTCAAATCCGACCCCTTGGACCTTGATCCGGCGTCCCCCTGCTGCAAGGAGGTTGCTGGACCAACAAGGAAGGCTTCCCCGACATCCCCTCGGCGTGGAGATCACCAGGAGCCCGGAGGAGAGATCGTTTAGAGGCACTTCTGCAACTTCTTGGGACTTCCCAAGGAGGTCTTTACCAAGCCTTTAAATCCTTAGAAGAATTTTTGAAAGGCAAGTGACCTATCCTTGATGTCCCCTTATGAGTCTAGGATGGTTTTGTGATTTTAAGGATTTTTCCTCGAGTCCTAGACCCTCCAATTCACCCAAGATTCAGAGCTCGGGTCTGTGTTTCTGCACAGACCTGGTTAGACGGCAAGGTCCCTGGACGTCCAGATCATCTTGGCGTCCATCGACCATGCCGCTGACTCTGAGTCAGCGGCCAGAGACTGCCGCCAAGTTCTTCTGAACAGAACAGTGAGCTGTTCTGTCCCTCTTATACATTAATTTCGGTATGTTTTACGTGATGAGGATATATGGTAGACCTTATACTCTATGTATATTGTGTTTGTGGTGTGTGGATGAATGGTGTGTGTTGGTGGATGTGGGAAAATGGTGTTCCTTAAACTTGTGAGCATGAAGTGTTGATTTTACAAATTTAGTTTTCCTGATTAGAATGTGTATGAATGCCATGGTTTTAGCCTAATCATGAAGATCAGTGAGTTAGCATATGTGTTTGCAACTTTTGGTAATTTATCCATGCTTGTGTAATTGCGAATATATTTGGTTCGGTAAATAAAAGCATGCAAGAATGATTTGTAGGGCTCAATCCATAGATGTGTGAATTAGGGAAATTTTATATTCTCAGTTCATGCATATGGTTTAGCTTATGTATAAACAGCAAGTGGTCAATTTGCAAAATGTGTTAGACCATGTTAATTTAAGTTGTTCATAGTATGCTAATTAGGCGTTTTATTTTCTGTAAATTCTAATTAGCTCAGAAAAATCTGAAAAATTGAGGGTATCATTTAGAACTCGAAAAAAGCATGTGGTTAAAATTTCGGATCATTGGATCAGTAAATAAAAAGTTATGTGTTTTCATGTGAAATGTGATAATTCGTGCATATGATCTTAATGTGATTAGATTTTGTTTTAAACCCAGCATGATTAGTGTGTTTACTGAATGTTAAACCTTGAAATTCTGTAGTTCCATGTTAGGAAAAATAGAGGTATTCATGTGAGTGAGAAAGTGAATGAGATGAAGTGTTATGTGTAAAACCAAGTGTAAAACGGTAAATATGTAAATGTGTAATTGTGCCAATGTGACACTGCTTCCGTAGAGGGCAGTGGAGCTGTATCAGGGAAAAGTCCCCCTGAGAAAGTTCATTGTGTTAAGTGACCCTAAGGGCATTAGGGGGAAATCCTGGAGGTGGACAAGTACCACTGGTTAGGGTGGAGACTTGTTCTCCCGGTCTGCGCAGTCCAAGAGTCGCCATTGGAATGCCTAGATGGCGTCTATGTGTAATGTGATGTGTATATGTCCTTCTTTGGTGGTTTGGACTATGTGTCACGGCACCTAAAAATGTGTAATGTGTAATGTGAAATGTGTATGTGACCATGTGTAAATGTGTAAGTGACATGTGAATGTGTATGTGTAAAGTGTAACCATGTGAAAAGAGGAAACTAGTGTAAAGAAAAATGTGAAATTCTAGATGTGTAAATGTGTTATTGAAACCCATGTGAGACTAAATCTAAAACCATGTGAATTCAGAAAACACATGTTATTATTCTTATGTTATGTGTGCAAAAATGTTTAGAGTCCATGTTAGAGACAACTAATGAATATGTGTGCAAATAGCATGATAGATTGTTCATGTGATATGTTTTAAGTAACATTGTAGCCCTCATGTGTAGATTATAGCCATTGAATCATGTGAAATCAGCAACCTAAAGCATGTAAAAAGGTTCATGTATGTGTTTAAAAATGTGTAAAACCCATGCTAGTTGCGTTACCTTTCATGCATGTAAATTGTTCATGTTGATAGCTCTCATGTTTGACTCTTTAAAGATTAAAGTTCATGAGTAATTGAATAGAGACCATGTGATAGGTGAAGTTTATTTTAGAAATCTGAAAGCATGAGTTATGTATAAAATTGTAGACTGTTCATGATAGGTTGAAAACTCGAAATGACTAGCATGCAATGTTGCTAATTGTAATGTGCATGTAGAAACCACTAGGACTTCTAAGTGTACATCATGAGTAGTGTTGCTTGCTGAGTCCTTGGACTCACTCCTTGCTTCGGCGTACAGGTATAGTTGGTGACACGACACCGCTTGAGGAGACGGTGGAGACGGACTCCGAGCACAGAGACTAGTTAGTTGTTGGAGCTTCTTTGTTATTTGTGTACTTCATAGTATGTATTTGGAACATTGTATTAGAATTATCATGAAAGGAATGTATTATGTGGACATTTGTAATTCTATTTCAGCAATTTAAATTATGTGAGTTCTTAGTTCCTCATTGTTAATTGCGAAGATTCATGTATGGTTAATGTGGATGATGAATGAATGGAGATAGTTCTCTTTTACTTCCGCTACTCTGTTGATTCGCGTGTATCTCAACTGTATGTATCGTTTGGGTAAAGACCACTGTGGCAGCACTTGTTATACCGACGTGGGTTGGTATAACCGTATCGGTATAATGAGGGCCGTCACACTTGAAGAGGCCCTTGATCTGGCGCCACGCCGGGGACCCAATTCCGGACCATGGTGCTAGGGGAGTGGAGTTTGGGAGGAAATGGAAGAATGGAGAGGTGATGAAGGATTGATGCGATTTAGAGAGAATTTGGGAGGAATTCTTGCTGGAAAGGAGTGGAAATGAGGCCGTTGGGTCGACCTGAGCCCAAAAGAGATGCAGTGGTACACTACCCCGCAGGAACAACAAGGGTTTAAGGTGAACCCGAAAGGTTTGAAAAGGGTCTGGCAAGAAGGCAGTGTCGACACATGAGGAAGGGTGTGTCGACCTGACTGGGGTGTGTGTCGACACGAGAGAGGATTTGTCGACACAGCCTTTGAGAAAAATTTGAATCTTTGAGAGAAAATTTTTGAGAAATTTGGGGACATCTTTATAATGATAAATAATGAGATGAATTATCATTTCAAGGATTTTTAAGAGGCTTAAAAATTCATTTGTTGTATTTTGCAAAAATTCATCACAGTTTCAAACAATTTCCAACAGGATATTAGCATTCCAAGACTTGAATCAACAAAATGATAAATTGAGGGATATAATGTATTTAACAATCAACCAAAAAACTACCATGTTTCTCAATTTCAAGAATTAAAGATGTCATCTAGACCAAATACAGTTGTGTTGAAAGTAAAACACAAACTTAAAGAACAACTTGATGAAGGAGGAAGATGATTCTTTCTAAACAAATCTCCAATAATTTTCATATTTTTGTTCTTTTAACAAACTATCAAATGATATAAAATCTCTTTCACTCAAGTACTAGTGCTTTTTACACACCATAGTCCCTGGATACTTAAGATTTAGTCATTGTCAAGTCTCAAAGGGGTAAATGATGACCTTTTGACATGAAAATATACGTTTTGTAGACGCCAATATTTCCAGTTACTCAGTCATCATCAAAAAGCATAGCACATAATTGCTTAGTAATTTTGAAGTTATTTTCAATTTGGATCCCCTTTGAACAGAGTTAGCAATAATGCCTCATGACATACATAGCACTTCATTCATTGTGAAGGTGTGCAGTTTCTCAGCACAGATGCCATTGCTCTGTTGGATTTTACAAGATTTTGGAGAGTTTGTGAGATAGAATTCAAATACATCCAGTCATCAGTTGCAAACAAGAAATGTTTTAAGTTCAAGGCACAAATTGTCATTTAGTTTAGGAAGAGATCTGAATTTCTGTGGATTGAGAGACATAGTTGAAAGTTGATTAAAAATATATAATATATCACTCAAGGTTCATTTTGTGACTCTAGACTTTAGAATGAGGACATCATGCAAGGAATTGATGAAATGCAAGAAGGTTTTGAAATTTGCAAAAAGATGACTTGTGAATTTTCTAGCTCCCCCTGAGATGATGATTTCAACCATTTTTCATCAAAATAAAGATATGCATTTTGAAATCATAAAGAAATTTCTTCTTGGACAACAAGAACTTCTCTCAACAATTGCATATTCATTTTTGGTACTTGGCGGAGACACATACTCTCGCATAGTGAAAGTGTCCAGACAAGCATACCTGTCCTTCTCCAAGTCACCATTTGATATACCAAGAGATTTCAATACAATAAGAGTTGAAGAATTCATTGCCAAAAGGAAATGGAAGTTAAAACTGTGCAAGTTTTGAAATCAGAAAGAAATTCTCTTTGAACAATAAAAGCTCCCCCTCAACTATTGCATATCAACTTCTTAGTACTTGGCGGAGACATATACTCTCGCATAGTGAAAGTGTCCAGACAAGCATAACCTGTCCTTCTCCAAGTCACTATTTGATATACCAAGAAGTTCAACACAATCAGAAGTGGAGAATTTATTGTAAAAAGGGAATAGAATTGAAAGTGAGAGAGATATGAACAATGGCTTGAGGAAGCAAGGAGTTATGAAATGCAAAGAACTCCCCCTTAGACAATGCATAGCACTCAACCCAAACCTTAGAGAGATCAAGAAGGTGGACATTTACAAAGACCAAGTTCTCTCCTTAATGATGAAATCTGTTTTCAGGAAGGGGTTTAGTGAATATGTCTGCAATTTGTTTTTCAGTTTCAATAAAATGGAGTTCAAAAGATTTCTTTGCAACCTCATCTCTCAAGAAATGATGCCTAATTTCAATGTGTTTGTTCTGGAGTGCTGAATGGGGTTTTAGAAATTTATGGCACTAGTGTTATCACATAGGATGGGTACACACCCTAAATCTTGGTTGTAATCAAGAAGTTGATGTTTCACCCAGAGAATCTGAGTTCCACATCTACCTGCAGCAACATACTCAGCCTCTGCTGTTGACAGAGCAACTGAATGTTGCTTCTTAGAAGCCCAAGAAATAAGGCACCCACCTAGAAATACACACAAGCCACTTGTGCTTTTCTATCTAACTTACACCCAGCATAATCAGCATCACAATAGGCAAACAATTCTAACTTGCAACCAGCAGGATACCAAATTCCTAAGTCACATGTTCCAACAAGATATTTAAAAATTCTTTCACAGCAAGCATATGACTTTCTTTAGGATTAGATTGGAATCTAGCACATAAGCACACACAAAACTGAATATCAGGTCTAGAAGTAGTAAGGTAGAGCAGAGAGCCAATCATACCTCTGTAGGTCTTTGGATCTACTGACTTACCAGATGGGTCTTCTTCTAGCTTAGCATTTATTGCAATGGGTGTGCTTGAGTGTTTAAGGTTCTGAAAGTCAAACCTTTCAGTAGCTCCTTGACATATTTGGTTTGACTGATGAAGATTCCTTCAGTTGTTTGGTTCACCTGCAATCCCAAAAAGAATGTTAAATCTCCCATTAAGCTCATTTCAAATTCATTCTTCATTTGATTTGAAAATTCAGTGCAAAGGCCTTTATTAGTTGATCCAAATATTATGTCATCAACATAAATTTGGACAACAATTATTTGATTTTTTACTGTTTTTGTGAACAATGTTTGATCAACATTACCTCTAGAATATCTTTTTCAAGTAAAAAGGAACTCAAACGATCATACCAAGCTCTTGGAGCTTGTTTAAGACCATAGAGTGCCTTATTAAGCTTGAAAACATGGTTAGGATTTTTCATTTTCAAATCCAGGAGGTTGTTCAACAAAAACATTTTCCTTTATATATCCATTTAGAAATGCACTTTTGACATCCATTTGAAAGACTTTGAATTTCATGGAGGATGCAAAAGCAAGGAAAATTCTCACAGCTTCTAGTCTAGCTACAGGGGCATAAGATTCTTCAAAGTCAATTCCAAATTCTTGGTTATACCCCTTTGCAACTAGCCTAGCTTTGTTTCTTATTACTTGACCAGCTTCATTCAATTTATTTCTGAAAACCCATCTAGTGCCAATCACTGTTGGTCACTAGGTCTAGGCACTAATCCCACACTTGATTTCTTTCAAATTGATGAAGTTCATCATGCATAGCATTAATCCAATCAGAACTGGATAAGGCTTCATCAATTGACTTGGGTTCAATTTGGGAATTAGAGCTAGTGAGTCTTCTTCAATGTTTTGCAAGAAGGATGATCTGGTCCTAACTCTATCATTTAAGTTGCCAACTACACTGTCTAATGGGTGATCTCTAGAAAACGAGGTTCAGAAATTACCTGTTGAGAAGTGCCCACTTCTGGAGCAATATTACCTGAACCACTTGAAGATGGTGAGTTGTTGTTCAGGTTCTCTTCAATGTTGTTAATCTCCTCAACGGTTGGTGAAGAATCCACAATGAGGTCATCCTCTTCATTGTCTTGTTTTCCCTGCAAGATTTAGAATCATTAGTGGAAAAGGATTTTCATCAAAAATAACATGTGGTGATTCTTCAACAGTTTTGGTTTTAATATGTACACTTTGAAAGCCCTTGACACTTCAGAATAGCCAAGGAAGATAGCTTCCTGACTCTTAGCATCAAACTTGTCAAGGTTTTCTTTGTTGTTATTGTGTACAAAACACTTGCACCCAAAGTTTTGAAATAAGCAACAGTTGGCTTTTTGTTTTTCAACAATTCATAGGGGGTTTTCTGATCTTTGGTCTGACCAAAGCTCTGTTTAGGATGTGATTGGCTGTGTTAACAGCTTCAGCCCAGAAGGATTTGGGCAGATTACTCCCTAAGAGCATGGATCTAGCCATTTCCACAAGAGTTCTATTCTTTCTTTCCACAACTCCATTTTGTTCTGGAGTTCTAGGTGAAGAAAACTTGTGAAAAATTTGAATTCAGCACATAGATCAGAAAAGGATGTGTTATCAAATTCACCCCCATGATCAGTTAAAATGTTTTTAATTTTAAATGATAAGTTGTTAAGATAGTGGTACAGAAATTCCTGAATTCAAGGCATGCATCACTTTTGTGGGATAGAAAATAACCCAGGTAAATCTAGTAAAGTCATCAATGATTACAAACCCATATCTCTTGCCACTTAGGCTTAGAACTCTTGTTGGCCCAAAGAGGTCCATGTGAAGAAGTTCTAGTGGCTTAGATGTGAGTACTTCATTGAAGGCTTTAAAGGATTTCCTAGTTTGTTTTCCTTTAGCACAGATCCCACAAATTTGACCTTCAACACTAGAAAAGATTCAGGAAGACCTTTAACCAGATTCAATCTTAACAATATTCAAAGTTCTGAAACTTGCATGGCCAAGTCTTTTGTGCCAAGTCCATGCAATTTCATCTTTATTTGCAACAAAACAAAGATTTTCAGAAAAGTTTTTATTAAGGTTGATCATGTAGACATTGTTTTCTCTTTTCCAAAGAATTTGATTTTGTCAGTTGATGAATCAATTATTTTGCAAAAATCAGATTCAAACACAACTTTGTGACCTTTGTCACATAGTTGGCTGATACTGAGCAAATTATAATCAAGTCCATCAACTAACAAAACATTATCTACTGAGTTTGAAGAAGTTTGACCAACCTTACCAGATCCAATGATCTTTCCTTTATTTTTACCTCCAAAGGTGACTGACCCTCCCTCCTTTTCAATTAGACAGGAAAATTTGGCTCTATCTCCAGTCATGTGTCGTGAACACCCACTATCAAGAAACCAAACATTGGTGTTGGGTGCACGACCTCCTGCACAAAGATCAATGGAGAGAAGATTTGGTACCCAAACAGAGTTGGGACCATCAGTATGATTAGCACAGATATCAAATCCTTTCTCACCCAAATTTGATTTGTTTTAGATTTTTGTTTTTTACTTTGGTGTTTTCAGCCTTTTTCTTTGTTCTTTCTTTTAGGAATGAAAGCACCAAGATCTTTGTTTTGGGTTGGAGGGGAGTTTTTCATTTGAAAATTTGAGTTCAGAGGAGGAGGTGGAATCCATGGATTGTGTTGGTACATCCAGAAATTTGGATAAGAGTATTGAGGATAATACCAACAGGGATTTTCATACCATTGGTTCCAAGGATTAGTCCAATCTTCTTGAAGTGTTGTCTTGGAGGTCCAAGGTTTTTCATGGATTATTTCTTTTCCCTTTTTCTTATTTTTCAGATTTTTATTTGAATTTTTGGTTGAGTTGTTTTTGGTTTTTGGTGTTGAGCAGGTCGACCTCTCTGTACTGGTGTCGACACAACAGCCACAGAGGTCTTCTTTGTGGACTGGTGTCGACCTGTCAGGGGACTGTGTCGACCTGATAGTCTTCTTTTTTTGGGTTTTGATTGTTTTGAGTTTTGTTTGGGTTTTGTTTGCTGTTTGTTGATTTCAGTGTTTTCCAGATTAGGACCCTTGACAAAATTAATTAGTGGTGCTTTTCCCTTTTTCTCACCAGATTTGTCTTTTGGGGTTTCTTCTTGTTGAATCCTAATCCATGAGATGTGGTTGTCATGTTGGATCCTAGCAATGCCTCTAGGTTATCTTGGCCTTTTGTGAAGGTTTGGATAACCTCCTCCCTTCCTTTAGCTGGTTTTTAAGAACTTCAATTTCTTCAATTTCTGTTGTTTTTCTTGTTTTTCAATTTCCAGCTTTTCATTTAAGTTTCTGAATTCTTGGGAGGCCTTTTGAGAGGCAAGTTTCAGTTCATCAATTAGGTTTAGGAGATTCTCTTTTTCTTCAAGCAAGTCTGTTACTTCAGATTCCAGTTCACAGATTCTATTGTTTGAAGATTGGTTATGGTAGAGATTTTCAATTTTCTTTTGATGTTTTATTTTCTTTTCTCATTTTAGAATATCTTTCAACTAATTCTGCATACACATCCTGCCAATCTTCAACACTATAATCTTCAAAGGAAGTATTTACCTTTCCATCTGTGCTGTTGGCCATGAAGCAAACTTCCTCACTCTCTGAGCTTGAGGACTTCTTCTCTTCTTCTTCCTCACTTGTATCTTCATCAGACCAAGTGGCTACCATGGCCTTTGGCTTCTTATATTCTGGAATCTCTTGTGCTTTTCCTTCTTGTTCTCAGGACACTCTCCTTTCATGTGTCCTGGCTTGTTGCACCTGTAACAGATAACATTTTCATCAGGTTTATGATTCTTATTGAAATTGGAAGAGGAAGTGTTCTTCTTACCTGAGGGAAATTTCTTTTTCCCAGTCATTTTCCCTTTCCTATATTTCAAAAAATTTCTGAATTGTCTGGTCATGAGGGCAATCTCATCCTCATTCGACTCAGATTCTTCAGAACTTTGTCTTATCCTGATTTTTATCTTTGTTGCTTGAAGAGGCTTTGAGTGCCATAGGCTTGGTCTTAATGATGTGTTCTTCATTCTTTTTTAAGTTTATTTCATATGTCATTAAGATCCAATCAATTCATCCAAGAAATTTTGGACAAATCTTTTGAATCTTCAATAACAGTGGCCTTGGTATGCCAAACAATTGAAGAAAGTGAACGCAAAATTTTTCTTACCAAGTCTGCATCAGTATACTCCTTACCCAAAGCCTTGAGTCCATTGACTATCACCATGAATCTGGCAAACATTTCAGAAATAGATTCATTAGATTTCATCATAAAGAGTTCATATTCTGAAACTAAAATGTTTGCCTTGGTCTCCTTGACCTGAGATGTTCCCTCATAGAGTAATTCGAGTTTATCCCACATCTCTTTGGCAGATTTGCACATAGAGATTCTCGAATACTCCTTGGGATGGACAGCACACTGAATCATGTTCATGGCACTATAATTCAGTGTAGCTTTCCTTATCTGTTCCCTTGTCCAGGTATCTTCTTCTCCCTGGTTCTCATAGGGACCCACCTCAACTACTTTCCAGATCTCATAGTTCTGGGCCTTAAAACACTTGCATTCTGTTCTTCCAATAAGAATAGTCCAAACCATTAAAGAATGGTGGCCTATTTATGGATGGCCCTCAGCTATGAAACCCTTTGAGTCCATGACACTTAAGTAAATGCACAGAGAAAGAGTTAAACAACAAGCAAACAAACAAGCAAACAATCAAACACTCAATACTCAGAAAAAAAACTGCTCAGTTCAAATCAGATCGATGTAAACCCGCTCTGATACCAATTGAAGGATCGAAATGAATGTGTGGAAAAGATCTAGAAGGGGGGGGGTGAATAGATCTTAGCCACTTTTGCGGAAGCTTAAGTAATTTGAAAACTATTTAAATCAGAGGCAATGTATCAGTGAAAAACTACAGATCTGATTAGATTGAGTGAGTTGAAAACTTAGATGTGAAGCAAGTTGATTAAGTGAATTAAAAACGGATCCTATGCAAGCATCTAGCGGATGAATCAATCAAACCACAGAAGACAAATGCACAAGGATTTTTTAGGTGTTCGGAAATCACCCAAGTGATTCCTACATCCACCCCTCACAACCCGTGAGGCTTCACTAACACAACTGGGCTACACACCCAAAGGAGCCTAACAACTCCAACACTTCAGAGCATACAACTCACACAACCTCTAGAGCAAGACTACTCTAGAAACACAGAGCAAGACTGCTCAAACCACCCTGAGCTTGACAACTCAAACTGAGCTCGACGGCTCACAACAAACTGAGCACAATGCTCACACTAAAACTTGCTAGACACCAACTTAAGACTTAGATCCTCTAGCAACAGATCTAGTCAAAATTTGAGAACTCTAAAGAGAGTTATGCAGAAGCACTTGCATAATCTCAAAAGATATCAGAAGAACAGAAGAAAGGAAGATGAATTGAATTGAAAGGCTTCGTTCTTCAGTGTACTCCCTTGTAGAAGCTTGAATTGGGAAGGAACTTGTGAAGCTTGAAGTCCAAGTCGATGCTCTGCAATCTGAGAAGTTGGATCTTCCTCGAATTCTTCACCAAAGAAGTCTTCTACAGGATCTGCCTCCTTGGAATGCTTCAGAGAAGTCTTCAGGAATCAAATTCCAATTCTCAACTTGAATTGGTGGGAATTGGTCTTCTGGAAGCACTTGGAGAGCAGGGAAGGAGACACGAGCTCTTCTTGGCCGCCAGGAGCTTTTGGAGGCTCTCGAGAGTTGGGTCCCTCTCTCTTGTGAAGGCTGGCCGAAAAGACACTTTATATCCTTAGGATTCCAAAGATACCCTTTTGGGGTACAGGGCACGCATTCCTAGGAAGATTCTGATCGCCCTAGAGGACACGTGGCAGCCATCAACTTTTAGGATGAAAAGTTTCCGTAGTGTGTCGACCTGCCCTGGTGGTAGTGTCGACACACTGTCCAGAAATTGTAGAAGGTGTTCTGGGAAGAAGGTCCCGTGTCGACCTGCTCTGGAGTGTGTCGACCTGCTTTCCCAATTCTGAGTAGTCTGTTCTGTGACGGGATCCAGTGTCGACCTGGGTAGGCTTGATTTCTGAAAAACTGCCACTCGTGTCGACACACTCTTGACATGTGTCGACACAGTCTCAACATTTTTACACATTTTGCCTTTGAATCTGTGTTGATGTGTCGACACCATTGATGGGTGTGTCGACTCATCTTTTGCATAAAAATGTTGTACCTGAAAAATAACACATATATCATTAGTTAAATGATTTGTCATGACCATAAATGATAAATGTGGTTTGAAAAATACTTTTTGAACATGAATTTTAGGTATGATGTTTTTGACATGTTTCAATTAAATTGCTTTAAGAACACCTCTTGTCATCATCAAAATAGGAGGGAAATGATATGAATTTGCATTCAACCCAACAAGGGAGCCCCGCGTTGGAGGGAAAGAGGAGATCGGTATTGGATGGGAGGAGTGGCCCATAGGTTGGGGCGCACTCGGAAGGAGGTAGGAAGTCTCCTTATGGAGATGATTGAATCCGCCATTTGGAAATTGGCATTTTTTTTTGTTTTCAATGTTATTAAAATTTTATTGTTTTTATTGATCATGAAAAGGGACGAGGTGAGATTGCAGCATAGAGAGTTGGAGATGAGTGTGTGCTCATTTGGAGGGAGATCTTTGGGAAGAGGGAACTAGAGAATGAGCGTCTGCTCAGAGGAGTGGAGGGAGATTGTGAAGTGGGGCGTCGGTTCCAAGGAATTCTTAGAGAGAGAAAGAGAGGCCACGTGGTGGCCTAAAGCAGAGTGGGCGTAATGCCAAGGAGAAGAGGCCCGCCCAGAGCCTGTCTATCGTGTGAAGCCTTCCTTGTAGGGGATGTCTGGCTCCCCCTCATATGTCCTTTCATTTAGTAGTTGCCTCTTGTCGGTGATTGTTGTGGCTTCTCTAGAAGTTCATGACACAGTGGCGGCCATTCGGGGTCCGTTGGCATGAAAAGTAGACTTAGAGAGATAGAAATGTCGTTCATGTCAAGCCAACGGTACCATTCACTTTTAGGATCACCCATTTTTCTTGTTTCTGGGGCCTGAGATTTTCCAGAGCTTTTGTATGTAGCCAAGGAAGCAATGTGGTGTGCAAACTGGCGAGCATGCACGTCTTGACATGAGAGCTCAGATGTGATGACCGAAGTGTGTTGTTCATCCCATAGCTGCAGTGGCCCCTTCTTAAAGTGATAGTAGAGGGACCATGTAAGTGGCTGCCTGTCAGTCTTCATGGTTGACATCATGGTGGCCCAAGGTTTGGTTGACACTGCCCTCTGCTCATAGTCCTCTTCTTCAGCTTATACCCAGTCCTACCCTGGGTTTTATTCTTTTGTCTGACACGGCTCTGGTCCTACCCTGCAAGTGTGCCCCAGCACTCTGCCCAACTGCATTCCATCTTCAACATGATCTGCCACCCTTGTCAGTCATTATCTTGCTTCGTTTCTGTGCAATATTTGATGTTGAATGTACCGGGCTTTGTTGCATGCCATACATGTCTAGCACTGACATCAATGGCTGATTGCTGGCCATATTGAAGGGATAGAATTATCAGTTACAGCGTCCACTTCCAATATCATTGGTTGCTCGTTACTTTGACGACCCATCCCTTATATGGAAATTTGAGGCATGGTGGATAGTAGAGGTGACGGCGCCAAGTGCTTGAATAAATGGCCCGCCGGTATCATTTGGAAACTTGGGTCCATGTCCAGAATATGGAAACCAATTTCTGTGATGGACGGACCAGCCCCACCTTTAGTGTGACCACTCTTTTTGGCAGCCTACTGGTGTTGTCGTAGGCGGTGACAGTGATGGAGGAGGGCCAAACTGATTGTAATGTAACCCCACACAAATGTAATGTGTCTAAGGACAAAACATTGATGGAAGCTCTGGTGTCCACTAAGCATTGAGACACGCGGGTTCCATTAACTTTGACTTTTAGGCATAAAGCATACCGTTGAGATTCCATGGGTGCTAGCTCATGTTTGTGAAACTCTATGGCTAATGCTGGCTTGTGGGGGTCAAGACAGAGCTGATTTGTGTGACTGGTAAGTCTTCATTTACCATCACCTTTTGAAGGTACTGCATGAGGGCTTCTTGATGTACCGGCGACCTTTTGATCAATTCTAGTATAGATATCCGGGCCGGCATCTTGTCTAGGTGCTTGAGCAATCATATTGAGTCCCAAAGATGGACTCTTCTACTAGGGCTTCTTCTTCCTACTAATGTTAGGGTGCCTGATATTGCTGCTGAGGGAATATTCTATTAAAAATGCAGCCACTCCGGAGCACCATGTTTCCTCAATCTTATCTCCCGCTATATGTATTTCCTGGACCAATGGTCTAGCTGGCAAGTTGGAAGGTGGAGTGTGCAGTATTGAACATTTGGTGAGGCAATTGGATATTTACTGCATTAGGGGATGGTACGGGGAAAGTGGATGGTATAGGATTTGGTATAGGGGTGGTGGTACGTAAAAAAGAGAGCTTGGGGGTTAGGGGTGATGATGGGAGTAGTTGGTGATGTGAGGAGAAGAGGGGGGTTGGATGGGGATGGTTGTGATATGGTAGTGGTGGGAGGTTGGCGTGAGCGGACGGCTAGGCTGTGGTGGTATGGTGGTGGGTTGCATAGGAAATGGAGCTTGTGGGTTAGGGCGTTGTGACGTGGAGGATATGTGTGATTGGCAGATGAGTGGTTGACTAGATGGTGGTGGACATTGTGCGGGGGTTGTACGATGCGAAGGAAGATGGTAGTGGATTAGAGAGGTGGGGTGTGTAGATGAAAGGGGTTAGTGTAAAAGTATATGGGGGGTAGAGGTAGAGGGTGCTTCCATATGCCTGCCAGGTCCTCTTTCTTCATAGGGAGAAGACCTGAGGGCGCTGACTTGCTGATTCAGAGGCGGGTGCTCCAGGAGTGGGTTCTGCACAATGCCCATATTGGGTTGTTGCATAAGGGCCTGGGGCTGTTGTGCAGGTTGCTGGGGCTACTGCTGATGCTGTTTGGCTATTGTTGTGAATGTTCTGCCTAGGCTATCTCCTGCTTTCATCTTCGTTATGTACTTTCTCATTTCCTCCCAATCTATCCCTCCATTGTCATTCAAATCATAAATATAGTCTTTGAAATGGAAGCAAGCCTCTATATGTATGGCCCGATCCCCGGTGGAATGCGAGAGTAACGAGAGGTACAACATTGGGTGGCCATTGTAGTCGTTCCCTCGGCAGAGTGAGCGCAATGGCGGCCATAAGAGCATTGAATATATCGGGTAGAGTCTTCGGCAATGGAAGGTATTGAGCTCTTCTTGGTCCAGGGGGTGTCTAGGCTGTTGGGAGTCATAATTTCTTGGAGGAGGTACTGGTGTATTGTTGGGGGGCGTAGAGGAGTGATGGTTGTTGTCGATATTGAGGTGGAGCTTGGCGGTATTGAGGAGGTGGAGCTTGATGGTATTGAGAGGGGGGTGGAGCTTGCTGATATTGTGGTGGAGGTTGTTGAGGCTATTGAGGTGTGGAACTGGGGTTCTGAGCATAGGGGGGTTGCTTGGCCTGAACTGGGGTTGTGGTGGTTGTTGGTATTGGGGTGTTGAGGCCTGGGATGGGAGTTTGGGCCGTATGGAGTGAAGTTTGGGTTGCCCATAGCACTCACCTGCTTGTTATGAATAACCCCCTCAGTGTGGGACCACCAGCCTGGGGATTGCCATTGTCTCTTCTTGGCTGTTCTAGCTTTCAGCTCAAACATAGCCATAATGGGGAATCTTTCAGTTGAGTTTGGATGTATCTAGCTCTCTCATACAACTCTTCCACAGTAGTAGCTTATTCATAGCCAAAATGTGTTTGAACTGAGGTGTAGCATTTGCAGTGATCATTTTAACTTGCTCAGACTCTGACATGGGTCCCTCAACCTTTCAGCCATTGCTCTCCACTATACATCATAGTGCAGGAAGTTCTCATTCGCCTTCATCTTTTCAGCCATGAGATCAGTGATGGACAAGGAAGGGACTAACCCGGTCTTGTGTACCCTCGCAGGAACTTCTTTGCACAGCCTCGAAGTTCAGCATCAGGGGGTTCCAGAGAATAGAACCACTCTAGGGTAGAGCCATCTAAGATGTTCTGAATAAGAATGCAAGAGCACTATTGTCGTTCTGCCAGAAAGAAGATTTGTACATGAATTCTTTGATGTGTACGAATGGATTGCCAATGTCATTATAGCGACGGTAGACGGGCAGCTCAGAGGGAGGAAGGGGAAGATTGGCATAGAAGGAAGAGCCAGTTCGAGAGAATCTTGGGTGCAGACACTCTCTTCAAGTCTTGTTCCAATCGACTCACCTTCACTGAGAGTGCTTGGGTGAGTTGATCGGATGATTGCTTGTGAGGCACCCCGGAAGAATGAGGTTGGGGTGCACTCACCTGGATAGAGTGATGATGGGGAGGGGCGCCATGGGCACAGAAGGATGGGCCATAGCCCAAAGATGGTAAGTGGGCCTTGCCACGGAGGGGCTTGGCCGAAAAAGGGAGGGCCTCCCAATAGGCTGTGGGGGCATGAGTGTAGATAGAATTAGCCCGCGAGGGGACAGGGGATGCTCGGACCGTCGGATCACGAGTGGTTTCAAAATGGAGGGTGCCCATGTTGGGGTGGAGAGACTGAACTGGTTCGGGGATAGATTTCCCCTTCAAGGCAGTTTGGACCACCCTGAGTTGGGAGTGAAGATTATGGAGGAGGTCCACTAGTTGGGATAGATCAATGGAGGCAAAGGTGTTTCCAGTGACATGCCTCAAAGAATGATGGGGAGACCCAATTTTATTGAAATCCACCGCATAGACTTGCGGATTGGATTGATCATTATATGGTTCATCCGGGAGTTGTGCAAGTTGTTCATTATGATCATAAGCTTCATCATACACCTCATCATGGTAACCCATATCTTCGTATTCAGTCATTCCAATTGATTTTCTTAATGTAGCAACATGATATTTAAGCACACAAGGTCTACTAACAACCAATTACTCAAACAAGTTTGAGAGAAGAAGTTAATGGATTTTAATCAAACACTTTAGGGATGCTTACGTCTAATTTAATTGATTCAATATGATTTATGTGGCTTTTATTGAGATGTTTCACTCCAATATGGATAGGAACCTAGATGGGTATGAAGAGAACTCTGGGCTCACTAAGCACTCTCCTTCACATATGGGATATTCTAATCGGGTCTCCGGGATGGTACAACCTGCTCAGTTCATCGTGAGGGAATCCACAGGGTACAGAGACTTATAAAGGTCCCAGTGAGGATTTTCTAGTCAATGAGATGAAATGTCCAATGGAGAGATCGTCCTCACCAAGAGAGGTGATTGGATCCTAGGGTAGGAGGGAAGGAGGTCCCTCAGCCGAGTATGCCCTCTGAATGCAGTAAGAATGCAAGGATGACAGAAAAATCGGTGCTCTGTGGATAGACAGAAACGCGATGAGTTCAGTCGTTACGTTCACTCTGAATCGCGACCGTTCAGTCGGTCACGGATCTGACAGCTCACAGAAGCTGTAAGAGCCACGACAACTCCCTCCGGTGCATCTATCTCAGAACCGCGACAGTCCAAGCCATCAAACAAAAGGAAAAAACGTGATGTCTGAACATGTCGCGATTTAAACAACAACGGAGAGTTCAAATGAAAGCTGTAAATCACACAAGCATGCTATATGGCCAACCAATTAGAGAAATAAGAGTCAAATTATGATACTTTCTTCAAGTGGAAGTAAGTAATAAGGAAGGGGGAGCAGGATGATGGTTTGTAAAGCACAAACACAGCTTGGTAATTTAGGGGGATTTCAAAAGAGTACCACGTGGGGTACGAGGAGGGGAATTGTATCGCATGAGATACGAAGGGAGGGACACACGTGGGTGTCGAAGGGAGGGGCACACGTGGGTGCCAAAGGAGTGGTAACAACACTAAAGAAAAAAAGTACCACCGTGATCGCCAATTTGTGAACGTGCTTAATCACGCCACAAAGAATTAATTAAAAAAAGATTTTTAAAATGAAATGAGAATAATATAGATGAAATAAAATAAGAAGAAGGGAAAGAAAGAAAAAAGGCAGTGTGTGTGTGCACTATGATGGAGGTGTGATCGCTAGAAACAAGTGGGTACTGAAGGAGAGAGCGAAGGCAGAGATTACTTACCTTCACTCGAGATCGTGGGAGTGATATGTGGGTTGACTCTTACTTCTCCAACCGGTCGGCCGACGAAGAAGACTTTAGTTACTTGGTTACCTTGCAAGAAAAGATCAAACAAGTGAAGTAAAGGATTAGACCAAGTTGTGCAATATCAAATTCAATGAAGGAAGTGAGAAACTAGCTTGCATGGGATTAAACACACCTTGTGAAGGTGGTGTAAAACCCCTAAAGTGAATATGTGAGTGAAAGAAATGAAGTGATGTGTGTGAGAATATGGTGAAATGAGATAAATGAACTAAAAGAATTAAAAGAAATAAAGGAAGAGAAGGAGAAGAATATGTTGAAGAGCTTGGCGCAGCAGTGGATGAAGAGATGAAGACTCCTCCTTGGCTCTAATGGGTTGAAAGCTTGAAGCAAATCTCCTCCGATTGAAGAAGACATGAAGCTTGCTTGGGGGAGGAAGTTCTTCTCTTCAAGCTCGGAGTTTGGGTCTCCAACGCAGCAGGGCTTCGCCTTAGCACTTGTATATATTTTTAAAACAATGGCCTCGGGGGTCCTTTTATAGGGGTAAAATGGTAAATCGTGACGGACACAGTGGTCGCCTATTAAGATGAATCGCGACCGACCAAAGCGTCGCATTTAAAAACACTCCTTACTCGACTGTGGCTTTCCAAACATCGATTATGGCAGGTATGAAAATCACGACGACATGGTCCGACACGTTTCTAACACTTCCAATATTGATCGAATTCTTGCCAAATTAATAAATGGAAACATTGAATCACGACGACTTGAGTGGTCGCGCATTTGAAAGAATCGATCTTTTAATGGGAATCGATCTTTAAACAATGGAAGGTCAAAAACACGACGAACTAAGTGGACATGATTCTATTTAGCAACAAAATCTTTCTACAAATTATTTTGAAAATTGCCATAAATCGAAAATAGAAACACTAAAACACGATGACGCTAACGGACGTGAAAATAAAACATAGTTCAAGTCGAAATAGGAAGATAATACCGACGGCTTGACCATCATGGATCAAATTCTTGAATCGCGACAATGCGTCTATCGCGAATCAACTGTGCACAGAGGACCCCCGTGAAAACCTAGAAAAATTCTTAAAAATCGTAGAAAAATCCAAAAAATAGGAAAACACTCAAATGGTTAATTGAAGAGAGTCACTTTGAGGCATCGCAGTATAACATGAAATTTACTCGATATGTTGTCAAAAATGGCATGTCTACAGAGTTGATAAGTTGCATAAAGTCAAATTCATCAGGGTTGTGCTTTATCCGCAATGGGTAGCTAACATCGTCCCCGTGATGAAGAGGACGATAAAGTTATGATCTGCATAGATTTTCATGACCTTAATCGTGCTTGCCCTAAGGACGATTTTCCTCTCCCCCACATAGATGTCCTAGTAGACAATATTGTCGGCTTTGATATGTTGTCATTCATGGATGGTTTCTCTGGGTACAACCAGATCCCTCTGGTGGAGGAAGACCAGAAGAAAACTTCTTTCACCATGCCATGGGGGACCTACTACTATGTCGTGATGCCCTTCAGATTGAAGAATGCGGGAGCAACTTATCAAAGGGCAATGATGGCGATTTTTCCCAACATGATGCATGTGCACATGGAGGTTATGTTGATGATATCTTGGTTAAATCTAGAACTCAACATGGCCATGCTGAAGTCCTCCGGGCAGTTCTCCAACGATCTAGAGAGCATAAGTTTAAGATGAACCCCAAGAAGTGTATTTTTGGAGTGTCCTTAGGGAAATTACTTGGGTTCATTGTTAGCAAAGGGAATTGAGATTGATCCCAACATGGCTAAAGTAATAATCGACATGCCTCCTCCTAGGAACATCAAAGAAGTCAGAGGGCTAATTGGAAGACATCAGTTCATTAGGAGATTCATTTCTCAACATTCAATTACCTGTAAGCCCTTATATGAGATGCTTAGAGGTGAGGCTAAATTTGATTGGAATGATAAGTGTCAAAAAGCCTTCGAAGAATTGAAGAGTTATTTTTTCAATCCCCTTGTTCTCGCTCCTCCGATCTCGAGTCGGCCTTTATTGCTCTATGTATCAACCACTGAAGATTCCACAAGAGTAGTCTTGGCCCAGTATGACGACGAGAAGAAGGAGAGAGCAGTGTATTATCTATCCAAGTTGTTCATGAAGCTGAAAAGAAGTACACCACTATGGAAAGGACATGTGCGACCGTCATCTGGGTCGCCCAGAAGTTGAAGCACTATTTCCTAGCTCATGAAGTGAAACTTCTGGCACAAATGGATCCAATTCGGTATTTGCTAGAAAAGCTTGTTCTGACTGAGCGTTTGGTGAGGTGGTAAAGTTTTCTAAT
This sequence comes from Colocasia esculenta, assembly GCA_014218235.1. Lineage (NCBI taxonomy): Eukaryota > Viridiplantae > Streptophyta > Magnoliopsida > Alismatales > Araceae > Colocasia > Colocasia esculenta. The sequence goes on from CM024762.1 coordinate 50,998,820, forward strand.
CAGTTGACATCACCTACGTGAATCAAAATTCGATGAAGGGGCATGCCATTACTAAGCATTTGGCCCACCATCCCTTACCTTCATGTTTTCCTGTCGATGAAAGCTTTCCAGATGAAGAGTTAGGAGCCATTATTGATGGTGAATCTTCATGGATACTTTACTTTGATGGAGTTCTTAACTCTAAAGGGAGTGGTATAGGGGCAGTCCTCCTCTCACCAAAAGGGGTAGTGATTCCGCACACTTACCAACTAACCTTCCCCGCCACGAACAATGTGGCCGAGTATGAGGCACTCCTAGTTGGGCTGAAAATGGCATTGTTGCTCAGAGTTAAGGAGGTAAGGATAATTGGGGATTCCCAGTTGATACTCCGACAATCCTTTACTAGTACCATACTCGAGATCTCAAGTTGAAACCATACCAAGATTTGGTAGGAAGGGTAATCCGGCAGTTTGGAAGCTCACTCTAGTTCACACTCCTAGGACTCAGAACATTCTGGTAAATTCACTTGCTTCCCTAGCTTCTCTCTCTCCTATTCCACTAGAAGATCCTCTGAAACCATCATTATGCAAAGATTGAGAATCCCTTCTCATGCTGATCCATGGTTCTCTCAACTCCAGTCTCCTTCACCTTCCATCCATGCCTTTCAAAAGAGCAAGAAATCGATCTGATGATGGCCATCCCTGGTACTTTGACATCGAGAACTATCTCAAAGATGGATCCTCCCTGAGTATGCCACTTCTTCTGATAGATGGGCCATTCACCGTGTTCTGCATGCTACAAGATCATAGGTGGCATTCTTTACAGAAATCCCTTAGTGGGGTTTATCTCTGTTGTCTTGATGAGATCGAATCCCAAAATGTTGTTAAGGATGCTCACTCTAGTGAATGTGGTGGCCATGTAAATGGTAGAGCAATTACCCAAAAGTTGCTAAGACACTATTACTAGCCTACCATGGAAGAAGATTGCACTCATTTTGTCCACCACTGTGTTAAATGGCCAACTCCACGATGACAAGATCCATGCTCCTCCTCTTCTCTTCACCCTCTCATTGTTCCATGGTCTTTCGCCATGTGGGCATTCAATGTGGTAGGTCCACTCGAGGACAGAACCGAAGAATCTGTAAGAAGTTATTCATTCTAACGCCACTGAGTACTTCATGAAGTGGGCTGAACCAGAAGCATTATAGAGGTCAAAGCTTCAACAGTTGTCAAGTTCATCAAGCGCAACATCCTTGCAAGATTTGGCGTGCCCCGGGACATCGTCGCCAACAATAGACCACAATTCACTTCACAGGAGCTTCGCCATGTGCGGTAAATATGGTATAAACTTGCATCATTCATCTCTACGTTATCTACAAGGTAACAAATAAGTGGAAGCTACTAATAAAACTCTCATCAACATCATAAAGAAGACTTGCAAATCTCACAATAATGCTGATTGGCCAGACCGTTTGGTTGAAGCTCTATGGCTTACCACACCTCTATCTGGACTCCCACGGGCAAAACCCCTATGCTTTAACATATGGATCAGATGAAGTACTCCTATATAAGATCTATGTCCCTTCACTAAGAGTTCAATTAGATTCCGAACTTGACCCCGGTCAACATAGAGAGGCTTTATTAGCACAACTTGAACTCTTAGATGAAAGGCGAATGATAGCAGTGACCATGCACAGATTTACTGTCAAAGGATTGCACCGTTTTTATGCTAAAAAGGTCCTTGAGAGAAAATTTAAAGTGGGGAGAAATGGTCCTCAAACACAAGGTGATTAAGGCGCCAGGTCCTAGGAGTAAATTGCAAGAGAATTGGGAGGGTACATTCATTGTGAAAGAAGTCTACTCGGGGAATGCCTATAGGTTAGTGGACGCGGAGGGAGTGAGTTGTCACATCCATGGAACATGGTTTACCTCAAGAAATTCTGTCCTTAGTCAGTCAGTCTGTTCATCACTTGTCAATGTCATGGGTTTGGAACTCTACTCTTCACTTGGCCAATAGCAAAGTAGGGTCTCTTCACACACCACATGATATTAGAGCATAAGTCAGCCTGAAAATCATAAGTACACTCAGATGTGTCTCAAGCCAAGATAACCTCTTTTCTCTTCTTACTCAGTCAAGTTTGGAGAAAGAGACAGACTACAAGTAGGGAAACACCCACTCTCAACCGAAAGACAAAGTGATAACAAACATGGGCAACAACAAAAAAGAAAAAGAAAATTATAAAGCCAAATCTGGATGACAAGGAAAAGCCAAAAAGTCAAAAAGGTAGCAAAAAGTACGTACCCAGAAAAAGACTGACCAAATAGTACGTGCCTCCACCAATGAATCATGATGAAAAGTACCTCTAAAAATCATTGAAAACTAAGTCTTTCGGTATGAGACGTTGGCTTGGAAACCAAAAGTAGTTTGAATCAAATCCTCACATGACTTCCTATTTACTTCTTCCAATATCTCCCCCTAGGGGCAATTTGGCTTTGTAAGACCTTCCATAGTGGAAAATATCAAGAAGTTATGAACAGTCTCTAATGTCAACAATGTCATGCATGATCCCCTTATTTATGGGTTGTGTGGTTAAGTGGATTATGAAGACCCTATACCTTGACCTGTGATGAACCTGCAACTTAGAGTAAGGAAAGCAAAACAGAACCCCCCAAAAAATGTGTGAAAATATGTACATATTTTGCTTATTTTATCTTTAAAAAATAGAAAATCCAAAAAAAAATAGTTATATCATGTACATATTCTATTTTCCTATCAAAAATAAAAATCTAAAAATCCAAAAAAAATAGTTGCACTGTGTACATATTTCATTTCTATATGAAAAAAAGGTGCATGTACATATTTCTCTTCAGCATTTTATTTTGTTTCTATCTTTAATTAGATTTAGCCCCTTGACCAGATCTCAATAAAGGTATATCTTTTAAGCAAGGGGCTAAAAATATATCTACACTAACTCTTTCCATTTAAGTGTTGTGGATACAGGAACAAATCAAGGAAACCATTCAAACACACATTGGATGGACAAAAGCACAAAAGATTCACTATGAAGGGTAAAAGTTCTGTACATAGCATGATAGGGGCATACCTCTAGTGGTACAATGGGAGGCTCACTCCTCTCTCCTCTCCCCCTCGCTAGGCATCTGCCTCCGCGAGCTGCTCATCTCCTCCTCCTCCCTCTCTCGGCGTCGGTCTGGGAGAGGCGGTCTCACCGCTATCGACGACTCTGACCATGGTCCTCCTCGCCCCACTGACGGATCTTTTAGGGACAGGAGGTCATCCAGGGACATGTTGATCGACCACGTCCTTGTTGGTGTCTTCGGCTAACCCTGTCGCTACTGCTCCCGGTGCTTCCTCAGCACCCGGTTCTCAGAAACTCTAGATCCGCAACAGCCTGGGCTTGGGCCCTCTTCACCTGGCCCTCCCTCTCCCTCGCCTCGAGTAGACAACCCTTTGTCCTCGTCAGCTCCAGTCTCAAGACATCCATCTGTGCTGGAGGGTCACTATCATTACCTGGGGTCCTTGCCGCTGCACACAAGTGGGAACACATGTCAGTCTAAATCAACAGATGTACAGAAGGGTAGTGCTCAAAGTATTACCTCCTCCCCCAACTCATGAATCCTCGCCTCTGCCCTCCCTAGGGCTTCCCGCAGCCCGGTCGATAGGTCCTTTGCATGGGGTTGCACGGATGAGCTCGCTCCGGTGTCTCAGCTCGCCCGCACCCTCACCAACTCCTCCCTCTGTAATCACATAAGACCATCAGTCCATAAATCACTTTCATTTGGGAGTGAGTTGTGACTTACCAGAATTCACGACTCAGCACGGATCTGCTCCATCTCGATGGCCTGCTCCACTAGCCGCCCCTTCAGTAGGTGCACAGCCTCCGACTTAGGAATCTACCATTCACACATGCACGTCAGAATCACAAATCAGATAGCCAAGTTAGTGGTAGGGGAGATCACTAACCATATGCCGGTCCAACCGGAGTCACCCAGTGTAGCCAACACGGTAGTCTGCCAAGTACGTCGAGCTGCCCTGCAGGTCGGTGCGTTGTAGAACCTGCTCCCCTCCGTCCCTCCAGTAGGTGATGGTGCTACCATGCTCCTCATGCCAGTCCCGATCCTCGGCGAAGAAGCGACAGCAAGAGTGTCCCTCCCTCCCTAGAGAAGGCACCTCTAGGGCCGGCTGGTGCCAACCCAGAGTCCGTACCACCAACTCTAGGAAGAGGGACTCGCAGGTCCCCAGGCAGAGCAGCAAGATGTGGTGGTCAAAGAGGGGACATCCCGCTGCCACTGCTGGATGGGTTGTATCCATCTCCCCCTGGTAAGGGGTCCACACCACCTGCAAGAGAAGAAGAAACTTTGGTCAACACGGTTAAATCAAATCAAATATCAATGAAAGTAGAAGCGTGTGTGTTGAGGATTATACCTAATCGTGGGGGAAGTGGTCTAGCCTCACTCGTACGTCCTCGACGCGCCGATCCACCATCCTCGAATCGGGCGTCACCTCCTACCAGGCCATGAGAGGTACCATGGCCCGACTCCCTTCTGCATGTACCCCGCGTCCTAATGGGAAGCGGGTATAGCCCCAGATCTGCAAGAGAATAAGAAGCACATCAGTTAGACACAATAAAAGTAAAATGATGAGCATTAATGAAAGTTGCATACCTGAAGAAAGGGGGTGAATCCTCTGGTGCTCTGAGACCGCCGCGAGCTGCTAGAAAAGAGAGAGAAGATGTGTCCTAGCTCCGTGGCACCCCATGTGTACCTGCCTGCCTGGCTCAGGTCTTTTAGCAGCAGTAGGAACTTGCAGTTCATCTAGGATGCCTACGTCATGAATAGGAGCCATCTGAAGAGATACATCACAAAGATCCGAACATACCGCTCCTCGCTCCTCCCTCCCAGTTGGATCGATGCCCGCACTCCGGCGCCGAACTCCTCCAGGGTCTCCAGGGCCCCCCTCCTACCACCTCTCAGACCCACTACGTCTGAGAGAACCCCCACCAAGATGCTCTGGATCGCCCGCTCTGTCCCGCCACGAATCCGGTCCCAGCAGCTCCACCATGTAGTCGTGGTCGTCACTCTGCTCCTATCCAACCACCAGCTCTCCCTGAACCGACAGTCATGTGAGATATGCCACATCCTCCAATGTGGGTATCATGTATCCCCAAGGCATGATGAATGTCTTGCAGTCCTCATCCCACCTCTCCCTCAGTACCTCTAGATACGGGACGTCTACCTAGAAGGGCCGCACTGCCAGTAGGTGCCTGAACCCCATCTGCGCAACTCGAGGCTGTTGAGTCTCCGACAGCGCCCTCTACCATGCCCAACATAGGTCCCACGTCACCAGGCTCCTCATTCTACCCTTGCCCTACACAGAAACACACAGAGTTAACATCCAGATCGATAGCCGTTTACACAGAATAGACGTCAAAAGGGTGGTCATTTACCTAGGGTAGACGGCATGGTGTTGACCGTTAAGTTCATCAGTAGATGTCCATACTGTTGCCGTTAAGTTCATGTTGACGGCAACGTCTTGGACATTTATAGAAACTCAACGTCAACCATGTTGATGTCAAGTTCCTGATGAACCCGACGACATCTCCCTTGTTTCTCCCTCTTTCCCACTTTGTACAATCCACCATATACACTCACAGGAAGGGAAAGGGGGGCTTGTTTGCTTACCCTTGGCCACCGCCGAACCTCTTAGGGAGCTTCTCCTTATTCACCCTCTTCCTCGTCCCCTCCATCATCGTCGGTCGAGCCCTCCCCCTCCGTCACATTGTCCTTGGCCTCCACAGCCTGGTCAGCCTCCTCCTCGAGGTTCACCTCCATCAACGAGCCTTCGGTCGTCACATCATCCTCCTCCATTCAACGGGTTCAGGACCAGAGGGACTGTCTCTTCCCCCTCACCATCGTTCAGCTTCCACAGTCCAAGGTTGAAAAAGATGAAAGGGGAAATTGGAGTTCTTGGTGGATTGGAAGAATGAGAGCAAGAAAGAGTGAGAAATGAGACGAAGGGGTGCTCCGGCGAAGAAGAGTGGAGTAAATGGCGCTAGAGAAGGCCTCAGGTGGACAAAGCGCTGTGTTTTAAATTGACGTCAACTATGTGGCCATTAATGTGTTGTTGACATCATGGGGTGGACGTCTAGTTCTTAATTTGAGGCACCTAGTTAGAGCACCATACCAAGCAGACGTCATGGTTGTGGATGTTAAGTGAGATGTTGACGTCCATCGGTGTGGACATCAACCCTTCAGTCTGAGGTGTTGACGGCGGCGACTTGGACATCAACTTAGTGTTCACAGTGGGTTTCCAAAACACAAAAGGCTCCATTCATGAAGTGTAATGCACATTGAGTCTAAAGCTTTCACTCTTTATTCACTAAAGCTTATGTTTTACACTTATTTATTTGGAAAATAGAAAGAGTACATCATTTTGCTCTGCGAGCCATGAAGAAATCACATGAGATCAACGAATGGTGTCCACGTACTCCTCGTAAACCAGGATGTCCTTCCAGTCTTCTTTAACTGCCTATCCCACCTTCTTGCTAACAGTGTACCTCTCCCATGTCTTCTGGCCTTCATCATCAGCTTCTCATTCGTACCTGGGAGAATCATGGTGTCACAATTAGCTGAGATGGATCCTGCGTGCTACTCCCAGCTGATGCTGGCACCTGTGTGGCTAGTACATCACCATCTGATCAGGCCCAATCAACCACAAGTCTTTGTCCTCTCTGATACGAACCCGGAACTCAATGGTCCTCATGAATAGTGGTCTCACTATGAATCCTCCATTGTAAAGTAACCAAGTAGTCTCGCCAGACATCTCTGCTCTTCAGGTGTGCTGTCACACACTTGATCTCATCTTTTGGTTCATATCATGCCCTACTGCAGTACACTGAACTCCAAAGGAAGATTCTGGAAGGAGTAGGTTGTTTCTCAGCATTAAATAAATTTCAGATGACCCTCCATCCATACCTGAAGTAGAAACAAGCTCCCACATGTGCGTCTACCTAGGCTCATAGTGGTGAGGGAGCTGTAGATATGTGCCAGCACTATAGGGGAAAGTGACTTCTTATGCCACAACAGAGAGAGGATTCCTATGTGTTCATACAGAAGAAAATCACCATATGAAGGGAACAAGAAACACCCGTAAGCAAAGTGTCAAACCACGCGTCGCCCTTTCACCGCCAATCTCGTTCATGTGTTGAATCAACCACCAGGCCAGCCGGTCCAAGAAGATCCCATCCTTGTTGGTCATCCGTAGCACATCCTTCTTGTTCCTGCACAATATCTGCCAAGATCTCTTCCCACGGGAGAAGAGAGGTCTTCTATCATATTCAAAGCAATGCTTCCATCCCAAGAACAATTCTACTTCTCCAGCAGCACAGTAGCCTCAAATCCCTGGAATACGAACGTGCGAGTGTGTGGATGCCATCGCTCCACAAGTTCTCCCAATGCATCGAACCCCCTACCATGTCCTTCATGTTCTTGGCAAGAACAATCATGAACTCAAGTTCCATGCCCCAATCTAGCTTCTCATATTATTGTTAGGGCATTCACAGGTTGATCACCCAGAAGAAGGCTCGTATTTTGCCTTGATGCTAGTTATAGGTGCCCACAAGCCAATTCACGTAAGTGATGACACTTGTAATTATGTACAATCTCTTTTGGTAATATTATAATGGTATTTTCTCACTGTATATTCCATGCGTATGTATATTTTGATGTCCATGGGTCTGTGCAATGGGAATTGGATCATGATGAGATCATGATAATGAGGCCGTTTGTAGACGCCTCAAATGCCCAAATGGCCCATTTTTATGGTCGTCCCAATTCTTAAAGAGGATCTACTCAAACCAAAATTCCATTCAAATGGCCCATGTTCAAGCCCCAAAGGGGCCCATTGTCAAAAAGCCCATCTCACCCCATGCAAGGAGGTGAGCCTAAGGGAATGCAACACCTCGCAAAAAGGTGTCCTCAAAACAGAAAAAGAGGTCTCCTGCACAAGGGGGGTGGGGGAGTCTTTTTGGGAAAGGTTTCTAGAAACCTCTTGGAAGAGGCCAAAAAGGAAGGGCCCGACGTACCCAAAAAAAAAAAAGGAAGAGTCTTCGACGTTTTTTTTCTCTTCAAGGGAGGAAGGTCATCCTCTCCTCACGCAAGCTGTTGCTGCCGCTAGTTCTGCATCGCCTGTGAGGAATCCTGCGGCAAGAAAAAAAAAAGAGCAAGAGATCAAGAGAGAAAGAGAAGGAGTGAGAGGAGGGCCACCTTTTGTGTGGGTTGTCTTGTCACTTCCATAGAGAGGAGGGAAGGAGAGGTGAGGGTGCCTGGCGATGGTCTCTCCTCCCCATTCTTCTCTTAGTTTTTTTTCTTTTTGTACTTTCTCCCATACTTTTGCAAGAAGAAAGCCAGCATGCGTACTCTTCTCCTTCCCTTCATGTGAATATTTGTCTTTGTGCATTTATTGCTTGTCTTCCTCTCATCAAGCCTTCCTGGATGTGTGTGATTTAATTTTCTTTTTTAAAGGGAGAGAGGGGTCACGGGAGGAGGGGCTTCTCTTTGTAGAGAAGTGTTTCTCTCTTTCCAATGCCCTATATGAGATCACCCTAGGCTTTCCATAACTCAATAAATGAGGCTTGGGAGTGTGGAATCTTCTCCCTCCTTATGTCGTTTGCATTGCTTCATAATTGAGATTTGATGGGTTTGCACAAGTACCCCTTAAGATATGCCCATCCCACTGTTTTCTTAAAAGAAAAGCAAGTTTTCTTCACTGATTTGCTCTTTACAATAAGCATTGTGCATTGTTCAAACAGTCCTCCCCATGTGTCTTAGCGGTTTTGGGGTATGCCCTTTTGCTAGCCAACGGATTGAACAATCATTGTCCATGCCCTCTTGCTTAGCACCCATTGCAAAAGGCCCATTAAGCTCGTTTTCAACCCATCATCGCCTCACTTTCGTGGATTTTCAAAGGCCAAGTGTGTGCCGATTCGCTGTCTTCCAGAAGGAAGCACTTGCTGCTGATTCGCTGGCCTGGAAGCCCTCCCAGCGATTCGGCCACCCCAGTCTCACTCCACCGATTCGCCAGTCTGAGAGCGGTTCTCCGATTCGGCCAGCCGGAGAGGCCTGCCGATTCGGCTGACAGTATCTTGCTCCTGGCCGATTCACATGAGCAAGCCATGCTCCATGTGGTTTCAGCTAAGGAAATAGACATTAGACCGATAAGAGACCGTTTAAACCCTGGGTTGGACAATACAATGTATGTGTCCGGGCGTATGGGTTTACATATCATCCGTTCGTCCCTCGGATTTGGTGTGTGGTCATGACATTATCCGGTTTCCCTGTAGGCGTGCTTTGGGATCGACGTCGTGTGCCATTGGGGTTATGTCATCTTTCGACATATATCCTATCTTTTGGTTCCGTCTCCATTTATGGTGGATGTGTACTGCGCTCTCCCTCGTCAACCATGAAAAGGGGAGATGCCGCTGGATTTTCTCTGCGCGCTTCAAATTGGCAAGAGACTTTGAAAAGAAATCCTTAAGGTTCAATTGTTTCAATGGTATCTCACTTGGGAACCAATTCAACCTGGGCCGCCGATTCGGTCATATTCACCGATTCAGTTCATCTCACTTATTCGCTATCTGTCCTGCTGATTGGCATCTGGTTGATTAGTCGTGTTCTGCCGATCCGATTCTACCCTGCCGATTCATTGTCTGCATGTAGCCCGCCGAATGGACCATACCCGAGCTGTCGATTCGGTTATGTACTGCCGATTCGCCATCTGTCTTGTTGCTTGCCTTCCCCACCGAAGAGGGTATCCTACCGAATGGAGTGCACTTGTGCTGCCGATTGGCCACTCAATGGCTGAACAGCACCGAATCGCGAACAGAACTACGACTCGCATACCCCAAAAGAGCAAAAGAGAAAATTGGATTTATCTCTTGATAAAGGCAACAAGTGAACAAATAGACCATCAAAAGACCAAATTGAAACTGTTTCATGATAAAAGCAATAAATAGATAAATAGATCATCTCAAATTTCCATGCGTCGAATTGAGCAAGAAAAGAAAATTGAAACCGCTACATGATCAAAGAAACAAATGACTAATAGGCAAAGAGATTTGATAATTGATTAAATAAAAGATCAAATAATTTCGAATGGACACTCTTTTCACTCAATAGCACCTCAGCTTAAATTTAAATTGCATTCTGCACCTCTATCGGATGTCTCCGCTTTAGGTCATAGGGCTTTCGTAATCTGGCGATTAATCAAGGGTTTTCCTCTCAGAGGGATGTAATTAACGTCGTTGCACTTAGGCAACGGTGGGATATTAGTCCAGGACCGACACTCACTTTCGTTTGACGATGTCAAACGGTGCGCACAATAGACCTAAAGCCCTCCGACTCTCGGAGGTGAACCATTTGTTGTCACCTCGGTGACTGGCACGCTCGCGCTATGCGAATTGCCGATTCATCTCCCGTCATCATCGCTCGTGTAGCATTCGACGAGACTTGGGTTTGCAATACGCATCCATGAGAAAACATGATAAAAAGAACCAAAAAGATTTGAGATTTTAATCTTATCTTAAATTTCATTTCCACAGCGTGGCACGCCCGGTGGGACCAAGCTTCCCTTCATCTCTTCGCCAGAATAGAAAGCCATGTGGCCTTACATAATCGATACTGACTATCATTTTGAATTGACTAACATAGGTACTAACAGGCAATGGCTGGAGTGCGTTTTGGACCTCTAGTTGTCCAAGATCATGCCAGGTACGGTTACTTGGCCGTGCCGACCCGTTTCGAGAGCTTCCCTCCGGTCGTGGAGTTCCCCAACTTCTTGAGGGTCACGTTTGTCGAATCCTACACCCAGAAACCAAAAAGGAAGCTGAAGCTGAGGCCAAGCGCAAAGCTGAAATCAAAGAGATCACTGAGAAGCTAAGCTGCCACATCCATCACATGGAGTATGGGGCCATGAAAAGAGCAAACAGAAGAAAACCAATAGATATCTCGACAGACAGAGGAGGTCGAGAACATCGTCACCCGTCGTGCACGAGTTTCTAACTCAGGGAAAAGTGTGCGGATCGGAGACCTGAGAATTCATCTATAGGCCAAGAGAACCGAAGCCATACCAGAGCGGGTTACAACGATAGTGCCGTAAAGAACTCATTTAAGCTATAGCAGGAAAAGGAGAAACGGCTAACACTTTCAAGGGCAAGCTGCCCCCAAGCCAGTCAAATTCAAACAAGTCTGGAGACCCAAAAAGATGCAGAGACCCAGGCTTGAAGAAGCTGTGCCAAGGAAGAAGCGGCACCAAAAGACACAATTGCTATGGAGGCCCCGGCTATCAAATGCAGCCAGAGGCTTCAAGGCCAGGGTCTGGCAGGGAGGGGCGTATGACTACTCTCGCTTTCACAACAAGAAAATGGAGCTGCGACAGTCTGCTCGTATTCCAATTGTTCGAGAGGACCGACTGGTACCTGCTGTTATGGCTGCGCGCCGCCGCCGCCAAGAAAAGACCTACAGGCCACGTAACCACATCCTTGCCTTGCAACCTCTCCTCTACAGCGAGCTAGACCGCTAAGAGCATGGAAGACTCACAGCTAAAGTTGAGAGCAGTTCGGGTGAAAATGATGTTCCTCGTGAACACGAACATGAGCAGCCTGGGAAAGTCAACCCTGGGTGTCGATCTTTAAAGGTTGACCTTTCCCCCCGAAAGGTCGAAAGAGACCGGTATGGGAACCTTAAAATCTTTTCATGCCACATGGCTGGTGTGTGGGGCCGATATGGGGATCTACCTACTGGGAACGAAGAAATCATGGAGCTGGCAGAAAGACCTGGTGCCATCACCAGGAGAAGGCAGCGGCAGCAGCCCTAGCCGCTGCATATGGAAATGAGAATGCACCTACAACACAAATGATGGCGGTCAGCGCCAATGGGTCACCGCCCATGGTAGTGGGGGCAACGATGAGATTCCCCCGCCACCACCGCCAGAAATGACTCCTGGGGGCACATTACGGGAGATCCCTCTTACGACACCCCTAGATCCAGCTGTCCTAGAGCTACTACAATAGTACCATGCCGAAATTGAAGCACTCAAACGATAGATTAAAGGTAAAGAGACCGAGGACATGCATCCCGAGAAGCTGAAGGCTCAGGGGAAACTCTTCAAGGGACCTTAGGGTCAGTCAAGGCTTCGGCCCAACACACTATCGTGCGACCAGCCAATGAACAACCACAGTAGTCGCATGTGGCTACAGCTCAGCAGCCACGTCCACAGGCTCAATATCAGCTCCTGCAGCCGCAACTCTTCCAGCAACAGCAACAACAGCAACACCAACAACAGTCATTACCTGCTCAGACTTCTGCATCAGGCGGAGAACTTGACGCCATCACCATTGCCACGGTGGCTGTTATCAATACTCCCAGCAATCAGCCGGCCCACTTCTATCCTCAACAAGTGGACCCTGCCACCATCAACAGCTAATGGTGGAACAGATGATCAAAATGAAGCTCGCCGAATGGGGAGACGAAGAACATATGGCTTTTGATGCGTACAGGGTACCTTACCCTGACAACCATGCTGTAAAAAGACTGCCTCCAGGCATTACTAAGCCTCCTAAGTTTGATAAGTTCAACGAGCGAGGATCCTCAAAAGAGCATATAGCCTACTACATCAACGTGATGGGGGACCTGGCAGCTGATGAGTCATACTATTGAAGTTCTTAGGCTCCTCCTTAACAGGCCTGGCATTTGAGTGGTACTCTAGTCTACCAACAGGGTCCATATCTGACTAGACTGATATGCAAAAGAAGTTCAGGAAAGATTCTACATTGCGGAGAGGAGGAGGTCACAGTAGCTGAACTCTACGCGACTAGACAAAGAACGATGAGTCAGCACTGGACTACATCCAGTGATGGAGGAACCTTAGCATGAGGTGCAAGTGTCCTCCTCATCAAGAAGATGCAGTCCAAATCTACAAGCAAAATCTAAAAAGAGAACTTCTAGAAAGAATGATCAGAATGGAGATCCGGTCATTCGACAGACTGAACAATGTGGTGGCAGAAATAGAAGCCTTCTTAGTCAAGTACTCTACCAATTCATCTACCAGCCAAAAGAGCAAAACGGTTGATAAGAAGCCAGTAGGCAAAGAGGTGCACGTGGTGGACCTCAAGACCTTCGAGAAGCAAAGAGATGGGGGTAAGGCAGTGGCCGAATCCTCTGACAACAAGACTGAACCAAAGAGAAAGATCATCCCCTTTCAAGATAAAATGAGGAAGCCATACTCCTTCCCCAAGGAAAAGACAAAGGTACTGTTTGATTGGGGGATCAAATACAACAAGATCACCCTTCTGACACCGAAGAGGCCTGATCAAGCTGCAAGGAAGGATGATCCCCGGTATTGTCTATACCATCAGATCCTGGGGCACCCTCTGGAAGACTGCTATGTGTTCAAAGACATCATGGAGTCTTTGATCAAAAAAGGAGAATTGCAAATGGGGGATTATAAAGTTGATCTGCCCTAGCCACATGACTGCCTGCCCAACAAGCTGTAGCCAACATGATTTCCCTCTATCAGCAATTGCCAGAAGAGATCTCCGAGGCCAGCATGGAGAAAACCTATGAGGGCCTTATCCTCGCCCCAATCAAGGAGCGGGAAGAGTGGCAAAAGGTGTCGTGCAAGACAAAGAAGAGACCATATAAGAAGCCAACTCCAAAGGTACACATCTAGGGTGTGACACCTCAGCCACCGGCACCAATTGTCACCCCAGTATGGTACCCGATAGAGCCCAGGGTCGTCATCCAGAGGAACCCCGGCAATAGAAGGCGTCGAACGCCTCTCCATTACATAGAGGGGGCAAAACCCTTCGCTTGAGCTCCTGCAAGCGCTAATTGATGAACTAGACAATATGAGCAGCCGGATAGGCACCCCGTCCGACTACAAAAGTATGTGCCATGGGAGGAGCTCGAGAAGCTGACCCTTGAGGCATCTTCCGAACAAGAGAAACTTCAACCCCAGAGGACCTGTTCTGGGGCAAGAGACTACAAAACCAAAGCAAAAGAAAAAGAAAAGAAGACCAGGAAAAAGAAAGCGGTCGTAGCTCTTTCGTGCCACACCATCTCCTCTTTGTTGGATTTGGTGGAGCAACATCAAGAAGAGGATTCTGTCCTCCCCCCTAAGATGACAATCAAGTCGGGCCCTCGGGGACCGAGTTCATAACAAGCTGGAAGAAAATGGGGACGCCCTCCTCTAGCCATCAAAATATCATATTTCAGGGGGAGCCTTCCTATAAAATCCCGGAACCTGTATAGGATCGAAAATAGGATGGACCAGATCTAGAAGGGGGGGTTGAATAGATCTAGTCCAAATACTACGAAGCTTAGCCAATTTTAAAAGATGCTTTAAATAGAGACAATTAGAATGCAATTCCCAGATTTGATGTGTGATTATGTGAATTGAGTAATTAGAGTGTGTGATCAAGTCAATCAATAGTGTAAGACCCTCGAATTTCGTCGTATTTTTTTTTCGTATTTATGTGTGTATATTGTGTTGAGCATGTATGTACGTACTTACGTGGATATTAAAATAGTATGATTTACGTGTGCATGTGTTTATAATAAGATGTAAATAATGCATGTATTAATTGGTGATAGAGTGTGTACAATACTATACACATACTGCATGTATATATGCATCAAGTGCATGGTTTTCTGCATATTTTAGATTTCTGCCCGAAGGCCTAATTGGCGTCAATACCCTAGCCGTTACATGGTGTTAGCGTCAACACCATGGACGCCAACCCTAATCCTAGCGTCCAGCGATCTTGACGCCAACTTGTCTGACCTGCATGCGTTGCAGAGCCAGAAAACCCGGGAGCAAGGCATGGCCACCATTGGGGGATGTCCCCCAACGGCTCTAAGGCTGTCAAATCGGCATGGTGAGTGGGTGAGGCTCTCTCTTACATCCTGAACCCGAAATTGGCTCTTCCCACTTCTCCCTTCACCTTGTGAGAGGAGGAAAAGAAGAGAGAAAACCCTAGAGAGCATTCTGTGAGGAAAACCTCACTTTGGAACCCTCAAATCCGACCCATTGGAGTTTGTTTTGGAGATCTACTGCATCAAGGAGGGAGCTGAAGCCAAGGAGAAGGCTTCCCCATCATCTCCTCGGCGTGGAGATCACCCAGGAGCTCGGAGGAAGGCGTTCTTGGAGGTGCTTCTGCAACTTCTTGGGACTGCCGAGGAGGTCTTCTTCGAGCCATAGATCTCTGGAGGATTTTAAAAGGCAAGTAACCTATCTATGGTGTCCCCGTATGAGTCTAGGAGGTTCTTATCATTTTTATGGAATTTCCCTCGAGTCCTAGACCCTCCATTTCACCCAAATTTCAGAGCTCGGGTCTGTGTTTCTGCACAGACCTGAGTAAACGGCAAGGTCCCTGGACGCCTAGGAGAGCTTGGCGTCCATCGACCGTGCCGTGACTATGATGGTCAGCGGCCAGAGACTGCCGCCTAGTTCTTCAGGACAGAACAGTGAGTTGTTCTGTCCCTCTTATACATTAATTCCGGTATGTTTATACGTTGAGGATATATGGTATTCCTATAAGCTATGTATATGGTACATGTGGTTGTGGATGTATGTGAGTTGTGGGGTGAATTGGCTAATGATGTCTTGTAGCATGTGAGAATAACTTGTAGATCATCTTGCAAAATCCATGATTCATGATTTAGATTAATGTGAATGCCTTGATTTCGGTCTATTCATGAAGAGTTGGGGACATGTATGTGTGTTCTGAAATTTTGGAAGTTATACATGCTTGTGAAATTGCTAATAAGTCGGTTCGGTAATATGAAAGCATGTAAAAATGGGTGTGGTAAACGATTTATAGATGTATGAATTAGGGAATTTTGTACTCTAAATTCATGTGTATATACTGGTAATTATGTTAAACAGCAAGTGATAAGTACATGATGTGTGAATTCCATGTGATGAAAAATGTGAATAACATGCTAATTAGGTGTTTGATTTTCTGTAAATCCTATTTAGCTCAGAAAAATCTGAAAAATTGAGGGTATGATCATGAGCCCGAAAGCAGCCTGTGGTTAAATTTTCAGACCAATTGGACCCGTAAATAGAGAGTTATGAGTTTCATGTGAATGTGAATAATTCGTACATATGATCGCAATGTGACTAGATTTTTGTTTAAATCAGCATGATTTGGATGTTTACTGTGTGTTAAAGCCTGAAACTCTGTAGTACCATGTTAGTAAAAACAGAGAGTTCATGTGAGTGAGGGAGTGAATGTGATGGGAAGTGTAAAGTGTGAAAACCATGTGTAAAACGCTAATTGTGTAAAAGTGCAATTGTGCAATGTGATACTGCTTCGAGAAGGCAGTGGAGCTGTATCAAGGAAAAGTCCCCCTGAGAAAGTTCATTGTGTAAGTGACCCTAAGGGCATTAGGGGGAAATCCTGGAGGTGGACAAGTACCACTGGTTAGGGTGGAGACTTGTTTCCCGGTCTGCGCAGTCCAAGAGTCACCATTGCATTGCCTAGATGGTGCCTATGTGTTATGATGTGAATGTGTCCTTCTTTGGTGGTTTGGACTATGTGTCACGGCACTAAAAAACTGTAAAGTGTAATGTGTAAAGTGTATGTGACCATGTGTAATGTGTAAGCGACATGTGAATGTGTAATGTGTAAAGTGTAACCATGTGAAACGAGGAAATTGTGGAAAAGGAAAATGTGAAAATCTAGATGTGCAATGTGTTATTGAAACCATGTGAGGCTAAATCTGAAACTATGTGAATTCAGAAAATGCATGTTATCCTTCTTGTGTTACGTGTGCAAGTGTTTAGAACCATGATAGGGACAACAAATGAATATGTGTGCCAGATGGCGTGATTGATTGTTCATATGTTATGTTCTAAGCCACATTGTAGCTTCCATGTGTAGGTTTATAGTCTTTGAACCATGTGAATCAGCAACCTAAGCATGTTAAAAGGTTATGTAGGTGCTTAAGAACATGTAAATCCATGCTAACTATGTCCCCGTGCATGTGTGTAAATTGTCCATGTTGATAACTCTCACGTTTGGTTCTTTATAAGGTTAAAGTTCATAAGTGAATGGATTAGAGACCATGTGGCAGGTGAATGTTATATTTTTGAAATCTGAAAGCATGCGTTATGTATAAATTGTAGAACCGTCATGATAGGTTGAAAACTTAAATGGACTAGCATGCTATGTGTTGCTAATTGTATGAGCATGTAGAAACCACTAGGACTTGTACGTGTATATCATGCGTAGTGTTACTTGCTGAGTCCCTGGACTCACTCCTTGCTTCGGCGTACAGGTGTAGTTGGTGACACGACACCGTGGAGGAGACGGTGGAGACGGACTCGAGCGCGGAGACTAGTTACTTGGAGCTTCTTTGTGATTGTGTACTTCGCCGTATGTACTTGAACATTGTATTAGGCTTATCATGAAAAGAATGTAATATGTGGACATTTGTATTTCTATTTCAGCAAATTAAATCATGTGAAATTTTAGTTCCTTTTGCAAATTGTAAGCTGCATGTAGTTTAATGTGGATGATGAATGAATGGAGATAGTTCTCTTTTACTTCCGCTACTCTGTTATGTATATTCGCATGTATCTCAACTGTTTGTATCGTTGGGTAAATGTCCCACTGTGGCTGGCAGCACTCGTTATATCGACGTGGGTCGGTATGACCGTACCGGTATAATGAGGGCCGTCACAAATAGTGTAAGCGAAAATCCTATGCATACATCTAGCGCAAAGTGAAATCAAATCACAGATCAAACCACTGCACAGAAGATTTTTAGGTGGTTCGAAAATCACACTAGAGATTCCTACATCCACCCCTCACACAGTGAGGCTCCACTACTCAACTTGAGTACACCACACACTGGAGCTTGACAACTCCAACACACTGAGTTCAACAACTCACACACAACCTATAGAGCACAACCACTCTAGAAACCTGAGCACACAGGCTCAACCACACACTGAGTGTACCACTCAACACACTGAGCACAAAGGCTCACAAACAACCGGCTAGATCAAAAACAACAAGATCCAGATCCTCTAGCAATGATCTGATCTATAAAGAGTTCATTCAAAGAGACTGGTGCAACAATTCTATGCACAATCTCAAGAATGACTCAGAAGAACAAATGGAGAATTGAGGAATAGTATGTAATTCTTGTTCTTCAGAAGAACTCCCTGTAGAAGGCTGACTTGAGAAGGTCCTTGATTGCTTGAAGTCCCTGGGCGATGCTCTGCAACTGGTGCCTCTGGATCTTCCTTGAACTCTTCTCAATTGGCTGCTTCTACTTGATCTGCTCCCTTAGAAGTGATCTCACATCATCTTCATGGATCAATCTTCACTTATTGTGCTTGCAAGGATGGGAATTGGCTTACAGCAGCACAGGGAGAGCAAGAACTGGGAGAGACCTCTTCTTGCCGCCGAAAAGACTTTTCTGGAAGGCTCTGAGGTGTTGTTCTTTTGGGGGCGGATAAGAGGGGTATTTATAGCCCTAACATGGCAAAAGTACCCTTGGGGTGCGTGGGCACATGATCCAAGGCCGATCCAAGTGATCCCTAGAATGCCACGTGTCCAGGTGGGACTTAAGATGAAAAAGTTGCCGGAGTGTGTCGACACAGTCATTGGGTCTGTCGACACACTGTCCCAATTCCACAAAAGGCTTTCTGGGAGATGGCTCTAGTGTCGACACACTCACTGGCTGTGTCGACACACTGTCCCAGTCTGGCAAAAGGGTCTTCTGGAGACTGGGTCTAGTGTCGACACTGCCTGGGACTGTGTCGACACAGTGAACCTGTCTTCATGAATTTGCTTCAGGATTGATGCCCAGTGTCGACACCAGCAGTGGGTGTGTCGACACTACCATTGCAATAAGTACGTCCCTGAGAATAAACACATAAATCATTAGTCCAATGTATTATCATGAATATATGTGATATAATGTGTTTGAAAACATGCCTTTTGAGCATTGTTATTACATGTGTGATGTATTTAACATGTTCCAATCATTATGCATTAAAATCACAACTTGTCATCATCAAAATTATAAGGGGAAATATATTAAATTCACACTCAACACAACAATCTCCCCCTTTTTGATGATGGCAACATTAAGTCAACATGAAAGTTTGAATTTTAAGGAAATGTGATTCTAAGCCATTCATTCATACAACATTCAATCACATACACACTGAATGACAATGAACACATGTTTCAACATTTTCATTCACATTCATCAAAGGCCATTGAGCACAATTTAGCAACATTTGACAATTTTCACACTCAAGAGACACAATGTTACTAATAACCATGACTTTTCATAAATGGCCAAAAACCATACAAAGTTTGATGTTTACAAACATTCATCCATCATAGACAATCATTCATTGACATTCATAAAAGGTATTCCTTCTCATTCAACAAATATATTCATTACAAAGATATTCCTTCTCCCCCTTTGACATCATCAAAAGATAAGATCCATCAAGAGGATGGAGGTGGAGGAGGAATAGGAAGAAGGAGAGACTCTATGGTCTTTAATCTTGACTCCATTGCAGCAAGATTGGATCTCAACTGAGTTTGCATTGTAGAAAGTCTTGTGTGCAGCAATTCTTCCAACATTTGACTGTTGTCATACATGTTTGACTGGAATGCAGACAGATCAGCTGAAAGGGGCTGAGAACCTGAAGAGGAGCTCGTAAATCCACCATGCCTGTTGATACTTCTGAGCTCACTCTTGAGGGCAGACATCTCATGATCTATATGAGCTGACAATTCTTCATGCCTTCCATATCATCAACCATGTGTGCAAATGAGAGTCTGGTCTTCGAAATTGAGTCACTGCCTCTTGACTGTTGAACAATTCTTCTGTGAATTGGCTAAAATTCCTTCAAGGACCTTTTCAAGCTTGTCCTGATGCTCCTTTAGTTGAAGGGATGCATCACCCAAAGTACCAATTAGCCTGTTGAACCTTTGGGTGGCATGATCAGCTTCTTCCTGCTGCTTGATGAATTGACCACTGAATTCTCCAACCTTTGAATTATGAGCTCAAAGTTCTCTGACATCTGATAGATGGAGGAGGTGATGGTGTCAAATTTGTCATTCAAGAAGGAGTATAGCTCTGGTGGACAGAAGGTCCACCAGTGGAAGTAGAGGCTTGGGATTGGGGATGAAAGTTGGAATTTCCACTTCAGGGATAAGTGGTGAAGGGGCATGAAATGGAGGTGTGTGAGGCACATCCTGAGAGATGGGTGCTCCAATCTCATTGGGAGGCTGTTCCTCTTGATCATGTTGAGGAGATTGAGCAACTTCAGGAGGAGGTTCTACAACCTCAGGGGCAATAGGGGCCTCAACAACAACAGGACCTCTTCTCACTTGATCCCCTTCAATTCTAAATCCCATGAACTTTTGTAAATACTTCAAACAATAAATGTTGGACTTTGGGATTGATTGGGCTTGCTCATTTTCAAAAGACACTCCAAAGTGTTCAAAAACTGATGTAAGATGAGCAGCATAAGGTAGAGATCTGTGTAGATCCTTCCTTGTGGTTTCTGACATAATCTGATACAAGATGACATGCAAATTGATCTTTATCTCTTTCTTCATGCAGTATATGATGAACCTCTGAATGTCAGTTAACCTATCCCTTCCACCACCTTGAGGAGTGATTATAGTGGTGAGAATGTGGTGGATCAGTCTCAACCAGGTGGGAATATGTTAGTGTTAAACTTGGTGACATAAGTCTGCTTAGGGTCTGACTCATCAGCTGGGAGTCCAGTAAGCAGTGAATATTTTCATGCAGGTCAAACTCAAAATCATGATAGTCAGCACCTTCATCAGGAACTTTAAACAAGGTTGCAGCCACTTCAGTAGACAACGCAATCAAAACACCCTTGACTTCTGATTGGTAGCCTTCAGGTGTGCACTCTAAGTTTAGATAGAACTCTTGAACTAGTCTTGGATAGATAGTTCTAAACTCATATATAAAGGGCAACCATGATTGAAAATTGAAGAACTGAAACACTTCTGGGAAGGCAGTGGCTAGGTCAGCATCCACTAGGTCAACAGCCCTAGGCTTGAGGATGGACTTCCCTTCACTAGCCAATTTGGAAGGGGTAGCCTCAGAGGTTGAGATGATCCAGAGGAGGAGGAGGAGGATTCTTCAGAGGGTTCTGGAGAAGTGGACAAGATCTTCCTCCGAGATGGCTAGACTGCCTCTGAGATGATCGACGGCTGGAGGAGGGCATCCTACCTCTTTTGGATGATGTAGGAGATGGAGAAGAAACACCTGGCTGCTCTGCAGGGTCATGGCGGCATTTGCTTCTTCACTCAGTGGGAGGCGCTTCAACAGCAGCCGCCCTGGTAGTTGCCCTAGCCCTGGCGCCTCGACGAGGGGTGTGCTTAGGAGGCATCGTCCAGGCAAGAGATGGAAGCAAGAGATGGAGACAGAGATGGTAGAGATGATGAGAGGAGGATGGAGACAGAGATGGCGGGAAGAGGAAGGCAAGAAGAATTTTCTGCCGTTCGCAAGGGCAAATGGCGGCTATGGGTCGACTGGGAAAGAAAAGGGGCTTTGGGTAAGATAACCGCGGGTACAGCTAGCCCTTAACCGTGCCCATAAACGAACCGCCTAGAACCGCCACTTTGTCGACACAAGAGTGGAGCTGTGTCACCTGGGCATAGATTGTGTCGACACAGGAAGAAGATTGTGTCGACCTGCCCTGAAGAAATATTGAAGATAAGAGCATGAGGAAAATTTATAAATTATGGGAAATCTTTAAAATGATGAAATATGGATGGAATCAACTTGACAAGGATTTTTAAGAGGCCAAAGAATTCATTTGTCATATTTCTACAAAAATCCAACAATAATCAAGTGTTACACAACAACCTACAGGATATATTTATTAAGTTGAGCCACTGAAATGATAGTTTGAGTGATATAGGACATTCAACAGCCAATGACAAACTACCATATTCTCCAAATCCAAAGAAATGAAAATGTCTTTTAGATTGAAGTCAATGTGATGAAGTTAAACAACTTTAAGCAAACTGATGGAAGACAAAAAAATATTTATTTTAAGCAATTCTCCTTGGACACACATTTTTTTTAATCAAACTATCAAATGTAGTAAATCTTGTTCACTCAAGAACTAATACTTTTTACACACCATAGTCCTGGTTACTAAAGATTTGCTCATTATCCAGTTTCAAGGGGCAAATGACAACCTTTTGACATGAAAATATACGTTTATCAGACGCCAATATTTCCAGTTACTCAGTCATCATCAAAATGTATAGAGCATCTTTTGTTTTTATTTTTGATTGTTGAACCCCTTTGAACAGAGATAGCAATAAATACCTCATGACATACATGGCACTTCATTCATTGTGAAGGTTTGTAGTTTCTCAGCATTTGTGCCATTGCTCTGTTGAGTAATAGATGTAAGGATAATTTTATAAAATTGAGATCATTTTATCCCACATCAGTTGCAAAAGAGGTTTTAAATTCAAAGCACACATTATCCTTCAGTCTTTAAAGAAATTTAAATTTCTATAGTTTGAAGAGTATAGTTGAGAGTTGACTGTAAAAATGTAGTAGATCATCAAAAATTCATTGAGGTTCTAGACAAACTTAATGAGCACATCATGAGTGGAGTTGAATATACCTCAAGAGGAATCTTGAATTTTGTAAAAGATGAGTAGTGAATTCATTAGCTCCCCTGAAATGATGATCCAAAAAATTTCATCAGGACAAAGATATGCAAGAATTGGGAAAACTGAAATTTTCTTTTTGAAGAACAAAAACTCCCCCATCACTTGGCAATTTTAATTCTTGATACTTGGTGGAGCACATACTCTCGATAGTGAAAGTGTCCAGACAAGCAGAACTTGTCCTTCTTCAATATCACCATTGATAACCAAGATTTCAAAACCATGGAGTTGAAGAATATTTTTGCCAAAAGAAATGGACTTTGCTTTGTTGAGGATGTGAACACATGATTTAGGAGCAAAGAAGAATGATGGAACAGTGACTTCCCCTCAAAAATGCCTAACACTCACGCCCGAATAATAAAAAACAAAAATACCAAAATATGGACATTTGCATACACCAAGCTCGCTCCTTGAAGGATCGAGGAAAAGGTGTGGATAAGATCTAGAAGGGGGGGGATGAATAGATCTATGCCACTCTATGCGGAAGCTTAAGCAATTTAAAAATACTTTGAGAATCAGAGGCAATTTTAACAGTGAAAAACACAGATCTGATGAGATGTTAAGAGAGTTGATAAAATAGATGTGAAACCAGTTGATTAAGTGAATCTTAAGCGATCCTATGCAAGCATCTAACGGATAATAGAATCAAACCACAAATAGACAAGTGCACAGAGATTTTTAGGTGGTTCGGAAATCACCCATGTGATTCCTACATCCACCCCTCACACCCAGTGAGGATTCACTAAACAACCTGGGTAACACACCCACTGGAGCCAGACAACTCCAACACCTGAGTTTACAACTCACACCTCTAGAGTAAGACTACTCTAGATCCCTGAGCAAGACTGCTCAACCAACACTTGAGTTCGACGACTCAACCTGAGCACAATGACTCACAAATGACTTTGCTAGACACCAACACAAGACATAGATCTTCTAGCAGCAGATCATGTCGAACATGAGAACATTCATGAGAATTATGCAGAAGCACTTGCACAATCTCAAAATGTCTCAGAAGAACAAAACACATTGAGAATTGTATGAAAAGACTTTGTTCTTCAGTGTACTCCCTTGTAGAAGCTCAGATTGGGAAGAAGCTTGGATTCTTGAAGTCCCAAGCGATGCTCTGCACTTTTGAACTTGGGGATCTTCCTTGAATTCTTCTCCAACGGATGCTTCTACTTGATCTGCTTCCTTGAGGCGCTTCAAATGCTTCTTCGAGGATCACACTCCAATTCTCACAATCGAATTGATGAGAATTGGTCTTCAGAAGACACCAGGAGAGCAGAGGAGGGAGATGAACTCTTCTCGCCGCCAAAGGGAACTTTCTGGAGGCTCCAAGAGTTCGTTGGGTCTCTTGATGTGATGTGGCCAATTGGGGGCTTTTTATACCCAAAAGATTCCAAAGATACCCCTTGGGTACAAGGGCACACGATCCTAGGTTGATACACCATCGCCCTAGGATGACACGTGGCAATCATCCATCTTAAGTTGGAATCTTTCCGTAGTGTGTCGACCTGCCCTGGTGGTGGTGTCGACACACTGTCCCAAACCTGAAAACAGGCTGTTCTGGGAACGATCCAGTGTCGACCTGCTCTCATCTTGCGTCGACCTGCTGTCCCATTCTGCAAAAGACTGTTCTGGGAATTGATCCAGTGTCGACCTGCTCTGGTGGTAGTGTCGACCTGCTGTCCCATTCTGAAAATAGTTGTTCTGGGAACGAGGTCCAGTGTCGACCTGCCCTCATCTGCGTCGACCTGGTAGTCTAATTCCTGGAATTTGCAACTCGTGTCGACCTGCTTTTTGACTAGTGTCGACACAGTCTCAGCATTTCTTCAGCTTTTTGCCTTTGAGTCTGAGGTGTTGTGTCGACACCATTGTGGGGTGTGTCGACACCATCTTTGCAAAAAGTTTTGTACCTGAAAATTAAACACATATATCATTAGTAAAATATTTTATTATTAGTACAAATGATAAGTGTGCTTTGAAATATGCTTTTTGAATATAAATTTCAGGTGAAATGTGTGTATCATGTTTCAATTAGTTTGCATTCAAATCACATTTGTCATCATCAAAATAAGAGGGGAAATGATATGAAATTACACTCAACCCAACAATCTCCCCCTTTTTGATGATGGCAACATTAAATCCATATGACAATGAGGTTTTGATGAGAAGTGATTTTAAGCAATTTTTGGTTATTCATGGTCCTTATTTTTCTTTTGTGTTCATGCTTGTCAAAGACCTTTAAATATAACTCAGTCACAATTGATGGTTGTACTTGTGAAGTACAATGTTACTTGAAGTAAGTTAGTTGCATAAAGAAGGTCAAGCAACTTGACAAGCATTTATACATTCACATTCACATAACAATTTTCAATCACATTGAAGACACAAATGAGAAATTCATTCAAGCTAAGCAAAAAGCATTTCATTTCATTCAAGAGAAACATTACAATCTTTCCAAAAAGATTACAATCATTTCTTGTTCTCTTTCTTTCTTCTCCCCCTTTGACATCAAAAAAAATACATTATGTAGAAGGTGGAGGAGGAATGGGAAGTAAGATTTGCTCAATGTCTGACAGTCTTTTCTCCATGAAAGTCAAGCTGGACTTGATTTGATCTTGAATGGTTGTGAGTTTTGTGTGCAAGTAATGTTCCATTCTATCTGAATTTTCTATCAAAGTAGCTTGAATTCTGGCTAGATCAGCTGATATGGGTTGTGAAGAGGAAGATGATCCAGCTGACCAACCAGGCCTTTGCATGATCTTGAATTCCTTTGTCAAATCAGTGATTTGGTTGTCAATGTGTGCATTGAAATTCCTCATGCTCTCCAAATCATCCACGAAATGAGCAAAAGACAGTCTAGTGCTGGTGATCTCATGTAATGTCTGCTTGGTGTTGAAGACATCAGCTTGGGAATTTGCCAAAATTCCCTGAAGAACTGTCTCCAACTTTTGCTGGTGCTCCTTCAGCTGAACTGAAGCATCTGCCATTGTACCAATTAATCTGTTGAATCTTTGAGCTGCATAGTCTGAGGCAGCTTTTTGCTCTATGAACTTGGCAGACACAGTGTTCTCCCAACCGTTGAATCCTCAACTCAAAGGTTTCTGACATGGTTTGAATAGAGGTGTTCAAGGTTTCAAATTTGTCATTTAAAAAGGAGAACAACTCTGGTGGAACAGAAGGTCCACCAGAGGATGTGGATGCTTGAAATGTGGGTTGTGGAGAGAAATGTTGAAACTGAGGTGAGAGTGGGGCATGAAATGGAATGTCACCTTCAGTTGAGACTTGAGGCTGATCCTCATTCAAGGAGGCTGATCCTCTTGACCTTGGGGCTGGTCCCCTTGAGCTTGAGGCTGTTCCTCTTGACCTGGGGCTGGTCCCCTTGACCTTGAGGCTGTTCCTCTTCACCCTGGGGCTGGTCCCCTTGACCTTGAGGCTGTTCCTCTTGAGCTTGAGGGGCCTCAACTACAATTGGCCCTCTCCTAACTTGAGTACCCTCCAGTCTAAATCCCATGAATTTCTGAATATTCTTAAAGGTGTAGATGTTGGATTTAGGGATAGACTGGGATTTCTCATTATCTAAAGGCACACCAAAGTGCTGGAACACTGAAGTCAGGTGTGCAGCATATGGAAGAGATCTCTTGAGGTCTTTCCTGGTTGTTTCAGATATAATTTGATACATTATTACATGGAGATTGATTTTGATGTCTTTTACCATGCAATAGAGAATGAACCTCTGTATATCTGTTAGCCTGTCCCTTCCACCACCTTGAGGGGTAATGATTGTGGTCAACATATGGTGGATAACCCTCAACACAGGGGGAAATGTGTTTGTGTTGAATTTGGTGACAAAGGTTTGTTTGGGATCAGATTATCAGCAGGAAGGCCTGTCATGATGGTATAAGCTTCATGAAGATCAAATTCGAAATTATGATAATCTGCCCCTTCATCTGGTACTTTGAAAATTGAGGCAGCTATGTCTGTGGGCAAGTCAATAGCAATCCCCTTAACCTTTGACTGAACCCTTCATCTGTGCATTTCAATTCTTGTAGAATTCTTGAACAAGTCTTGGATACATGATTTGAAATTCAGAAGAAATTAACCAAGACTGAAAAGAGAAGTAGGTCTGAATTTCTGGAAGGTATTTGCTAGCTGAATATCTGTCAAATCCACTATCCTGGGCTTCAGAATTAGCTTGGCTTCACTAATGGTGTCTTGAGACTTGGAAGACTCAGACGAAGATGATGATGACTCTGTAGAATCTCCAGAAGAGGAGCCCGGATTCTCAGGTCTAGAAACCCTACCTCTGCCCGAAGAAGAGGGTCTACCTCTCTTGGCTCTCTGCTGCTGAGGTGCAGAGGAGGACCCTGGTTGCTCTGCAGGGTCATTGCGCCTTTTGGTTCTTCTTTCTAATTGAGGAACATCATCCTCTGCCGGAACTGGCCTAGATGAGGCCTGAGATCTTGCTCCACGCGAGGACCCATTTTCTCACCATGGTTGCAAGGATGGAGTGGAATCGGGAGTTGATGAAGGAGAAGAGAGATGATTGAGAAAGGTATGTGATTGAGAGAGAAATGTGGAATTTCTTGCCGGAAATGAGAGAAAGACCGTCGGGTCGACCTGATGCCTAAAAAAGGGTTTGCAGTGGTGCAATACCCCGCAGGAACAACAAGGGCTAACCGGAACCCACGATTTAAAAAGGTCTGGCAAGGGGTGCAGTGTCGACACTGGAAGACTGTAGTGTCGACCTGACCTAGGGTGTGTGTCGACACGGGATAGGTGTGGTGTCGACCTGGCCTTTGAAGAAAAATTGAATTTTTGTGAGAAAAATTTGAGAAATTTTGGGACTTCTTTAAAAGATAATCAATGAGAGAAATAGTCATTTCAAGGATTTTTAAGAGACTTAAAAATTCATTTGTATATTTTGCAAAAATTCATCACAATTCAAGTTTTAAACAATTTCCAATAGGATATGAGCATTCAAAGACTTGAGTCACTGAAATGATGATTTGAGGGATATAATATATCTAACAATCAACTATAAGCTACCATATTTCTCAACGTTAAAGAAATAAAGATATCCTCTAGACTGAATGCAATTGTTTTGAAAATAAAACACAATCTTAAAGAACAACTTGATGATAAATGAAAATGATTCTTTCTAAACAAAACTCCATTAACACACATATTTTTTTTTGTAACAGACTATCAAATGATATAAATCTTTTTCACTCAAGTACTAGTGCTTTTTACACACCATAGTCCCTGGATACTTAGGATTTATTCATTGTCAAGTCTCAAAGGGGTAAATAATGACCTTTTGACATGAAAATATACGTTTTGTAGACGCCAATATTTCCAGTTACTCAGTCATTATCAAAAAGTATAGCACATTTTTGCTGTATTTTGAATTTATTTTTGAATTTTTATCCCCTTTGAACAGAGATAACATTAGTGCCTCATGACATGCATGGCACTTCATTCATTGAAGGTGTGCAGTTTCTCAGCACAAATGTCATTGCTCTGTTGAATTTTCAAAATTTTGAGAGTTTTGTAAGATAGAAATCAATTTTATCCAACATCAGTTGCAAACAAAGAGTTGTTTTAATTTCAAGACACAAGTTGTTTTCAATCTTGGAAGATTCTGAGTTTCTGTGGGTTGAAAAATATAGTTGACAGTTGATTAGTAAAAAATATGATAGATCACTCAAAGGATCATTTGGAGACTGTAGATATCTGAATGATGACATCATGCAGGAAATTGATGAAATGCAAGAAAAGTTATGAATTTTGCAAAAGTCATGACTTGAATTTTCTAGCTCCCCCTGAGATGATGATTTCAATCATTTTCTATCAAAATAAAGAGATGCAAGTTTGTTTTTGAAATCAAGAAGATAATTTTCTTTTAACAATAAAAGCTCCCCCTCAGCAATTGCATATTCATTTCTTAGTACTTGGCGGAGACATATACTCTCGCATAGTGAAAGTGTCCAGACAAGCATAACCTGTCCTTCTCCAAGTCACCATTTGATATACCAAGAAATTTCAACACAATAGAGTTGAAGAATTTATTGTCCAAAGGAAATGGAAGTGGAATTGAGAGAGATATGGACAATGTGACTGAAGGAAGCAAAGGTTATGATATGAAAAGAACTCCCCCTTAAACAGTGCATAACACTCAACCCAAACTTAAGAGAGATCAAGAATGTGGACATTTACAAAGACCAAGTTCTCTCCTCAAGGATGAAAATCTGTTTTCAGGAAGGGTTTGGTGAAAATGTCTGCAACTTGTTTTTCAGTTTCAATGAAATGGAGTTCAAAGGACTTCTTTGCAACCTCATCTCTCAAGAAATGATGCCTAATCTCAATATGCTTGGTTCTAGAATGCTGAATGGGGTTCTTAGACAGATTTATTGCACTTGTGTTATCACATAGGATGGGTACACAACCTAAATCTTGGTTGTAATCGAGAAGTTGATGTTTCACCCAGAGAATCTGAGTTCCACATCTACCTGCTGCAACATATTCAGCCTCTGCAGTTGACAGTGCAACTGAATGTTGCTTCTTGGAAGCCCAAGAAATAAGGCACCCACCTAGGAATAAACACAAGCCACTTGTGCTTTTTCTATCTAATTTACACCCAGCATAGTCAGCATCACAATAGGCAATCAAATCTAGCTTGCAATTAGCAGGATACCAAATTCCTAAATCACATGTTCCAACAAGATATTTGAAAATTCTCTTAACAGCTAACATGTGACTTTCCTTAGGATTAGACTGAAATCTAGCACACAACACACACTAAACTGAATATCTGGTCTAGAAGTTGTAAGATAGAGTAGAGAGCCAATCATACCTCTGTAGGTCTTTGGGTCTACTGACTTACCATTTGAGTCTTCTTCTAGCTTAGCATTTATAGCAATAGGTGTGCTTGAATGCTTGAGGTTCTGAAAGTCAAACCTTTTGAGAAGTTCCTTGACATACTTGGCTTGACTGATGAAGATCCCTTCAGATGTTTGGTTAACCTGCAATCCCAAGAAAAATGTTAAATCTCCCATTAAACTCATTTCAAATTCATTCTTCATTTGATTTGAAAATTCAGTGCATAGCCCTTTATTGGTGGAGCCAAATATTATGTCATCAACATAAATTTGGACCACAATTATTTGATTTTTGACTGTTTTGTGAACAAGGTCTGATCAACATTTCCTCTAGAATATCGTTTTTCAAGTAAAAAGGTACTCAAACGGTCATACCAAGCTCTTGGAGCTTGTTTAAGACCATAGAGAGCCTTATTAAGCTTGAAAACATGGTTAGGATGTTTTTCATTTTCAAATCCAGGAGGTTGTTCAACAAAAACATTTTCCTTAATATATCCATTTAAAAAGCACTTTTGACATCCATTTGATAAACTTTGAATTTCATGGAGGATGCAAAAGCAAGGAAAATTCTAACTGCTTCTAGTCTAGCTACAGGGGCATATGATTCTTCAAAATCAATTCCAAATTCTTGATTGTACCCCTTTGCAACTAGCCTAGCTTTATTTCTAATGACTTGACCATTTTCATTCAACTTATTTCTGAAAACCCATCTAGTGCCAATGACTGTTTGGTCACTAGGTCTAGGTACTAATTCCCATACTTGATTTCTTTCAAATTGATGAAGTTCATCATGCATGGCATTAATCCAATCAGAACTTGATAAGGCTTCATCAATTGACTTTGGTTCAACTTGGGAAATTAGAGCTAGTGGGTCTTCTTCAATATCATGCAGGAATGAAGATCTAGTCCTAACTCTATCATTTACATTGCCAACCACATTGTCTAATGGGTGATCTCTCAGAAATCTATGTTCAGAAATTACCTGTTGAGAAGTACCCACTTCTGGGACAATATTACCTGAACCACTTGAAGATGGGGTGTTCAGGTTCTCTTCAATGTTTTCAAACTCCTCAACAGTTGGTGAAGAGTCCACAACAAATTCATCCTCTTCAGTGTCTTGTCTTTCCCTGCAAGATTTAGAATTATCAGTTGAAAAGGAATTTTCATCAAAGATAACATGTGGAGATTCTTCAACAGTTTTAGATTTAAGAATGTACACTTTGAAAGCCCTTGACACCTCAGAATAGCCAAGGAAGATAGCTTCCTGACTTTTAGCATCAAATTTGTCAAGGTTTTCTTTGTTATTATTGTGTACAAGCATTTGCACCCAAAAGTTTTAAAATAAGATACAGTTGGCTTTTTGTTTTTCAATAATTCATAGGGGGTTTGCTGATTTTTGGTCTGATCAATGCTCTATTTAGAATGTGATTGGCTGTGTTTACAGCTTCAGCCCAAAGGATTTGGGCAAATTACTTCCTAAGAGCATGGATCTAGCCATTTCCACAAGAGTTCTATTCTTTCTTTCCACAACTCCATTTTGTTCTGGAGTTCTTGGTGAAGAAAACTTGTGGAATATTTGAAATTCAGCACATAAATCAGAAAAGGATGTGTTCTCAAATTCACCCCCATGATCAGTCAAATATTTTTTGATTTTATATGGATAAGTTGTTAAGACAGTGGTACAGAAGTTCCTGAATTCAAGACAAGTATCACTTTTGTGGGTCAAAAAAAACCCAAGTAAATCTAGTAAAATCATCAATGATTACAAATCCATATCTTTTGCCACTTAGACTTAGAATTCTTGTAGGGCCAAAAAGGTCCATGTGAAGTAATTCTAGTGGCCTAGATGTGAGTACCTCATTGAAGTTTTTAAAGATTTTCTTGTTTGTTTTCCTTTAGCACAGATCCCACAAACTTGATTTCAACATTAGAGAAAGATTCAGGAAGACCCTTAACCAAATTCAATCTTAACAACTTATTCATTGTTCTGAAACTTGCATGGCCAAGTCTTTTGTGCCAAGTCCATGCAATTTCATCTTTATTTGCAACAAAGCAAAGATTTTCAGAAAAGTTTTTATTTAGGTTGATCATGTAGACATTGTTTTCCCTTTTT
The DNA here is from genome assembly GCA_014218235.1 of Colocasia esculenta. Classification (NCBI taxonomy): domain Eukaryota; kingdom Viridiplantae; phylum Streptophyta; class Magnoliopsida; order Alismatales; family Araceae; genus Colocasia; species Colocasia esculenta. Next base: position 51,030,582 of record CM024762.1, read on the forward strand.
CCAAAAAATTGATTTTATCAGTTGATGAGTCAATTATCTTACAGAAATCAGATTCAAACACAACTTTGTGACCTTTGTCACATAGTTGGCTGATACTGAGCAAATTATAATCAAGACCATCAACTAGTAAAACATTATCTACAGAGTTTGAGGAAGTTTGACCAACCTTACCAGATCCTATGATCTTTCCTTTATTTTTACCTCCAAAAGTCACTGACCCTCCCTCCTTTTCAATCAGGAATGAGAATTTGGCTCTGTCTCCCGTCATGTGTCGTGAACACCCACTGTCAAGAAACCACACATTGGAGTTGGGTGCACGACCTTCCTGCAAAATAGATCAGTGGAGAGAAGATTTTGGTACCCAAACAGAGTTGGGACCATCAGAATGTTTGAACATTGTTAGTAAATCTTTTCTCACCCAAATTTGACTTGTTTTTTATTTTTGTTTTGTTACATTGGTGTTTTCAGTCTTTTTCTGTTTGTTCTTTTCCTTAGGAATGAAAGCACCAATATTTTTGTTTTTAGTGGGAGGGGAGTTTTTCATTTGAGCATAGGAATTCAGATGAGGAGGTGGAATCCATGGATTTTGTTGGTACATCAAAAGGTTTGGAGGAAAGAATTGTGGATGATACCAACAAGGGTTGTCATACCATTGGCTCCAAGGATTGGTCCAATCATCTTGAAATGCTTTCTTGGAGGTCCAAGGTTCTTTATAAATGATTTCCTTTGACTTTTCTTGTTTTTCAAATTTTATTTGAATTTTTGATTGAGTTGTTTGTAGCTGTTGATGTTGAGCAGGTCGACCTCTCCATGACTGGTGTCGACACAGCAACCACAGAAGCCTTCTTCTTGTGGACTGGTGTCGACCTGTCAGGAGACTGTGTCGACCTGGTTGTCTTCTTTGTTTTTGAGTTTTTGATTTGTTTTGTGTTTTGTTTGATGTTTTGTCTGATGTTTGCTTGATTTCTGTGTTCTCAAGATTAGGACCTTTGACAAATTTAATTAATGGTGCTTTGCCCTTTTTCTCACCAGATTTGTCTTTCTTTGGTTTTTGTTTGTTGAATCCTAATCCATGAGAAGTTGTTGTCATGTTTGTTCCTAGCAATGCCTCCAAGTTATCTTTACCTTTTGTGAAGGTTTGGATAACTTCATCCCTTTCTTTTAGCTGGTTTTGAAGAGTTTTAATTTCTTCAATCTTTTGTTGTTTTTCTTGTTTTTCCATTTCCAGCTTTTCAGATAAGTCTTTGAATTCTTGGGTGGCCTTTTGAGAGGCAAGCTTTAGATCATCAATTAGGTTCATGAAATTTTCTTTTTCTTCATTTAATTCTGTTATCTCATTTTCTAGCTCACAAATTCTGTTGTTTGAAGATTGGTTATGATAAAGGTTTTCAATTTTCTTTTTGATGTGTTTATTTTCTTTTCTCATTTCAGAATATTTTTCAACTAGTTCAGCATAAACATCCTGCCAATCTTCAACAGTGAAATCTTCAAAAGAAGTGCTTACCTTTTCTTCAGAGTTGTTGGCCATGAAGCAGATTTCCTCACTCTCAGAGCTTGAGGATTTTTTGTCTTCTTCTTCTTCACTTGAGTCTTCATCAGACCAAGTGGCTACCATGGCCTTGGCTTCTTAAACTTCTGGAACTTCTTGTGCTTTTCCTTCTTGTTCTCAGGACACTCTCCCTTCATGTGTCCTGGCTTATTGCACCTGTAGCAAATGACAGTTTCGTCAGATTTTTTATTCTTGTTGAAATTAGAAGAGAAGTGTTTCTTTTACCTGAGGAAAACTTCTTTTTCCCAGACATTTTTTCTTTTCTAAATTTCAAGAATTTTCTGAATTGCCTGGTCATGAGGGCAATTTCATCCTCATTTGACTCAGACTCCTCAGAACTTGTCTTTTCTGACTTTTGTCTTTACTACTTGAAGAGGCCTTAAGTGCCATTGGTTTGGTTTTAGTTATGTGTTCTTCATTTCTTTTCAAATTATTTCATATGTCATTAAGGATCCTATCAATTCATCCAAAGACATTTTGGACAAATCTTTAGAATCTTCAATGACAGTGGCCTTTGTGTGCCAAATTGAAGAAAGTGAACGCAAGATTTTCCTTACCAAGTCTGCATCTGTGTAGTCCTTACCTAAGGCCTTCAGTCCATTGACAATACCATGAACCTGGCAAACATTTCAGAAATTGTTTCATTAGACTTCATCATAAACAATTCATATTCTGAAACAAGAATATTTGCCTTAGTTTCCTTCACTTGTGATGTTCCCTCATAAAGTAATTCGAGTTTATCCCACATCTCTTTGGCAGATTTGCACATTGAGATTCTCGAATACTCTTTGGGATGAACAGCACATTGAATCATGTTCATGGCACTATAATTCAATGTGGCTTTTCTTATTTGTTCCCTAGTCCAGGTTCTTCCTCTCCCCCTGGTTTTCATAGGGACCAACCTCAACCACTTTCCAATTTCATAGTTCTGGGCTCTTAGAAACTTGCATTCTATTTTTCCAATATGAATAGTCCGTTCCATTAAAGAATGGTGGCCTATTTATGGAATGCCCCTCAGCTATGAAACCTTTGGAATCCATTGACTTAAAAGAAAGCACAGAAGAATATTCAGCAAGCAAGCAAACAATCAAGCAATCAGACACACAATACTCAAAAACTACTCAAATTAAATCAGATCAAATGTAAACCCTCTCTGATACCAATTGAAGGATCGAGGAAAAGGTGTGGATAAGATCTAGAGGGGGGGGGTGATAGATCTATGCCACTCTATGCGGAAGCTTAAGCAATTTAAAATTACTTTGAGAATCAGAGGCAATTTTAACAGTGAAACACAGATCTGATGAGATGTTAAGAGAGTTGATAAAATAGATGTGAAACCAGTTGATTAAGTGAATCTTAAGCGATCCTATGCAAGCATCTAACGGATAATAGAATCAAACCACAAATAGACAAGTGCACAGAGATTTTTAGGTGGTTCGGAAATCACCCATGTGATTCCTACATCCACCCCTCACACCCAGTGAGGATTCACTAAACAACCTGGGTAACACACCCACTGGAGCCAGACAACTCCAACACCTGAGTTTACAACTCACACACCTCTAGAGTAAGACTACTCTAGATCCCTGAGCAAGACTGCTCAACCAACACTTGAGTTCGACGACTCAACCTGAGCACAATGACTCACAAATGACTTTGCTAGACACCAACACAAGACATAGATCTTCTAGCAGCAGATCATGTCGAACATGAGAACATTCATGAGAATTATGCAGAAGCACTTGCACAATCTCAAAATGTCTCAGAAGAACAAAAGTACATTGAGAATTGTATGAAAAGACTTTGTTCTTCAGTGTACTCCCTTGTAGAAGCTCAGATTGGGAAGAAGCTTGGATTCTTGAAGTCCCAAGCGATGCTCTGCACTTTTGAACTTGGGGATCTTCCTTGAATTCTTCTCCAACGGATGCTTCTACTTGATCTGCTTCCTTGAGGCGCTTCAAATGCTTCTTCGAGGATCACACTCCAATTCTCACAATCGAATTGATGAGAATTGGTCTTCAGAAGACACCAGGAGAGCAGAGGAGGGAGATGAACTCTTCTCGCCACCAAGGGAACTTTCTGGAGGCTCCAAGAGTTCGTTGGGTCTCTTGATGTGATGGATGGCCAATTGGGGGCTTTTTATACCCAAAAGATTCCAAAGATACCCCTTGGACAAGGGCACACGATCCTAGGTTGATACACCATCGCCCTAGGATGACACGTGGCAATCATCCATCTTAAGTTGGAATCTTTCCGTAGTGTGTCGACCTGCCCTGGTGGTGGGTCGACACCACTCCCAAACTGAAAACAGGATGTTCTGGGAATGAGGTCCAGTGTCGACCTGGTCTCATCTTGCGTCGACCTGCTGTCCCATTCTGCAGATAGACTGTTCTGGGAATTGATCCAGTGTCGACTGCTCTGTGTGGTAGTGTCGACCTGCTGTCCCAATTCTGAAATAGGCTGTTCTGGGAACGAGGTCCAGTGTCGACCTGCCCTCATTCTGCGTCGACCTGGGTAGTCTAATTCCTGGAATTGCAACTCGTGTCGACCTGCTTTTTGACTAGCGTCGACACAGTCTCAGCATTTCTTCAGCTTTTTACCTTTGAGTCTGAGGTGTTGTGTCGACACCATTGTGGGGTGTGTCGACACATCTTTGCAAAAAGTATTTGTACCTGAAAATTAAACACATATATCATTAGTAAAATATTTTATTATTAGTACAAATGATAAGTGTGCTTTGAAATATACTTTTTGAATATAAATTTCAGGTGAAATGTATGTATCATGTTTCAATTAGTTTGCATTCAAATCACATTTATCATCATCAAAATAAGAGGGGAAATGATATGAAATTACACTCAACCCAACATCCTCAAGGATGAAAATCTGCTGTCAGGAAGAGGTTTAGTGAGATGTCTGCAATTTGTTTTTCAGTTTCAATAAAGAGGAGTTCAAAAGATTTCTTTGCTACCTCATCTCTGAAGAAATGATGCCTAATTTCAATGTGTTTTGTTCTAGAATGCTGAAATGGCACTTGTGATATCACAAAGATGGGAACACAACCTAACTCTTGGTTATAATCAAGAAGCTGATGTTTCACCCAAAGAATTTGAGTACCACATCGACCAGCTGCAACATACTCAGCTCTGCAGTTGATAGAGCAACTGAGTGTTGCTTTTGGAAGCCCAAGAGATTAGGCATCCACCTAAGTACAAACACAAGCCACTTGTGCTTTCTATCAAGTTTACACCCAGCATAATCAGCATCACAATAGGCAATCAAATCTAATTTACAACCAGCAAGATACCAAATACCAAGATCACATGTTCAAAAGATATTTAAAGATTCTTTTAACAGCTAACATGTGACTTTCTTTAGGATTTGCTTGAAATCTAGCACAAGCATACACTGAATTGTATATCAGGTCTAGAAGTGGTGAGATAGAGTAGAGAACCAATCATACCTCTGTATGTCTTTGGGTCTACTGACTTACCAAGTGAATCTTCTTCTAGTTTCACATTAATTGCAATGGGTGTGCTTGAGTGCTTGAGGTTCTGGAAGTCAAACCTTTTCAGAAGTTCCTTGAAATACTTGGTTGGCTTATGAAGATTCCCTCACTGGTTTGGTTAACCTGCAATCCCAAGAAAAATTGTAAGTCTCCCATCAAGCTCATTTCAATTCAATTTTCATTTGATTTGCAAATTCAGTGCACAGGCTTTTATTTGTGGATCCAAAAATTATGTCATCAACATAAATTTATGTTGGCCCTTTTGGTACGGCAGCAAGCTAACCTAGAGGGGGGGTGATAGGTTTTCTGAGATCTGAAATAGAAACTTAAACACAGAAATTAACACTTGAAGGTTTGGTTAGTTTAGTGTGATGAAGAGTAGCAGTGCGGAAGCAAATAAACAATCACACAAATAACACAAGAGATTTATCTGGTTCGGCCCTTCCCACATGGAAGTCCTACGTCCAGTCCCCAAGCACCTCTTGGGATTTCACTAACCAAGGTACAGTCCCCCTTAAGGACACTACAACACCCAGCACCCCAGCTGGTCTTCTTCTCTTTCCCGGCAAGAAGGCAGCCCACTTCTCTTACAGGTAAAGAAGCCAACCTCCTGGTACAAACCCCAGTGCGGTTCTGCTAGACACAAACCCCTAGCTGGGTTAACAACTGGTACAAACCCCAGTCAGGTTCTGCTAGACACCAACCCCTAGCTGGGTTAACTACTGTATACAGTCCTACAGCCGGACACAGATCTTCCTTAAAAGATCAGACTGAGAAGCTTTACAAGATTAACACTTGTGCAAAGCTCACAGTCACAGACTCTCCCCAGATATACAATGAGCTCGGAGAGAAAACAGAAGAGAGAAAAGAAGGCTCGAATGCTTGAAAGCTGGAAGCTTGAGAGCTTGAAATGCTTTGAATGCTTCTTCTTGGCTCAGGCTCTTTCTCTCTTTCTTGAGTGTGTGTGGAGTTGAGGTTCTTCTCACAGGATATACACTCTTTCAAAAAATATTCAGGAAAAGGCTCTTGTTCTTCTTCAGTCCAACTCCACCTTTTATTGGCTTTGAAATGAATCCGTTGAAAGAGATCCGTTGGAGTTCTAGCCGTTGCTTATCTCCTGTCTTGATCACTCTTGTGGTCTTCGAGGTCTGTGAGCATGGAAGAAAGTGTTAGCACAAAGAGGTGTTTTATGACAAACGTTGCATGCTACTGTACTCTCTTTTCATGCTAAAACTGATAGGTCAAAAACCTTTTTCTGACACAGTTCTGAATCATGCATGCAGCTTTATTCTGTCAGAAAGATATTTGACTTTTCAATGGGCGCTAAAAAACACTTTCAAATATTCAAGGGAAGTCGATGTGATCATGACTTGTAAAGTCGTTGTTCACGTTAAAACAAATCGTTGCAAGTTTATGAACAAATCGATATGGAGAACAAGTCGTTGTTCTCTCTAAAGAAATCGTTATGATCACAGAGAAAATCGTTGTGAATACTTATGAAATCGTTATGGCATCGACTTCTTAACAAATCGTTGCGCTCTTAAGAAATCGTTGCGAGAATGACTTATGAAATCGTTATGGCATCGACTTCTTAACAAATCATTGCGCTCTTAAGAAATCGTTGCGAGAATGACTTATGAAATCGTTATGGCATCGATTTCTTAACAAATCGTTGCGGTCACTTAAGAAATCGTTATGGCATCGATTTCTTAACAAATCGTTGTAGCGCTTTATAAAATCAGATCAAATCGTTAAAGCGCTTGCTACTTTGGCACTTAAACTGAAATCGATGTATATGAATTAAACATCGACTTTATCATTTTAGTGCGCCAAATATTGCATCAATGAAAGACTTAGCTTTTGCTATGAGATTGATGCGACACAGATGAAACATGATATGCAATGAGACTTATCATCTTTTAATGGGATTGATGCAACACAGATGAAGCAAGAAATGTTTAGTTTATGATAACACCTATATTTTGTTATCTCGCAGAGTAAAGATAGTATGGTGATTTATCATAAAGATGCATCAATATATATTTTGTTATCACCAAAATGACAAGTGAATAATGAGAACCATAGAATGGTTCAACAATCTCCCCCTTTTTGGTGATGACAAAATCCATGCAAATTTTCTGAAATGATATAACAGTAGGATAAAGACAGAAAATTCACAGAGCATACTTACTCTCCCCTTTTTGTCAATAACCCAAAAAGGTCTTACCAGATGATTCTTCTTTTTCTTGAGAGAGTTTTTCTTACCAGAGGGGGTTCAACTATTCTCCCCCCTTTTCCTATAAGGGATAACTCCCCTTATTCTTTGCTCCCCCTAATCAGAGCTCCCCCTGAGTGAGGAACTCCCCCTTTGCCTTGAGCATCCTTGGTTTTTGATGTTCCAAGGCTAACCTGCAAATAAATTACTTAGAAGTAGGTACCCAAATCCTTTTGGGTCCTTGATGGTTAGAAGCATGAAAATATCCTTAGGTATCCAAACTAGGTGCTTAGTTGTGCAGGTGTTCACAGTGTGTCCTAGTTTATTGCAATGAGAGCAGCAATGAATATAATTTGTTTTGCAGTTCTTATTGCCTTTGTGATGCATGATTGGAACATAATTTTAGAAACCTTTTTCTTTTGATAATGCTTGGTTGTTTCAGGTTTCTTTTTCTGAGGCATTTTGGTTTCTTTTACAAATTTTGGTAAAGGATATTTTCCTGAGTTTATTACTTGTTTTCCTTTTTCTGGAGGTGTATAACCAGCCCTTGTTTGTCATTTCCAGATTTTGATCCTTTTAAGCATAGGGCTAAAGATGTTTTTCCTTTAGTTAATTTTCTAACTGATTCTTTTAAATAAAGATTTTCTTCAGTTAGAGTTTTCAATTTTTCTTCTAACTCTATCTTCTCATTATTCTTATTTTTTAAATCTTCATTTAAAAGATAATTATTATCTTTACATTCTTTAATTGATCTTCTAATTGTTCCATTTCTGATTTAAGATCAGAATTAGTGTTTTCCAAACAAGTAAGGTTGTTCTTGATATTTTACAACAACCTTGTGTTTATCATAAAGTTCATTAAAAACATGATCTAAATCTTCAGATTCTGATCCTGAATCTGTGCAAGAATCAAAAAATGAGTCAGAATGTAACTCATCTAGTCCTGCCACGAGGGCAAGATTTACCTGCTCTTCTCCGATTCTGAGCTTGATGTTTCGGAGCTTGTGGCCTCATCATTTTCCCAAGCAGCCGCCATAGCTTTTCTTTTGAATTTCTTGTGCTTCTTTTTGACTTTTCTGGTTGACCAATCTTCTTTAGTTAGGACAATCTGGTCTTAGATGTCCAGGTTTTCTGCATTCATAGCAGACTGGTTCTTTTCTTTTCTCTCTTTCTTTTGAAACCTTCTTGATCCATTTTTCTTCTTCTTGAGAATTTTCTGAAGCTTGGACAGTACTTCATCTACGTCACTGTCTTCAGAATCTGCATTTTGGAGCTAGAAGAAGAAGTGGAAGGAGCAGCTACAACCTTAAGAGCATTAGTACATTTCTTCTTAGATGAGCTTTCAGACAATCGCTCCATATTTATTTCATGTGCCATGAGAGAACCTATTAAATTATCAATTGACAATTTGGTTAAGTCATGGGCTTCTTCAATAGCGGTTACTTTAGGTGTCCATGAAACGGTTAAAGACCTAAGTATTTTTCTAACGGTTTCTTCATTGGAAAGTTTTACCAAGAGAATTTAAGCCTACTACTATGCTTGAAAATCTATTATACATAGTAGTAATGTTTTCGCTTGAAAGCATTTTAAATTGTTCATATTGTGAAACAAGAATATCTATTCTAGTTTGTTTCACTTTATCCGTTCCTTCATAAGTTATCTGCAGTTATCCCAAATTTCTTTAGCAGATTTGCATGCAGATACTCTACTAAATTTCTTTTTGGATAAAGCACAACATAAATAGTCTTAGCTTTAAAGTTTAAAGATAGTTTATTTTATCAGCTATTGTAATAGCAGTAGTGCCTGGAACAGGAACAACAACAAAATCACCTACCTCTATTACCTGCCACAGATCGAAGTCTGTGCCTCGAATGAAGCATTCCATTCGCATCTTCCAATATTGGTAGTCCTCTCCATCAAAGAATGGAGGTCTGGTGACTGATTGACCTTCAACATATCCTTGAGCTGCCATGGATCTTTACTCTAAGATCGTTGGATCTTCTTTGAATGATCAGAGACCCGCTCTGATACCACTTGTTGGCCCTTTTGGTACGGCAGCAAGCTAACCTAGAGGGGGGGGTGAATAGGTTTTCTGAGATCTGAAATAGAAACTTAAACACAGAAATTAACACTTGAAGGTTTGGTAAGTTTAGTGTGATGAAGAGTAGCAGTGCGGAAGTAAATAAACAATCACACAAATAACACAAGAGATTTATCCTGGTTCGGCCCTTCCCACATGGAAGTCCTACGTCCAGTCCCCAAGCAACCTCTTGGGATTTCACTAACCAAGGGTACAGTCCCCCTTAAGGACACTACAACACCCAGCACCCCAGCTGGTCTTCTTCTCTTTCCCGGGCAAGAAGGCAGCCCACTTCTCTTACAGGTAAAGAAGCCAACCTCTTGGTACAAACCCCAGTGCGGTTCTGCTAGACACAAACCCCTAGCTGGGTTAACAACTGGTACAAACCCCAGTCAGGTTCTGCTAGACACCAACCCCTAGCTGGGTTAACTACTGTATACAGTCCTACAGCCGGACACAGATCTTCCTTAGAAAGATCAGACTGAGAAGCTTTACAAGATTAACACTTGTGCAAAGCTCACAGTCACAGACTCTCCCCAGATATACAATGAGCTCGGAGAGAAAACAGAAGAGAGAAAAGAAGGCTCGAATGCTTGAAAGCTTGGAAGCTTGAGAGCTTGAAATGCTTTGAATGCTTCTTCTTGGCTCAGGCTCTTTCTCTCTTTCTTGAGTGTGTGTGGAGTTGAGGTTCTTCTCACAGGATATACACTCTTTCAAAAAATATTCAGGAAAAGGCTCTTGTTCTTCTTCAGTCCAACTCCACCTTTTATTGGCTTTGAAATGAATCCGTTAAAGAGATCCGTTGGAGTTCTAGCCATTGCTTATCTCCTATCTTGATCACTCTTGTGGTCTTCGAGGTCTGTGAGCATGGAAGAAAGTGTTAGCACAAAGAGGTGTTTTATGACAAACGTTGCATGCTACTGTATTCTCTTTTCATGCTAAAACTGATAGGTCAAAAACCTTTTTCTGACACAGTTCTGAATCATGCATGCAGCTTTATTCTGTCAGAAAGATATTTGACTTTTCAATGGGCGCTAAAAAACACTTTCAATATTCAAGGGAAGTCGATGTGATCATGACTTGTAAAGTCGTTGTTCACGTTAAAACAAATCGTTGCAAGTTATGAACAAATCAACAAGATGTGGAGAACAAGTCGTTGTTCTCTCTAAAGAAATCGTTATGATCACAGAGAAAATCGTTGTGAATACTTATGAAATCGTTATGGCATCGACTTCTTAACAAATCGTTGCGCTCTTAAGAAATCGTTGCGAGAATGACTTATGAAATCGTTATGGCATCGACTTCTTAACAAATCATTGCGCTCTTAAGAAATCGTTGCGAGAATGACTTATGAAATCGTTATGGCATCGATTTCTTAACAAATCGTTGTAGCGCTTTATAAAATCAGATCAAATCGTTAAAGCGCTTGCTACTTTGGCACTTAAACTGAAATCGATGTATATGAATTAAACATCGACTTTATCATTTTAGTGCGCCAAATATTGCATCAATGAAAGACTTAGCTTTTGCTATGAGATTGATGCGAACAGATGAAACATGATATGCAATGAGACTTATCATCTTTTAATGGGATTGATGCAACACAGATGAAGCAAGAAATGTTTAGTTTATGATAACCTATATTTTGTTATCTCCGCAGAGTAAAGATAGTATGGTGATTTATCATAAAGATGCATCAATATATATTTTGTTATCACCAAAATGACAAGTGAATAATGAGAACCATAGAATGGTTCAACATTTAGACTGCAATTATTTGTTTATTTACAGTTTTTGTGAACAAAGTTTGATCAACATTACCTCTGGAGTATCCTTTTTCAAGCAGAAAAGAGCTCAAACGGTCATACCAAGCTCTTGGAGCTTGCTTTAAGACCATAAAGAGCCTTATGAAGCTTAAAAACATGATCAGGATATTTTTCATTTTCGAAGCCTGGAGGTTGTTCAAAAAAAATTTTCTTTTATGTATCCATTCAAAAATGCACTTTTGACATCCATTTGGTAAACTTTAAACTTCAATGAGGATGCAAAAGCAAGAAATATTCTTACAGCTTCTAGTCTAGCTACAGGGGCATATGACTCTTCAAAATCAATTCAAATTCTTGATTGTACCCCTTCGCAACTAGTCTAGCTTTATTCCTTATTACTTGACCATTTTCATTCATTTATTTCTAAATACCCATCTAGTGCCAATGATTGATTGGTCACTAGGTCTAGGTACTAATTCCCACACTTGATTTCTTTAAAATTGATGAAGTTCATCATGCATTGCATTTATCCAGTCTGAACTCATTAGAGCTTCATCAATTGATTTGGGTTCAGTTTGGGAAATTAGTGCTAGTGGGTCTTCATGAATGGCATTCAAGAATGATGATCTTGTTCTAACCCTATCATGCACATTGCCAACAACATTTTCTATTGGGTGATCTCTCAAAAATCTGTGTTCAGGAATTACCTGTTGAGGTGCATTTAAATTTGGAATAACATTACCTGATCCACTTGGAGTAGGTGAGTGATTGTTCAATTTCCACCAGGTCTTCATTCTCCTCAACAGTTGGTGAAGAATCAACAATGAAGTCATCCTCTTCATTATCTAGACAGTCCCCGCAAGATTTAGAATAGTGAGTTGAAAAGGAATTTTCATCAAAAACTACATGTGGAGATTTTTCAACAGTTTTGTTTTTGAGAGAGTAGACTCTAAAAGCTCTTGAAATTTCAGAGTAGCCAAGAAAAATGGCTTCATGACTTTTAGCATCGAATTTATCAAGGTTTCATTTATTGTTGTTATGAACAAAACATTTACACCCAAAGACTTTGAAATAAGACAAGGTTGGCTTTTTGTTTTTCAACAATTTATAAGGGGTTTTCTGATTTTTAGTCTGACCAATGCTCTATTAAGAATATGATTTGCTGTATTTACAGCTTCAGCCCAGAAGGATTTGGGCAATTTGCTTTCCAAGAGCATGGATCTTGCCATTTCCACAAGTGTTCTATTCTTTCTTTCCACAACCCCATTTTGTTCTGGAGTTCTTGGTGAAGAAAACTTGTGAAATATGTGAAGTTCAGCACATAAATCAGAGAAAGATTTGTTTTCAAATTCACCCCCATGATCAGTCAAAATATTTTTGATTTTATGAGGAAAACTAGTTAAGACAGTGGTACAGAAATTCTTGAATTCAAGGCAAGCATCACTTTTGTGGGATAAAAAGATAACTCATGTAAATCTAGTAAAATCATCAATAATGACAAAACCATATCTTTTGCCATTAAGACTTAGAATTCTTGTTGGGCCAAAGAGGTCCATATGAAGCAATTCTAGTGGTTTATATGTGAGTACATCATTGAAGGTTTTAAAAGATTTTCTGGTTTGTTTTCCTTGGGCACAAATCCCACAAAGTTGATTCTCTACATTTGAAAAAGATTCAGGAAGAACTTTGACCAAGTTTAGCCTTAACAGTTTATTTATTGTTCTGAAACTTGCATGACCAAGTCTTTTGTGCCAAGTCCATGCAATTTTATTTTTATTTGCAACAAGACAAATGTTTTCAGAAAAGTTTTTATCAAGGTTGATCATGTAAACATTGTTTTCTCTTTTTCCAAAGAATTTTATTTCATCAGTTGAAGAGTCAATTATTCTGCAAAAATCTGATTCAAACACAACTTTGTGACCTTTGTCACATAGTTGGTTAATGCTCAGCAAATTATAATTCAGACCATCAACTAATAAAACATTTTCGATTGAGTTTGAGGAAGATTGACCAACCTTTCCAGATCCAATGATTTTTCCTTTATTTTTACCTCTAAATGTCACAGAACCTCCCTCCTTTTCGATCAGGAATGAAAATTTTGCTTTATCTCCTGTCATGTGTCGTGAACACCCACTATCAAGAAACCACACATTTGAGTTGGGTGCACGACCTTCCTGCAAAATCAATCAGTGAAGAGAAGCTTTTGGTACCTAAACATTGTTGGGACCATCAGATTGTTTGAACATTGACAACAAATCTTTTCTAATCCAAATCTGATTTGTTTTTTGCTTTTGTTTTGTTTCAGTGGTGTTTTTTGCCTTTTTCAATTTATCCTTTCCTTTTGGAATAAAAACACCAGTGTTCTTTTTCTCATTAGGATGGGAGTTATGCATTTGGACATGATTGTTCATTTGTGGAGGTTCAAACCAAGGATTTTGTTGGTACATAAAAAAGTTTGGATAAAAGAATTGAGAGTGGTACCAAAAAAGATTGTGATACCATTGGTTCCAAGAATTAATCCAATCACTTGATGTGTTGTCTTGGAAGTCCAAGGTTCATCATGAATGTTTTCTTTTGTGTTTTTCTTATTTTTCAAGTTTTTATTTGAGTTTTTGGTTGACTGGTTGGTGATTTTTGAGGTTGAGCAGGTCGACCTGTCTTTGACTGGTGTCGACTCAACAGTCACAGATTTCATCTTTTTGTTGACTGGTGTCGACCTGTCAGGTGAGTGTGTCGACCTGTTTGGTTTCTTTTTGTTCTGGTTTTTCAAAGTTTTTTTGTGTTGCTTGACACTTGCTTGTTTTTGTTGTTTTCAGGGCTAGAACTTTTGACAAAATTTATTAAGGGTGATTTTTCCCTCAATTCACCAGATTTGTCTTTCTTGGATTTTGTTTGGTAAATCCTAGTCCATGTGATACAGATTTCATTCTTGCACCTAACAAGGCATCCAAATTGTCTTTTTCTTTGGTGAAGGTTTCAATGACTTGTTCTTTTTCTTTCAGCTGGATTTCTAAAGTTTTGATTTCATCAACACTTTGTTGTTTTTTTTTTGTTGCAACTCCAGTTTTTCAGACAGTTTTTTAAAGTCATTGTTGGCTTTTGAGATGCAAGCTTGAGCTCATCAATTTGATTTAGAAGACTTTCCTTTTCTTCATTGAGCTCAGCTACTTCATTTTCCAATTCAGAAATTCTTTTGTTTATGGATTGGTTATGCAAGATGTTTTCTATTTTCTTCTTTAAATGCTTGTTTTCTTTTCTTGTTTCAGAATAGTTCTCAACTAGTTCAGCATAAGCATCTTGCCAATCATCAATTGTATAATCTTCAAAGGATGTACCTACCTTTCCATCATAACTGTTTGCCATAAAGCAAATTTCCTCACTTTCAGAGCTTGAGGACTTCTCTCTTCATTCTCACTTGGATCTTCATCTGACCAAGTGGCAACCATTGCTTTAGGCTTCTTGAATTTGTTGATCTTCTTGTATTTTTCCTTCTTGTTCTCAGGACATTCTCCTTTCATGTGTCCTGGTTTGTTGCACCTGTAACAAATAACAACTTCATCAGTTTTTTTATTTCTATTTGAATTGGCATTTGAAAAGTAAGTATTTCTTTTTCCCAGATGAGAATTTCTTTTTCCCAGTGAATTTTCCTTTTCTAGATTTTAGAAATTTTTTGAATTGTCTAGTCATGAGGGCAAGCTCATCCTCATTAGACTCAGACTCATCAGAACTTGTTTTCTCTTGATTTTTATCCTTGTTACTTGATGAAGCTTTAAGTGCCACTGGTTTGGTCTTGATTATGTGCTCTTCATTTCTTTTCAAGTTTATTTCATAAGTCATTAAGGATCCTATGAGTTCATCCAAAGAGATTTTGGATAAATCTTTAGAATCTTCAATAAATGTGGCCTTAGTGTGCCAAATAGATGAGAGAGAGCGCAAGATTTTTCTTACCAAATCAGCATCAGTGTAGTCCTTACCTAGAGCCTTCAGTCCATTTACAATAATCATGAACCTAGCAAACATTTCAGAAATTGACTCATCAGATTTCATCATGAATAATTCATATTCAGAAACAAGAATATTTGCTTTGGTTTCTTTAACTTGGGATGCTCCCTCATAAAGTAACTCAAGCTTATCCCACATCTCCTTAGCAGATTTGCACATGGAGATTCTTGAGTACTCTTTTGGGTGGACTGCACATTGAACCATGTTCATGGCACTGTAGTTTAGGGTGGCCCTCCTAATTTGTTCCCTTGTCCAGGTTTCCTCTTCTCCCTGGTTCTCATAAGGACCTACCTCAACTACCCTCCAAATCTCATAGTTCTGGGCTCTAAGGAAGACTTGCATGCGATTCTTCCAATAGGAATAGTCAGTCCCATTGAAGAAGGGTGGCCTATTGATGGAATGGCCTTCAGCAATAAAACCTCGAGAATCCATTGATCAACTGAAGTATAGTGAAAGAAACACTTAGCAAACAAGCAAGTGAAACACACAGAACAAACAGAAACACTCAGATCAGATATGAACCCGCTCTGATACCAATTGTAGGATCGAAAATAGGATGGACCAGATCTAGAAGAGGGTTGAATAGATCTAGTCCAAATACTGCGAAGCTTAGCCAATTTTAAAAGATGCTTTAAATCAGATACAAATTAGAAATGCAATTCCCAGATCTGATGTGTGATTATGTGATTTGAGTATTAGAGTGTGTGATCAAGTCAATCAGTAGTGTAAGCGAAAATCCTATGCATACATCTAGTGCAAAGTGAAATCAAATCACAGATCAAACCACTGCACAGAAGATTTTTAGGTGGTTCGGAAATCACACCAGTGATTCCTACATCCACCCCTCACACAGTGAGGCTCCACTACTCAACTTGAGTACACCACACACTGGAGCTTGACAACTCCAACACACTGAGTTCAACAACTCACACACAACCTCCAGAGCACAACCACTCTAGAAACCTGAGCACACAGGCTCAACCACACACTGAGTGTACCACTCAACACAACTGAGCACAAAGGCTCACAAACAACCGGCTAGATCAAAAACAACAAGATCCAGATCCTCTAGCAATGATCTGATCTATAAAGAGTTCATTCAAAGAGACTGGTGCAACAATTCTATGCACAATCTCAAGAATGACTCAGAAGAACAAATGGAGAATTGAGGAATAGTATGTAATTCTTGTTCTTCAGAAGAACTCCCTTGTAGAAGGCTGACTTGAGAAGGTCCTTGATTGCTTGAAGTCCCTGGGCGATGCTCTGCAACTGGTGCCTCTGGATCTTCCTTGAACTCTTCTCAATTGGCTGCTTCTACTTGATCTGCTCCCTTGGAAGTGATCTCACATCATCTTCATGGATCAATCTTCACTTCTTGTGCTTGCAAGGATGGGAATTGGCTTACAGCAGCACAGGGAGAGCAAGAACGGGGAGAGACCTCTTCTTGCCGCCGAAAAGACTTTTCTGGAAGGCTCTGAGGTGTTGTTCTTTTGGGGGCAGATAAGAAGGGTATTTATAGCCCTAACATGGTCAAAAGTACCCTTGGGGTGCGTGGGCACATGATCCAAGGCTGATCCAAGTGATCCCTAGAATGCCACGTGTCTAGGTGGGACTTAAGATGAAAAAGTTGCCGGAGTGTGTCGACACAGTCATTGGGTCTGTCGACACACTGTCCCAATTCCACAAAAGGTTGTCCTGGGAGATGGCTCTAGTGTCGACACACTCACTGGCTGTGTCGACACACTGTCCCAGTCTGGCAAAAGGGTCTTCTGGAGACTGGGTCTAGTGTCGACACTGCATGGGACTGTGTCGACACAGTGAACCCTGTCTTCATGAATTTGCTTCAGGGATTGATGCCCAGTGTCGACACCAGCAGTGGGTGTGTCGACACTACCATTGCAAAAAGTACATGTCCCTGAGAAATAAACACATAAATCATTAGTCCAATGTATTATCATGAATATATGTGATATAATGTGTTTGGAAACATGCCTTTTGAGCATTGTTATTACATGTGTGATGTATTTAACATGTTCCAATCATTATGCATTAAAATCACAACTTGTCATCATCAAAATTATAAGGGGAAATATATTAATTCACACTCACACACAACCTGAAGTGAGAGGGGTGCAAGTTCCACCTCCTCCAGGGTTCTATGCTAATGAGGAGGCTGGGGGCATGGTCCCATCCTTTGCTGAATTTTTGGCAGCAGAAGAGCAAACCAAAACGCTGCCTAAACCCCCATGTACAAGAAAAGACCATCAACAAGCAAAGTGGTCCGATTATCGAACTCCAAACCAAGGGCGGCACAAAGGACAAAGAAAAGCTGAAGCTGGATGACGTCGAAGTATAAGGCAAGATCATCAAGCTACTCAAGAAAATCCCGACACATTTTAGTGTTTGGGAAATCTTGTCATTAAGTGAAGAGACCAGGAAGGAGCTGATCACAGCCCTGCAAACTCCAGCATAGTATGAGACTTGCCTGGCAGAAGTGCAGGTGGAGGCTGTCGTCGCCGATGCAGCGTCTATCACATTTACCCCAGAGAACATGCTCCTCCCCATGGCTACTCACAACAGACCATTGTACATGAGGGGGCAATTGAATGGGCTGCCCCTGAACAGAATTCTGGTAGATCCCGAAGCAGCGGTCAACATTTTTTCGTACAAGATCTATCAGAAATATCATTTCAATGTGCACCTCACCTCTGTGCACGATGTGAGAATAGCTGGCTTCAACCAAAAGTTTGAGGTACCTCTGGGGGTCGTAGAGCTTGACTTAATTCTGGGGGATTTCAAAACAAAGGTTCAATTCCATGTGATCAATGTAGGCACGTCCTACAAGGCTTTGTTGGGTCGGCCTTGGCTCCATCAAAATGGAGTCATCCCGTCAACTTTGCACTAGTGCATTAAATACATAAAAGAAGGGGAGGAGAGAAGGGTTTTTGCCGACGCACACCCGTTTGAAGTATATGAGTGCCATCTCCTCGATGCTAATTTGTATTGGAGCACTCAGAAAGTCTGGAGCATTCAAAAAATCTGGAGTTCTTAGAAAGCCAAGTCCCTCAAAAGGGCAAAGGAAAGGAGATTGTCATCGCTGAAGAGTGGTTTCCACCGCCGCCCCCAGGGGTCACCGCTGAAGAGTCTGTACCAATAGAAAAGGTGGATGTACAGTCATGTGATGCCCAAGTTGGCAAAAGTAATTCAGCTAGGCAAATAGAAGAAGAGGAACTAGAGCTTATTCTGGTACCAGAAGGCCTTACAAAGTCGGCCACCGAAATAGACTGTCAAACAGTAAGGGCGTTGAAGAGCATGGTGATAGCTCACCCAGGTGGGCTCTTCACGATCTTCTATGAGGCTGAGGAGCAGCCAATGAGAAGGGATGATGACTGTAAAATCCCTGAAGAGACTGGAGACCTTAGTACCAATCATAGGGTTCTCCGACACGTCCAGCACAGTCGCCAAATTGGCTGAAAGAGAACAAATCCCTCTCCGTCAATGTCTCAGTCAGAGGGAGATGTTCAGAAAACTATGGTACCCTCCAAATATGGACAGGGATTTGTTAAAAATCACTCAACACCCAGGACTCGGTTTGTCACTAGGAGAAAGTTATACCATTGGCATGATCAGCATAGCCAACCAAACAGAAGAGAGCCCATCAGGGGTGGTTTATGACGAGTACCCTGAAGAAAGAGACACATCTGCAACAACCACAGATACAAATGACAAACCTCCCCAGGGGGCAACAGTGTCTCCCACATGTACTCCCGTGGAGCTCCCTGCTACCCAGGTACTCCCAACAGCTGGGGAAGTAGAAACGAAGAGATGGCACCGTCAATCTCTACAAGCTCATAAGAGATAAGAGATCAAGAAGTGACAACAGGCATTTCGCCACATCCAAGCCAAGAGGCCCATCAGACAGAAGAGACCGAAGAGAATATGTCAGCTGGAGACCAGCAAAGAGAATATGTGGAGGTGCTAGAGGCAGAAGAAGCTAATGAAGAAGGCTTTGTGGACCTCCAGCCAGCGCCAAAAGAGTTTGAAGATGGCGGCCAATCCACACTGGATGAGTTGGTAGAAGTGAATCTCGGCACGGAAGATGATTACAGACCAACCTCCTAAGTGCCCTCATCCCAGAAGAAGAGAAGCGGCAGTATGTCATGCTATTAAGAGAATTCTGGGATTGCTTTGCATGGAACTATAAGGAAATGCCGGACTCAACCCTGACGTGGCACAGCACATACTGGCAATTGACCCGAAAATAGAACCGGTCAAGCAATCTCCTAGAAGAATGAGACGGAATTGATAAACAAAGTTTGTGGTGAAGTGGACAAATTAATAGATGTGGACTTCGTTGAAGAAAACCAGTATACAACCTGGCTAGCAAACATTGTCCCAGTCAAAAAGAAAAATGGATAGATCAGGATTTGCGTGGATTTTCGAGATCTAACAAGGCCTGTCCAAAAGATGACTTCCCGGTGCCAATCACCGAAGTGATGATAGATGCAACTACTGGACATGAAGCCTTGTCATTCATGGCGGATCATCTGGCTACAACCAATATGGATAGCCGAACAAAACAGGGTGCACACTGCCTTTAGGTCACCCAAAAGGATCTTTCACTATAAGAGAATGCCCTTTGGTCTCAGAAATGCTGGGGCAACCTACCAAAGAGCAATGACAAAAATCATTGATGAGCTGCTCTATAAAAAGGTGGAGTGCTACATTGATGACCTGGTGGTCAAAACCAAAAAAAGAAAAGACCACCTGGCTGACCTCAGGGTCGTATTTGAAAGGTTAAGGCGGTATGAGCTGAAAATGAACTGATGAAATGTGCCTTCGGGGTGTCTAGTGGCAAATTCTTAGGCTTTATTTTCCGATACAGGGGGATAGAAATTGACCCTGTTAAGATCAAAGTCATCCAAGAGATGCCACCACCAAAAAATCTGACTGAGCTCAGATCACTACAAGGACGACTGGCCTACATTCGTAGGTTCATCACAGATCTATCTGGGCGATGTCATCCCTTCACAAGTTAATGGGAAAAGACGTGCCTTTTCAATGGAACCAGGAGTGTCAAAACGCCCTGGATCAATTGAAAACATATTTGAACACTCCCCAGTGCTGGGTGCTCCAATAAAAGATCGCCCTCTCATTTTGTACATAGAAACCACAGAGCACTCCTTGGGATCTATGTTAGCACAAGAGCATGAGGAAGGAAAAGAGAAAGCTCTCTACTTCTTCAGTCGAAGGTTAGTGGTGCAGAAGAGAGGTATTCTCCGATTGAAAGAGTCTGCCTAGCCTTGTTTTTCGCAGCCAAGAAAATGAGACATTATATGCTATCGCATGAGGTTAGGCTAATCTCGAGGGCCGACTCCATCAAATACATACTCTCCCAACCGGCGTTGAGAGGAAGAATAGGCAAATGGGCTGTCATACTGATGGAGTTCAACATCAAGTACATCCCTCAAAAGGCAATCAAGGGGCAGGCAGTGGCTGATTTCTTCTCAGCTCACCCTGTGCCAAAAAAATCCCCGCTCATCACAGAGCTACCAGAAGATGAGACTCTTTAAGTAAACCAGTTGCAAACATCCACCTGGCAATTATACTTTGATGGGGCATCAAGAATAGAACCGACTGCATATGGCAGCGTAAGAGTCTGAGCAGGGGCAGGCATCATCCTGAAGTCACCAGAGGGGAAGTCATGCACACCTCCTGCTCTATTAACAAGCCGTGCACAAACAATGAGGCTAAATATAAGGCCTTAATCATCCGCTTGCAAGTGGCCCTTTTCATGAATATCAAGGTGCTACAAGTGTTTGGTGACTCAATGCTAATTGTCAAACAAGTACAAGGGGAGTTTGACGTCAAAAAGCCTGAGTTGCTGCCTTACCATCGAAAAGTCAGAGATTACTATCAAAATTCTACCGAATAGAAATAGAGCACATTGGCAGGAGCAGAAATGCACAGGATGCTCTAGCAAAATTGGCCAGCTCTTTGGCAGTGCCACCGAATGAGAAGCTGGAGTTGTTGTCATGAATCGGTGACAGTTCCTAGCATGATAGAAGATGAATCTGAAAATGAAGAGAACGGCCAAGAGGAAGTGTCCGTGGCTGAAGAAATCAGGCAAGAAGACTGGAGAGAGCCCTTGCTATAATGGTTCGAGCACCAGCAATTACCAAAGCAAAGAGAAGAAAAGATTAAATTGGTTAGAACAAAAGACTCATATGAGTAAGAGCCGAGTTCTGTTCAGAATCATGGTAGACTCCAAGAAAAAGATCTTGCTGAGGTGTCTGTCACCTGAAGAGGCCTGGAGGGTCATGAAAGAAGTGCACGTCGGAAACGCGGCGCCCACCAGGCCGGACCGAAAATAAAAATAGAAATCAAAAATCTTGGCTATTATTGGCCGACCATGTTCGAAGACTGTGGCAAATTCGCCAAAACATGTCAAAAATGTCAAGAGCATGCGGTCATACCAAGAAGGCCTCCCATACACTTGCATCTAACCATTCCAAGTTGGCCATTTGCACAATGGGGCACAGACGTTGTGGCCCCTCTACCACCTTCTTCATCGGGGTGTAAATACATCCTGGCTATCACCGACTATTTCTCAAGGTGGGCCGAGGCTTGTGGCATTAAGAGAAGTAACAGGGGAGGTCGTGGCTTCATCCAGCGGACCATCATCTTCAGATTCGGGAGTCCAGACTGGATCATATCAGACAATGGAACGCACTTCAAAAATCAGAAGGTTTCCAAAATGGCTTTTAAATATAGAATAGATTGGAGGACATCCACTCCCTACAATCCGCAAGCCAACGGTCTGGAGGAAGCTTTTAACAAGACGTTGTGTCCCTACTGGCCAAAACAGTTAGTGCTAACAAAAGAGACTGGGAGGACCGGATGTATGAAGCCTTATGGGCCTACCGAACCATCTACAAAACACCAACGGGCTGCTCACCTTTCTCCCTGGGTACGGTTCAGAAGTCGTAGTCCCGGTGGAGCTGGAAGTACCATCTCTCAGGGTAGCCATTCAGCATGGGCTGGCTCTAAGAATCAAACCAATATTGAAAGAAGGCTCGAGGAACTTTTGATTTAGAAGGAAAAAGACTACGAGCTCAACAGAATATCCAAGTCTAGCAGACCCTCATTGCGCGTGCCTTGACAAGCTAGTCAAAGGTCGTGAGTTCAAGAAAGGGGACCTGGTAATGGTCAAGAAAAGAGAGGTCATGGCCGGAAATCCAAAAGAAAAGTTGAACGTGAATTGGACTGGGCCATACGTGGTGCAAAGAGTCTATGAAGGCGGTGCCTACGTCCTGGTCAACCATCGGGGTGAAATACAATTCCCACCCCTCAATGGAAGACACCTGAAGCTGTATCACGCGTGTCGTCTGGACTTCAGTTGCCAACATCATGAGCAACAAGAGGCTGAGCAAGAGATGAACTCAATCGACTTGTTCGATGAATGAAGAGCTCGGCTACAAAAGAATTGTTGCATTTGCAACAGCAGGGAGTCTCTACCTCAACTCTCCCATCATCTAAAAAAAAAACAAGCAAAAAAAAAAGAACAAAAAAACAACCAAAAAAATGATCATAAAACACTAAGCTCTTAAACCCCAGGACGTTGGTCACCGATGACGAAGAAGTCAAAAAAAAAGAAAAAAAAGAAAAGCATGCGAAAGCATGGCAAAAGAAAGAAGAGGCAGCCATACCGCTAGCCGGACTATGGCTCTGAGGTGACAAGCGCCTCAACAAAATCTAAGAGATTCTCATGATTTCCGCTAATCTCGAAGGGAGAACAATGAAAGGAGTTCTTCCCCGTTTTGGTAGGCATATCACTTCTTTGTGAGCGGCGTGGAAATGTTCGAGGTTTCCGTACTTCTCCCCACATGGAAAAGACCTTTAAATAAAAGAAACAGACAACTTCATGTTTCTCCTCAAACACAAAAGAAATAAAGAGACTTAAATAAGAATTTTGTGCTTTAGCATGCATGAATGATTATTATCTAATGGTCTAATCCCTACCATCTTTTGTGGGCAGGGAACCCGTGGAGCTGGGTTAACAAGCCCGGATGGCCGACATCACCATCAACATGCAAAGTCACGATGAAAGCTGACGTTGGCAAAAAGTCTAAGAGATCGACGTCATTCAAGCAATGGAGTTCCACCGGCTGTCACACCGACGCAACACGAGGCCGCACCGGCAATGCGTTGCGAAATGGAAAAGCGTCAACAAGCTCAAGTAGCCAACGTGGCCAGGATGTCGCCAATTGCGCCAATGTCCTTACACTATTTCAAATAAAAAGAAAAAAAAGAAGGAGGGTAAAAAAATAGAGATGCCTGTCATACTTGTTCATTGGGCAAGGGCAAAAAGGACCAAAACTCGGCCTTGGTGAAAACCGGTAAAGGGCACCAGGGGTAAAATCGGGTACCCCGCTACACGAAAACCGAAAGGACGTGTAGGAAAAAGCAAGAGGGGGTCGGATTAGGTGAAAACCCGAAAGGGCGCCCAATTCGATAATGAGAAAACAAAATTGAAGACGAATGCCAAATTCTAATGGACATGAAAATTAAGCAACGGCAAGGTCATCAACAAACAGACAATAGAAGGCCGTCACCCTAATGGTAAACAGACAATAGAAGGCCGTCACCCTGACAGTGAATAGATAATAGAAGGTCGTTACCTTGACAGCAAAAGTCCCTATCATACCAACGGTAAACAGACAACAGAAAGTCATAACTCCGACGGTAAAAAGAACAACAGAAGGCCGTCACCTTGACAATGAATAGATAATAGAAAGCTGGTACCGTGACGGCAAAAGTCCTGTCATACCAACGGTAAACAGACAATAGAGGCCGTCACCCTAACGGTGAATAGATAATAGAAGGTCGTTACCTTAACAGCAAAAGTTTCTATCATACCAACGGTAAACAGACAATAGAAGGTCGTCACCCTGATGGTGAACAGACAACAGAAGGCCGTTACCTTGACAGCAAAAGTCCCTGTCATACCAACGGTAAATAGACAACAGAAGACCCGTTATTTCGACAACGAAATTCCCTGCCATACTAACAGTTAACCGGTGGCAAAGGTCCCGTCACCCCGACAGCCAATTGGCGGAAAAGGTCCCGTCATTCGTACAGTCGACAGACGGTACATGAAAAAAAAAAGAGGCTAAAAATAGAGATGCCTCGTCGGACTCACTCGAGCCACCCACCGAGTGAGGGTAAAAAGGACTAAAACCCAGCCATGGTAAAAACCCGCGAAGGGCGCCATGGGCAAAATTGGGTACCCCGCTACATGAAAACCCGAAAGGGCGTGTAGGAAAAAGCCAGAGGGGGTCGGGTTGGGTGAAAACCTGAAAGGGCGCGCAATCCGATAATGTGAGCAAAAAAAGAAGAAGGGAAATGACTCGTACACCATAATGAAGTACGCATAAGGAACACTTGTGTCCAAGGTGAAGTATTTTTCATTAACAGCAAAGGGAACTACATGATCATTGAGGCAAGGCCTCGGAAATAAAAAGACGACAAAAAAAACAACAAAGAGAACATAGAACGGGACGTGGGCCTCATGGTAGGTCCCTAAATAGCTCCTCTAGTGGTAGAATACCCATATAGAGGGAAGACATTTTCTCCTTCAAGCGTTCCTTCTGAGAGCGAACTTCCAGCAATGTCTTCTCTGCTAAGGCGGCCCTACTCTCATAAAGCGCGATAGTTTTCTCTTGCTCAGCCCGGGAGTCGGCTAGTTCGTTCAGCTTGGTCTTTGCAGCATCTAGCTCAGCCATCAGTCTGGCTATCTTGGCCTCTAGGGTCGCCGAATCCTCATCATACCCTTTGATAAGAGATAGACGGCGCTCACGATCAGCTTGCAGGGGCTCCAACGCCACTTCACAGTCAGACTGTTGCATTTCTAGGGCAGCTAACTGGTCGGGCAATTCATTCTGGAGGTGATGGCGCCACTTCAAGAGTTTAAGAAACAAAATGACCCTGCTTGCCCAATCGGTTAAAGAGCACCCCATGAGAACAAGCACTCTCGTCATCTGGTCGGCCACGGCCTTCAGGGCTTCATAGCGTACGGTCAGGTTCCGCTGTACCATCAAATGCAGCACTGATAATTGCTGCTTGACCATAATATCAGACGGAAGAATGCCCCCAGAAGTAGTAGTGAGTGGCACTTGAAAATCCACCTGCGCGTCTACGTCCGCCCACAGACTCGTATCTACTTCTTTGGAGCAGGAAGGTAGCTCAGCTGAAGAGAGGTTGGTATTAACCAAAGAGATATCAAAAGCTCCACTCACAGCGTCAGAAGTTGTTGTTGCTTCAGGAACAACCACTTCTTCGTTAATAGCAACATCCGCAAGTTGGGTGTCTGGCGCCTGAGGAGGGAAGCTGGGGGAGTCACCAGAAGAGACCAGGGGGAGATTCCCTTCATCCTCAGGGGTAGGTTCCTCGATTATACTCGACACGTTGGTAATTAATGGAGGTCCGATACTGTTCCCCCAATGGTCACGAGACGATGCCAACTATCGGTAAAGACTCGGAGGTGTCAATATCCTGGTCACCCTCGAAGTCTGCAAAAGATCAGAAAGGATACCGTAAGTCTCTCATACATGAAAAGCTTACGTCTCGAAGCCAAGGTAATAGTGCTCACAAGGACAAGTTCAAGAGAAGCAGCGGTGTCCAAGCCAGGATTAACAACAGGGGACTTATCTACACTACTGGTAGAGTCCTCTTCGATGTCGTCAAGGGCCAAGATCCTCTCCCTTCCCCGCTCTTTGGGTAAACTCCCCTCGTCAGAAAGACTCGCGCTCGGTGAAGGGGAAGCGCAAGTGATGTCTTCATCTGAGGAGTCGCCTGAAGAGATAGCAACGGGACTCTGAGACTCCTCCGCTAAAACAGCTCGACTGCCTTGATGGATCTTCATAAGGGCCACCCTGCCAGCGGCACGCTGACTCACCTGAAGAGGGCCAGAGGGTTTCGTAACCCTCCGAGCTACAGTCTTTACGGTTGGGCGTTTACCTAGGGCCCAGTCACGGGGTGGGGCAGCAGCCGTAGCTAATAGAAAGAATAACCGACAAATGTTAAGGGAAAACAAAGGACGCCCCGAGGGTGGCGTATGGTCAGAATTCTGTCATGATCCTAACCTGCCACTGGGGGAAAAGGTGCATCAGACGGTACTGCAAGGGGCGTGAAGGAGTCCTGCTCCGTAATAGAATGGTCGGTTACCGGAGAAGCGCCACCTGTCGCTAAAGAAAATGAGAAGTGAGGAGGCAATATCAGGAAGACAGAAGCGAGGGAAGTCAATCACTACCTGAAAGGGCAGTGTGCTCTCGCTGGCTGGAGAATTCTTCGAATGAAGGGATTGACGGACCATCAGCAGGGCTTGGCATTAGGGGGACATCTCCCTCTTCCTTTGTGAGGCTCTCCTAGCCTTAGAAATGCTGGCCGCCATGCTGGACTTCCTCGCTAGCGGCTTCTCGATGTGAGACTTAAAGAGGATCTTCTCATTAGCAAAATAAATCGGTCTCTTCACTTTCATGATAAGTTCGTGGTACCTCCATCTCCGGTCTCTCGCAGAGGGGTCTAAAAAGGGGAGAAGAGGGAAGAGGTTAAAGGGGCATGAAAAGAGAATAACATATAATAGGGTTCAAAGAAAGGAAAGTATACCTGCTATGCCCGTGTAGAGCCGGCTCAGCGGCCAGTAGGTGTGTGTGTTCTGTTCGGCCCGGGAGGCTGCCTTTCGGATCAGCCAACACTCTACAGCAGTCTTCGGCAAAGATGGCCAAGTTGCCTTGGCTAATAGAAGATAAGAAATAGTAAAGACTGAGGGAGTCCATGCCCCAGCCGTCCGCATAGTGGAAAGCCACATGAAGCTCCTGCTCCAAAATCACCTCATAATCAGCCTCCACGGTCAAATTATGGATGTGAAGCAGCATAAACAACCAGGAGGTATGTTCATAACGAGCGCGGCCTTGGTCTGGCTGTGCGGAAAATGCTCTGTACGGGAAGGTTGTGTCTAATTCCCCACTCTGAGATACAACAGCCAGGATAGTTACCTCAATAGGCCACGGTTGAGCGACGGCCAGCCGTTCTGAACTGATACTGCAAAGGTGCCAGAGGGTTGCTGGAAAACTATCCTTTACAACCTTGGGCAAAATTAATGAAAGGGTGGGATCCTCCTTTTTGGCGGAAAGTCTTGCCTCTAGATACCGATCAGCAGCCTTCCCATCACCAGATTTCAACCGCAGCAAATGTTCCTTGTCAATGTCGAGGGCCGGCCGGGGTTGTAACTGTAGGATCTTGCACTCCGCAGCATCCCAACAGTCAGTTTTACAAGCTCGATAGAAACCGGTTCGGGCATTCCACCACTTGACGTACTCGGGTGTAACTTGGGGTGTACGCCCGGCATTAGCACCCGAAAAGTCGACGGGTCAAGACGCTAGAAAAAGTCCCACCACTTGCGGGCCTGCTCCGTGAGCTATGCTCCCCCTACAGCCCGACCGGACAGGTCAATTTGGCAGATGAAGAAGGGATATGCTGATCATACCCGAAATTCTGGCTAAACCGAAATGGGTAGTAGGGTTCCAGATAAACAACGTTCCCCCTACGGAATGTTAATACACTGGGCCAGATGGACAGGGCCCAATCTCTGAGTTTAGGTTCCAACACCGACCTTGTCAGTCTTTGCTTGCTGATCGGGTGCACGTATTCTTCGACTATACTATTGGTGCATTCCCGGTAATGGTTGGCCAATGGACTGCTGTGACTGGCCAGATGCCAAAAATGGATAGTGCCAGGAGAGTCGGTTGGAATACTCGTCAGTTTTCCCTGATATCGAACAGCTGTGCAAAAGTAGACGAAGCTCTGTGCTGGCAAATTCTAACATCCTCGGAAACAGCCGAGGAAATTGGAGAGACCTGGGAGCGAACTCCGGGAATAGGCTGCAGGCCCAGGCGCTAAGAAAGTGCCAAGGCCCGATCACACGATGCTATCGCAGAACTGAACGGCGGTGTAATTCGCCAAGGGACCGATATATCAGACAAAGCGCTACAGGACATAGAGACAGCCTCATACCCCAGGCCATTTGACAAGCTGGATATATAACTTCAGGGTGAAGAATAGTCTTGTCGCCCACGGGCAGAGCAAAAGAACAAATCCAGTATGCCATATAGGCCGCACAATGAGTGTGCGGATCGGCGTCGGTAGGGTTCAGCCCCGTGAGACGGCCCTTCAGAATAGAAGCCGGAAGGGTCACTTTTTGGTGACCCGGGTTCTTCGTGGCAGTAATCCCACCAGCACAAGCAAAATCTTCGTAGCGCTGCTCGGTGGAAAGGAAATAAGTCAGCCATACATGAATGCTGACTTTCTTTCACTCCCCTTTTTGCTTGGCCCGGCCAGCATTGTGAGCAAGGGTGAGCTGGCGGTAAACCTTCATAAGGTATCTGTATGAATATCCCAGAGAGTATTGGCTCTCTCCGCCGGTCCTATCCTTCATGATGTCTGGGAGGCACACCTCCTCATAGGGCTCCCCGTCAATAGGCAGGCCAGTCAATTGATGCAAACTTCATAGATCCAGCGAAGTCTCCCCTTCGGCTGTGTAAAATGTGTTGAATTCTGGAACAAAAACTTCCTCCAACCCGCAACAGAAGCCGCGAGATAGAGGGTACCGGTAGCGGGCCGCAAAAACACTGTGGTAAACACCGGCAGTCATCAGAAGAGGTGCATAGTGCTGAAGCACAAACTCGGTGGCCTCCACGGCAAAAGCACGGAAGTGATGGGCATCTGCTGCCCGCAAATCTCTGAACCAACCCGCCGCTAACTGATGCTTGAAGCGGATGGCTAAACAGTCTAGCAGAAAGGGCTCATTCTGTAGCCCCACTTCAACGGACAAAGGAATAGTTCAAAGGACGACCGTTCTCTGTTCACACGGCTGCTGAATTGTCCCACCTCACTGGGATGAAGGTGGGAGCATGAGTGAGCCTGTTATCTGCAGGGTTAAATCTCCTAACCCTAGAATTGGAGCCCACCACCGAGGCTCGCCAATTCGATAAATAGGCTCGGAGCGAGGAGCGCAGTTGGACAGGCTGTCCCTCTCCAGCAGTATGGCCGCCTCTATGTCCTGAATCATAAAAATGTCTCTCTTACCGCCTGGGGCGTATGAGTGAAGAAACTGTGGCAGGTGCCTATCCTTCGAGTAGTCAATTCTGTAACTCTCGTCACGGACGAAAGAAATTGGCGTTGAACTAACATCGAGTCTCGACTCGTCCATGGTGTCGGCCTCGTCATCAGAAGATTCAGCTGCTACAACAATCCTGTCATAGCCTTGGCTCAGCTGGGGAAAGCTTCCCATGATACCAATGGTACATTCTTTAAGCGATCTACACTGCCAGCAGAAGGTGGGTAGCCATGACTCCTACAAAAAAAAGAGGACTCACGTTAACAGGTTGAATAGACACACAATCAGACGAAATTTCAGCAGCACCTCCCCTTGTCAAGCGTACAAGTGGGGGGGTTCGACGGGTACTCGTCCACGCACTAAGGCGAGACGGCCCCAAACAAGGACATGCAAGCATGTCAAATGGCTCTCCGGAACCGCTGTTACCTCGAGGACCAGCCTACAAGGGATGAGAGGCCAGTACCTGGCTGCAGTCAAAAGACCCGCCATCTAAAGTGTTGGCGTACAGAAAGAGACCGCACCAGTGGAGACCCCGCGATTCGAAGTGGGCCCCCACCGACAAAGGGAAGCAAGAGACCTCGCACCTAGGGCGTCCTCCCCAGTTCCCTAAAGGTTTTGAGCCTTACTAAAGATACACTAGATCGCCTCTACTCTGCAGCGATTTGTGGGTTAATCGGACCCGCCATTTGAAACGGTAACACACGGACAAGGACCGCACCGGTGGAAGCCACGTTGATTCGAAATGGGCCCCACAAACAAAAAAAAGGGGGCGAAACCTCGGACTGGGGATATTCCCTTCACAGTCCCCTAGCGGCCTTGGGACTACTGGACTCTTCCCCATTATTCTTGGATAGGAGTGGTCCCACTAAACCCTACACACCCACAACGAGCGTCCCTGTACAGGAATGGCCCCATGGCCTAAAAGATAAATCCCCTGGGTCCCCTTGGACCTTGTTTACCCATGCAGAAAAGACAACGGGGAGAAAGATGGGCATGCAAGCCCTACGTTGTTACCTCGCCAGTACCTGCTCCCTGACTTCCAGCCAGAACCACACCCAGAGCCACGGGGACTCCTCGCCGGCGCTACAAGCAAACACACACAGAACAGGAAAACAAAAAAAAAAAACCCCTCAAGTGGGTCGGTGCCCTCATAGATGCCCTACCACTGGACTGCTACGGTACTCACACCGCCTGTGCCCTGATCGCCGGTCGCCCCCTCGCCGGAAAGCAGGAATCCAGCACCGCTGTATACTCTCTCCGAGTGTCGTCAACCGTCGCCCGCCGTGCCACGGCCCTGCTACTCCAGGGATCGCGCGCTGTCGTGCCTCTCACGCCACTGCTGCAATCACCCCCTGCCGTCGCCACGAATGGAACCCGCTCCCATTGCTGCGTGCCTCACTAGCATCGCCGCCACTCCCGATGGCGTGTGACCCCCTCAGGACACCGATACAATCGTGCCCGGCCGTCGGAGTGCTCGAACTCGCCTGCGGCCGCGTTCACACGCAGCTGTCGCCGCGTTCGCACCCACGTTGCTCGTCGCCGCCCTACGCCGTAGCGGAGCGACGATCGCCGTGCTTGCCCGAACTGCCAAAAGACCCTCGTCGTGGCACGCCTACGCACGGCAAACTTGCCCCTCTGCCCACCGCTACGCTCCTCACGCCGAATGTGACCGCACCATCGCCACGTCCTCCTCAGTTGAAGGGGGGCGATGAGCAGGAGAAGATGGAGAAGGGAGGGGGAGAAGGAAACTTGCGCCCTAAGAAGCCCGAAAAGAGAGAGAGGATGGAGAGAGAAGAAGGCGGCTCGCGCGCCTTTTGAGAAGGGAATAAAAAGGAGGGGGGAAGAAAACGAGGAGTCGCGAACCATCGGTTCGCGCTCCGCGGCGGTTCGTTAACCCCGCCCATTCATGGGCTTCGCTGAATCAGCGCGAGCTGTGCCAGATCGACACCGCCCGCCGATTAACAGCCCCCTGCCGAATCGCGCGACCCACACCAAATCAACGCAAGCAGCTGATCTCCTCGGCCGATTCATAGGCCCTGTCAAGTCACGCAATCCCGGTCGAATCGTACAAACTTTGTCGGATCACGACAATTCAAGCAAAAGGAAATTAAAGAATGAAGACCCCAATTGCCCCCCAAGAGTGACATGCCTCCGCCATCCGCGGACAACACCACCAAGTGGGACCAAAAGTAAAAGATCACAAATGGACCATCAAACCATTGGCATGGCAACAAGTCCAAAGACCTGCCTGTGCTAGTGTGAATAGTTAAAAAGCCGAAGTACACCCGCGGATGTCGCTTCGCGTGTCCTCTCGCACCACCCACGGGTGGGGAGCATTTGTGGACGCCTCAAATTTTCAAATGGGCCCATTTTTATGACCGGCCCAATTCTTAAAGAGGATCTACTCAAACCAAATTCCATTCAAATGGCCCATGTTCAAAGCTCCAAAGGGGCCCATTAGTCAAAAGCCCATCTCACCCCATGCAAGGAGGTAAGCCTAAGGGAATGTAACACCTCCAAAAAGGTGTCTCAAAACAAAAAAAAGAGGTCTTCTGCGCAAGGGGGGGTGGGGGGGTCTTTTTGGGGAAAGGCTTCTAGAAACCTCTGGGAAGAGGCCAAAAAGAAAGGGCCCGGAATACCTAAAAAAAAAGAAGAGTCTCCGCAGCGTTTTTTTCTCTCCAAGGAAGGAAGGCCATCCTCTCCTCACGCAAGCTACTGTTGCCGCTGGTTTTCTGCATCGCCTGTGAGGAATCCTGCGGCAAGAAAAAAAAAAAAAAGAGCAAGAGATCAAGAGAGAAAGAGAAGGAGTGAGAGGAGGGCCACTTTTGTGTGGGTTGTCTTGTCACTTCCATAGAGAGGGGGGAAGGGGAGGTGAGGGTGCCTGGCGATGGTCTCTCCTCCCCCATCTTCTCTTTAGTTTTTTTTCTTTGTACTTTCTCCCTTACTTTTGCAAGAAAGTGCCATGCATGCGTACTCTTCTCCTCCCTTCATGGAATTTTTGTCTTTGTGCATTATTGCTTCTCTTCCTCTCATCAAGCTTTCCTGGATGTGTGGATTTAATTTTCTTTTTAAAGGGAGAGAGGGGTCACGTGAGGAGGGGCTTCTCTTTGTAGAGAAGTGTTTCTCTCTTTCCAATGCCCTATATGAGATCACCCTAGGCTCTCCATACCTCAATAAATGAGGCTTGGGAGTGTGGAATCTTCTCCCTCCTTATGTCATTTGCATTGCTTCATAATTGGGATTTGATGGGTTTGCACAAGTACCCCTTAAGATATGCCCATCCCACTGTTTGCTTAAAAGAAAAGCAAGTTTTCTTCACTGATTTGCTCTTTACAATAAGCATTGTGCATTGTTCAAACAGTCCTCCCCATGTGTCTGTAGCGGTTTTGGGGTATGCCCCTTTGCTAGCAAACGGGTTGAACAATCAATGTTCATGCCATCTTGCTTAACACCCATTGCCAAAGGCCATTAAGCCCATTTTCAACCCATCATCGCCCCACTTTCGTGGATTTTCAAAGGCCAAGTGGTGCCAGTTCGCTGTCTTCCAAAAGGAAGCACTTGCTGCTGATTCACTGGCCTGGAAGCCCTCCCAGTGATTCGGCCACCCCAGTCTCACTCCACCGATTCTCCAGTCTGAGAGCGGTTTCTCCGATTCGGCCAGCCCGGAGAGGCCTGCTGATTCGGTTGACAGTATCTTGCTCCTGGCCGATTCACATGAGCAAAGCCATTCTCCATATGGTTTCAGCTAAGGAAATAGACATTAGACCGATAAGAGACCCGTTTAAACCCCGGGTTGGACAATACAATGTCTATGTCCGGGCGTATGGGTTTACATATCATCTGTTCGTCCCTCGGATTTGGTGTGGTCATGACATTATCCGGTTTCCCTGTAGGAGTGCCTTGGGGATCGGCGTCGTGTGCCATGGGGTTATGTCATCTTTCGGCATATATCCTATCTTTTGGTGCCGTCCATTTATGGTGGATGTGTACCGCGCTCTCCCCCGTCAACCAGGAAAAGGGGAAATGCCGCGGATTTTCTCCGCGCGCTTCGAATCGGCAAGAGACTTTGAAAGAAATCCTTAAGGTTCAATTGTTTCAATGGTATCTCACTTGGGCACCGATTCAACTTGGGCCGCCGATTCGGTCATATTCACTGATTCAGTTTCATCTCACCGATTCACTATCTGTCCTACTGATTGTGCATCTAGTTGATTCAGTTGTGTTCTACCGATCCGATTCTGCCCTGCCGATTCATTGTCTGCATGTAGCCGCCGAATGGACCATACTCGGGCTGCCGATTCGGTTATGTACTGCCGATTCGCCATCTGTCTTGTTGCTTGCCTGCCCCGCGCGAATCGAGGGTATCCTACCGAATGGAGTGCGCTCGTGCTGCCGATTGGCCACTCAATGGCTGAATAGCACCGAATCGCGAACAGAACTACGACTCGCATACCCCAAAAGAGCAAAAGAGCAAATTGGATTTATCTCTTGATAAAGGCAACAAGTGAACAAATAGACCATCAAAAGACCAAATTGAAATTGTTTCATGATAAAAGCAACAATGGATAAATAGATCATCTCAAATTTCCATGCCTCGAATTGAGCAAGAAAAGAAATTTGAAAACGCTGCATGATCAAAGAAATAAATGACTAAATAGACAAAGAGATTCGATAATTGATTAAATAAAAGATCAAATAATTTCGAATGGACACTCTTTTCACTCAATAGCACCTCAGCTTAAATTTAAATTGCATTTTGTGCTCTATCGGATGTCTCCGCTTTAGGTCATAGGGCTTTCTTAATCTGGCGATTAATCAAGGGTTTCCCTCTCAGAGGGATGTAATTAACGTCGTTGCGCTTAGGCAACAGCGGGATATTCGTCCAGGACCCGACACTCACTTTCGTTTGACGAAGTCAACGATGCGCACAATAGACCTAAAGCCCTCCGACTCTTGGAGGTGAACCATTTGTTGTCACCTCGGTGACTGGCACGCCCATGCTATGCAAATTGCCGATTCATCTCCCATCATCATCGCTCGTGTAGCATTCAACGAGACTTGGGTTTGCAATACGCATCCATGAGAAAACATGATAAAAAGAACCAAAAAGATTTGAGATTTTAATCTTATCTTAAAATTTCATTTCCACACTGATCCTCTTTAAACACAGATCCTAAATATTCCTAGTCATAGGTTACTCAATAATGACATTGAGATGACTGGATAGACCGGTGTGTGCCATATACCGTCCAGTGATGGAGGCAACTGGTCTCATAGCAGCTTGTGTGGAGACATTAGGGATATGGTGCAAGTGCTCATTGGAGAATTAGTTCACTGAATGATCCACTCTCAGAATGTTGTATGGTTAATGATACCTGATTTTTCAGATAGCAACTCCGTAGTCTCAGTTGTGTAACTAGTCCTTAGACTTGAGACACCAAAAATCTCTTGTTTGGGTACCATTCTTTGATATTGAATTTATAGGTCTAGATGTTCTAGGTCTAGTATAACCAGTCATTGGGAATGGTAGCCAACCTTACGAAGGCAATTGTGTGTCAATAGAGGACCATCCACTCTCAGTATTGTGAGAGGAATATCCCATATTGTCTTACTCAGGAAAATCTCTGGCCAGGGTCAATCGGATTTAGAGAGGAGGAGTTCTCCGGAGAATTCGATAAGAGTTTGACTTTAACAGATCCGTATAGGCCTGACAACACCATGTCTAATATACGATCTTTGGGATAATAGATGGATGAAGGACTAAAGGTACACGGTAACTGTGGGCAACCAGGTCCAATGGATTTGATCACTCGTATCATTTGGGGATTATGGCATACTGGCCTAGTATGTTCAAATCGATGAGTTGAGTGAATTATTATGGAGATAATAATTCAGTAAGTCAGAAGGAGTTCTGACAGGTGCAACTAACTGCCAACTCGATATTGGGCCTAAAGGGTCACAACATAAGGTGGATAACGCGATGAATAGAGGATTGGATAAAAGTTATTCAATAAGCCTTATTTAACTCATTATGCATCTATTGGGTAAGACCCAATAAGCCTTGAAAAGGATCCATTAAGGGAGCATACCAAAATCATGCCACCTCACCCTTCTAGAAGGAGGACACCTCATCATCTTGTATGATGACAAGTGTCACCCTTTCTAGAAGGAGGACACTTCATCATCATTAGCCATGATGACATTGCGAGGTGTCCTGCGAGGTGTCCTTATCCATGATGGCATCACGAGTCGTCCTAACGAGGTGTCCCTATGAGGTGTCCCTTGTCATGATTACCTGACGATGTGTCCTTATGAGGTGTCCCTCTTGACATCATGATAGGGCAAGGTGTCCCTACAAGGTGTCCCTCTTGTCATCATGACATGACGAGGTGTCTCTGATGAGGTGTCCTTTAGGCTCTCTATAAATAGAAGGGGTTTCTCTTGAAGTTCATAGGCTAGATCTTGAGAGGAGAAGCCACCTCTAGATCTTGAGAGGAGAAGCCACCTTCTTCATCCTCCTTCCCATCTCTCCCTCCAGTGCTCTCCTAGGCAAGAGAAGAACTAGGAGGGCCGCCCCCTCTTGTTGTTGCTGCTACTTGCTGTTGTTGGCCGCTGTGTGGCGTTGCACAACGGGAGGAGTGGCACCACTGGTGAAGGAGGAGTCATCGTCATCGCCGATCATCCACTGTGTGGATATCGTTAGAGGGAGTCTCGCAAGAGCTCCTTCAAACCAAGGACTGGTTCTGTGCTTCAGGGGATATACAATCTCCTAGGTGAGATGGTCTCACCTTTGTTTGTATGTATGTTTACATACACCGTACATCATAGCCCGATCAAGTACATGGACGAAATCGATTTGTTGTTTTGTTTTACTTCCGCTGCGCATGTGATGCCCCAAGTCGATTTCCACAGTGGTATTAGAGCCAAGGTTAGGCTATAATGTCCGAGTTTTTGATATTTTGATCAATTCACATTGATTAAGAGTTAATCCATGTATTAGATTAAGAGTTAATCTATAGTTTAATTAGTTAAAGTGTTTATTTAATGTCTAGTAGCTTATATATATGCATGTGATGTGTATGTTGTGGGCGGATGATCATGGACCTATGTGTGATGCTTATGTGTGTGGATGGTGATTCATTGGGGTCTGCGAGCCCCTTCTCTTTCTCATTAAAATTGTTGTGTATTTCTACCTCCCAATGGTGTAATTCCCCTTGATATGATCAAGGTTTCTTAATTGATTAAATGTACATTTTTTAGGCCTGTGTGCCTATAGTCATTTGTAATTATTTGAAATCACTCTCGGAGGCACGACGAAAGCATGGAATTACCACGGAGCTAATGACGAAGAGGAGGATGAACACCGTGCATGGGATGTGTTGAGAAACACATAGGGTTTAGTTATCAAGTCTTTTGGCTCAGGCTTGATCACGCTAGAATAAGGTCCATGATCATCCAATGTGGCTATTTAGATATATGATTTATATTCATTTCCGTACCTACTAGGTACATATTGCATGCGATGTAAGTATATGCCAAATATATGTGGGGACTGTATTATTAGCTATGAGACCACTCAAATAAAAATAAAAAACTCTCTCTATTACTAATATATTAAGTCGGTAAGCATGAGGCAATAAGATTGACTCACGTGACCTTCCATCATTATAGGGTAGATGTCTTTTCTTGATATATAATGGGTTGGCAGAGAGTCACTCCGGGCTCACCTATATTGGGATTTGATATCTGGCCTACGACATGGAGATGTCACCGATGACTTGAGGATAGGGTATGCTTGGCCGAGTCCCTCGGGAGTATATCACCAATCAAACTCATCTAGTAATGATGGTGTTGACTTAACAAAACATCGTGATTGGCGGAGTCCCTCTGAGCCATGGTGATTTGGAGGACAAATTATGACGGGAATCACAAGAGTTGTGATTGATAAGAGTTGCCTACCATTTGGGCTTGGTATGATGGTCGAGTCCCTCGAGATCATGACAAGATGCCAATTGGATCCCGATCCCCACTAGTAGTTGTCGAAACCTTCCAATTCACATGATAGAGGGTGTCATGTTCTTGCGAAAAAAATAGTGGGATAAAATTGAGATAAAAGTCCATGTTTTAATTTTCTACGAATCCAAAAGTCTGCATGTTGTTATTATTGCTACATCTTTATTTTCAGAAAATGTCGTTTGCAAACCCACTCCATAGATGCCATCATTTCACTGGTCCTAACTACACTGATTGGCTCGGAACCTGAGAGAATTGTTCTTACGACGGATAAAATGCACATGTCCTCGATGAGATCGTGTCCGAGCCAGTGGTAGGGGCTAGTGAGGAAGTTATTTCTCACTATAAGAAGTATAAGGAGGACTCAGTTCTTGCTCAATGTTATATGTTAGCCTCCATGACTCATGAGCTGCAAAGAGAGCATGAAAAGATGGATGCTCAATCCATCATGCTACATCTCCACACCTTGTTTGAGGAGCAAGGACGGACTCAAAGATATGAGATATCAAAGAGTCTGTTCAGGATGAGGATGGCAGAAGGGGCATCGGTTCAAAACCATGTCTTGAAGATGATTGGGTGGATCGAGAAGCTCATAAGTCTAGGACTTGTCCTAGAGGATGACCTGTGCATGAATCTCATACTTCAATCCCTTCTAGAATCCTTTTCACAGTTCATTATGAATTTCAATATGAACAAAATGGTGGCAACCCTGCCTAAGCTCCTTAATATAATGAGGGAAGCTGAGGGTTCCATTAAGAGGGAGAAGTCAGTTCTCCATGTTGATGAGATAGAAGAGGAAGGCACGAAAGACCCTTAAGAAGGGCAAAACAAAAGGCAACAAAGTAGGCAAGGCAAAGGTTGCAAGAAAGACCCGCCAAGGACAAAGGAAAGTGTTTCCACTGTGGCAACGATGGCATTGGAAGAGGAAATGCAAGGATACCTTGCAGAAAAGGCAAAGCAGAAGCTTAGGTATATTCATGATTGATCTCCATTTGTCATAAAATTATGATAATGCATAGGTATTAGATACCGCATGTGCATCTCATATTTGCATTCGTTGTAGGTTCTGACAAAGTGTAGGAGACTGGCAAAAGGCGAGGTGACTAAGAATGGGGAACGACACAAAAGTTACTGTTGTTGCTGTCGGAGAAGTCAACCTGCTACTACCTCGTGGAGCTGCACTTGTATTGGATACATGTTACTTTGTTCCTACTATCATCAAAAAACATCATTTTCGTTTCATGTTTGACTAAAAATGAATATAAGTTTATTTTTTAGAACAATGGTTGTTCACTGATTTTGGATGATGAGATCATTAGTAAAGGAACATTGATCATGGTTGTTCACATTAGATCTTGCTTCGCATGTCATGAATGTTGGTATGTCTAAAAGAAAGAGAGATGAGGTGAACGAGGCTTACCTATGGCACTGTAGGCTAGGTCATATCCATGAGGGTAGAATACAAAGGTTACTAAAGGATGGATATTTAGATCCATTTGATTATGAATCATATGCAACCTATGAATCTTGCCTTCAAGGAAAATTGACCAACTCTTCATTTAGTGGAACTAGAGAGAGAGCTTCTGAGTTACTAGACTCATACATATTGATGTATGTGGACCTATGTCCATAAAAGCAGAGGTGGATATTCTTACTTCATTACATTCACTGATGACTTCTCAAGGTATGGACATGTGTACTTAATGAAGTACAAGTCTGAGGCCTTTGAAAAATTCAGAGAATATCAGAATGAAGTAGAAATCAGACTGGAAAAGAGTATCAAGATTCTTCATTCAGATCGAGGAGGAGAGTACTTGAGTACAGAGTTCATCCAATTTCTAAAGGACCATGGGATTCTATCTCAATGGACTCCTCCGCATACACCTCAGCTCAATGGTGTATCGGAAGGAGGAGGAATTGCACACTGTTGGATATGGTGAGATTCATGATGAGTTTTGCCAACCTACCCATGTCATTCTGGGGATATTCCCTAGAGACCGCAACTTAACTTCTAAACATAGTTCCAACTAAGACAGTAGTGTCTACTCATATGTGATATGGAAAGGGAAGAAGCCTGATCTTAAAGTTATTAAGATTTGGGGCTGCTCTGCCCACGTTAAGAGACATTCTCGATAAGTTGGAATCAAGATCAGAACGGTGCATATCGTGGGATACCCCAAGGAAACTTGTGGGTATTACTTCTATCACCCCAAGGACCAAAAGGTCTTTGTTATCAAGAGAGCAGTGTTTCTTGAGAAGGAACACATTCTGGTGG
Source organism: Colocasia esculenta (assembly GCA_014218235.1). NCBI lineage: Eukaryota > Viridiplantae > Streptophyta > Magnoliopsida > Alismatales > Araceae > Colocasia > Colocasia esculenta. The sequence goes on from CM024762.1 coordinate 51,070,165, forward strand.
AAACAGTGGGAGTGTGATAGAATTAAGCGAGGTTGGAGAACCTAGCTCAAGCACCTTCTACAAGAAGAGTCTGTTTAGGTACCTATCACACAAAATCCCATTTGCATAGGTCAAGTAGAGTTCCTATCCCTCCTGAAAGATATGTGGACATATCAAGGGATAGGACTCCGAGGATATTGATCCTCAAACTACGAGGAGGCTATTACGAGCATAGAGTCTAGGAAATGGCAAGAGGCCATGAATTCTGAGATGGATTCCATGTACTCCAACAGGTTTGGAACCTAGTTGATGCACCTGAGGGTATTGTACCTATTGGGTGCAAATGAATCTCAAGAGAAGATTGGAGTAGATGGAAAGGTAGAGACCATTAAGACAAGGCTTGTGGCAAAAGGATATCGTCAAAGGCAAGGTACGAAACCTTCTCGCCTGTCGCCATGCTAAAATCTATCAGAATTTTATTGGCCATTGCAGTATACTATGACTATGAGATTTGGCAGATGGATATAAAAACCGCATTCCTCAATGGCAACCTCAAGGAAGAGGTGTATATGATATAGTCTAAGGGATTCGTTTCCAAGAAAAGTCTAGATAAGGTGTGCAGGGTGCTTAAGTCCATTTATGGACTATAAACAAGCTTCTTGAAGTTGGAAATAAGGTTTGATAAGGTAATCAGATCTTATGACTTCGTTAAAACGAGATGAGCCTTGTGTATACAGAAGGTAAGTGAGAGTGTTATCATTTTCTTGGTGTTGTATATGGATGACCATACTCATCATTGGGAATGATGTTGGAATGCTATCCACGTTAAGACTTGGTTATCAAAGAACTTCTCCATGAACGACTTAGGGGAAGCATCCTACATTTTGGGGATTCAGATCTATAGAGATAGATCTAAGAGGATGCTTGGCTTGTCCCAGTCCATGTACATTGACACCATAGTCAAAAGAATTTGGTATGGAAAATTCCAAAAGAAGTCTCATACCATTGAGACATGGAATTTTCTTCTAAGAGTAGTCCCAAAAGACTCTAGAAGAAAGGGCATACATGGATAGAATACCGTATGCGTCTGCTAAGGATCTATCATGCATGCAATGTTATTGTACTAGACTGATATAGCGCATGCTCTAAGTGTTATGAGCAATATCAGGAAGACCCAGGTTGGAAACTGGAAGGCTACACGGACTCAAGTTTCCAGTCTGATATCGAAGATAGCAAGTCTAACTCAAGGTATGTTTTAACCTGAATGGGAGGTAGCAGTAAGCTGGAAGAGTTCCAAGCAAGAGGACTACTGTTGACTCGACTACTGAGGTGGAGTACATTGTGCTTCAAAAGCAGCAAAGGAAGCTATCTAGATGAAAAAGTTCATCGCAGATTTAGGAGTGGTGTTGGCCTGGAGAGCCAATTTCATTGTTCTACGACAACAACGGGGTGATCGCTCAAGCAAAGGAACCTAGGTCTCATCAGAAGTCTACTAGGGGTTTGGGAGCAACTTTTTAAAAAAATTTTCTATCTAAAAAATAATGATGTGATCGATTTTGATTAAATTTTAAAATTAAAAAAAAAAATAGCACTTAGTTGTTGGCAGAAAGTATAAAATTTAAAAATTATGTAACATGGAGGGTGCGCATGGGGGGGGGGGGGGGGGGGGGGGGGTCGCGGTGGTGGGGGGGAGGAGGAGGGCGCAGGGGGGCAGGGGAGGAGGAGGAGGGCGCAGGGGGGGCGGGGGGAGGGCGCCAGCAGGGGGGGAGTGTCGGGGAGGTTGCGGGGGGGCAGGGGGTGGGGGGGTCGCCGGCGGGGGGTGGGGGAGTCGTCAGGTAAGGGGGCGGGGCGAGGGGGAGGAGGAGGGCGGACAGGGGGGTCGCCGGGGGGGGGGGGAGGAGGAAGCTGCAGGGGGCGGGGGGAGGGGGAGGGCGCCGCGGGGGGGGTGGGAGAGGGGGAGCGCCGACACAGGGGGGTGCAGCCGGGCCGGGGGGGCGGGTGGGGCTGGGGGAGGGGGTTTGTGAGAGAGAGTCTGTGTTTTTAAAATAAAAATAGGTGTGTACTTTTTTGAGAGAGAGATTTACATAGGGTAAAAATTATTCCCTAAAGAAAATTACTTACCAAACGGTCTTTGTGTCTGGCCTCTCTTTTTTAAATTTTAGAGAAAAAAGAGGTAAAAAACTACAACTAAAACCATATAAGCACGTTCTAAGGAGGTTCACTTGATCCGAGGGATCGTGGCCCGTGGTGATGTAGCAGTAAAAAGAATTTCATCCGACGATAACATTGCGGATCCACTGACAAAGCCACTGACTCAAATTGTTTTGAGTGACACTGAGGTTGATGGGAATCAGACATGTAGGTGACTGGTTTTTAGGTCAAGTGGGGAGGGAGAGTGCTAGTACGTACCGCAAGCCAATTCACGTAAGTGATGCACTTGTAATTATGTACAATATCTTTTGGTAATAATATAATGGTATTTTCTCACTATATATTACATGTGTATGTATACTGTGATGTCTATGGGTCTATGAAATGGGAATTGGATCATGATGAGATCATGATAATGAGGCCAATCCTCTTTAAATGCAGATCTTAAATATTCCTAGTCATAGGTTACTCAAGAATGATATTGAGATGACCGGATAGACTGGTGTGCCAT
>CM024762.1:51072905-51128121 GCA_014218235.1 Colocasia esculenta
TGTCGACACCCTGATTAAACCTGAGAACTGGCCTTCGGTGGGAAGTCTAGTGTGTCGACACACTCACTGGCCTGTGTCGACACACAATCAACACAGATGTGTTTTCTGCCTTCGGACCTGAGACCTTGTGTCGACACCAAGAGGGGTGTGTCGACACACTTTTACACACAGGTTTGTTCCTGAAAATACAACACATATATCATTAGTTAAATGATTTATCAAGAATATAAATGATAAATGTGGATTAAAAACATGCCTTTTTGAACATGATTTCAGGTAACATATTTATGACATGTTTCGTTTAATTGCTTTAAGAAAAAAATACCTCTTGTCATCATCAAATAGGAGGGAATGTTATGAAATATACACTCAACCCAACAATGGCCACTAAGTCTAAGTATCCTAGTGGGTCCCAAAGATCCATATGAAGTAGCTCAAAAAGCTTTGTAGTTATTTAGGATTGTAAGATTTAAATGACTTTCTAGTTTTGTCTCTTGAGCACATGCAAATTAAACACCATAACTTTTGCCCTTTTTCATTTTAGGAAGTCATTTACAGATGAAACCTTATCAGTTTATTCAAAATATTTTCACTAGTATGACCTAGCTTACGATGCCACAGTTGAAAAAGATCATGCTTGCTAGCTACCAAACATAAATTTTCATTCTTCAGCTCATTCATGTCAACTAGATAGACATTATCCATTCTTTGACCAACAAATTTGCTTTTTTCAGTTTCTTTTTCATGATTACACATGCATCATAATAAAAAATAACTTTATGACCTTTATCACACAATTGACTGATGCTTAACAAATTATAATCTAACCCTTTGACAAGTAAAATGTTTTCAATGGTGTTTGAGGGGTTCTTACCTACTTTACATGTGCCAGAGATTTGACCTTTATTTTTACCTCCAAAAATTACTTGATGTAGCACCCCAGAAATTTTATTAATTAAAAGTTATATAAAAATTGTAAAATTATCAATTTAATAATTTAAAACTAGTTAAAAAGGTACACATCATTATCACATATGTATAAACACATCTAAAATTATTGTAAAAGTAATAGTTACACATTAAATGTTATTTTCTAATGACCCATCAAGAAATTTTGGCCAAGAAAAATCATTTGAACCAAGTTTAAGAATTATTGTGACTTATTATTATAATTAAGGAATAAGTCGTAAAACACATTAAAACACATACATAAATGATTCTAATATTAAAATAAATTTATGGATAGACTCGAAACAATGTGTGTTGATAATCCATCATAGGATTTGGATCAATGGACAACTTATGACCCATGAATAAATTCAAGTAAGAAAATATCATGAAAATTCGTAGGTTTAATTAGGCTTGAATTGGAAAGACCAATTAGGGCTAAAAACTAGTTTAATGGACTCCTAAAACTACCAAATTTGTGCACATCTACAATATGAGGTTTCCTAACAAATTTCATCCCTAACCCAAGGCTTCTTTAACAACTCGTGCTCTGTAAGACCTGTGCAGAAGACTTTCCCTAGGAGCGATCAAAGGTAGGTGTTATTGGGCCAAACATGAACAATCCATATACCATATCAAAGCTCTTCGTCTCTATAGTTCTTATGCACTTGTTTTGCCCAAGTTTTATCAAGCATGCTTTGTGTATTAAGTGTTTTCCAGAGTCGCAAGATGTGGGTGTGTTTTCATGTTTATACTCTATTTCACGTATATCGAGAAAAATTGAGGCAATACAAAATTATAGTTTCGTCCTACTCATCGTCCTGTACAATTTTCATGTTCAGAGTTTTGTCCAAGGAGCCCTAGATCTTGAGTTATAAGTCAAACAAGTATGATTGCATCATTTTCATAGTCTTGGATTGAATGCTAAACCATGACCGATCCAGACGTCGCAATTTAGAGAAGGTAACGCGACCGGTTGACCCATCACATTTACCTTAATGGCAATTGCACAGACTGTCATGTTTCTGACCAGGTCCAACGCATCAAATTGTGCGTTGCATAGATTTCTATGTATGATACGCGACCTTCTATGGCATCGCGATTCTCTTTTTTTACCGCCCTTGATACCCAAGTATTTTTTTATTCTGATTTATTTGAAACCCTTAAGAACACGTCTATTTGATTGGTCGTGACTATACATCGATTACCTTAAACGCGACCAGTAGTCTTGTTGCCTTTCTGTTCCACAATCGTGTCCGCATCGATTCCCTTGAAACGCGTCAGACTGACCCGTCGCAATTTTAACTTGGCAGGAACCCATGTCGCAATTTAGGAGATCGACTGGTTACCTATTTTAACTGCTAACAACCTTGAAATAGTGATAACTGAACCCGTCACGATTACTAATGTTTACCTGACACATGTTCAGTCTATATAGTGGCCTAAAAACTATTAATCCATGTAAAAGTCATAAAACCTTGTAGACATGAGATTTGGCCATCCCCGCATGGTTCATGGCCCATTAAGACCTGTTTAACTCTTTATTTACTCACCTCGGATCCCATGTTAACGTCAACATCGATGGTCATTTACCCCAAGTGACGGCACACCTCTTGACGTCTACTCAGGTTGACGTCCACATAGGTTGACGTCTGCATGAGGTTGGCGGCGACATCGATTGATGTCAACCTGGGTTTACTTGTTCTACGCAACTGCCCCAGAATCTCACCCACTTGCGCCCCTACCTCGGCCATGTAACGCATGGGGCCGATCCCAATGGGCAAATGGGCCACCTTGGCAGCCCCTTAACCAGTAAAAGTCCTATGTGGCCCCTCCTATTTTCGAAGCCTTTCTACTTGGATTGCCACATGTTCAAGTGTGTTTCCGCACACTTGAGCATTCTGTGCTCCCTAGCTCCGCCCCCACTGCCTATATATGAAGCTCCTCGGCCTTCTAAAGAGGGGGGAGATGCTGGACGAGCTGAAGCCTTGATGCCTTGAGAGAAGAGAGAGAAAGAGCCACCTTGAGCTTGAGAGCTTCCATCTTTTCTTCCTCTCTGCCTCTCATCACTTGGAGCAACAGGAGGCTTCACCATGAGCTGGAGGAGTCCACCAAGCAGCTACAAACGAGGATCATCTCCTCTTCTTCTCTCTTTCCCCCCTTCTTCTTTTAGTCTTGCATGCTAGTCACTCTTCACACACACACACAAGCACGTAGTGCACACTGCTACACACCTAAAAGGGGTTTTTCAAACAAAAACGGAGGGAAGAACGGTGGTCATAGCATTTGGCCACCCCTCTTCTCAAGCCCACAACGGTACAGGGCTTGCCTTTACTTCTGAACACTTATAGAGTTCTCTTTGTCGCAAGAAAACCTTCAGCAACACCGCAGAGCTTCTTCCTTTTGGCCGGCCGAAGGAGAGAAAGTCGGCATCCTACTATCATCTGCTCACGAGGCCACACGTTGGCGCGATTTGAAAACCTTCTGGGCACATGTAAGGCCCTGGCAATCACATCCCGTTCATTTGCATGCTGGTTTCCTTGTCTTTTCTTCCCTTTCTCCTTCTATCAACTTGGTCAAATGGGAGTCAACACAAAAGGAGGACGAGGGTCAACAGGCTAGCGCAAAACACACACACATTCACACCCTCCACGAGGGAGCCAACGTTCGGGAGATCCAAAGACTACGGAGAAACGTAATGTCCACAACTCTCCTTTAGCGATCACGATGGGACAGGCACTACTGCTGCTGTCCTGAAGGCTTAAGCCTGTGCATAGGTAGACGTCCATTGATCTTGACATCTAGCCAAGTAAACATCAACCTCCTGTGTCATTTAGTTATTTTAAACGTCAACATCTTGTTCTGTCAACTTTCTCTTAGTGTCCATTGATCATGCCGTCTATTGGTTTTTGAGGAACTTAACGTCGCAGTTGTTGTTGTTTACTTTCAAGAAGCTTGTTTTGTTTGATTTTTCTTTTGTTTTCTTTTGTTTGCTATCTTTTTTATCATTGTCAGTTCTGCGTCATGAGGGGGCCTTTTTTCTCATATGTTCTAGCCTACCCACATGTTTTAGGATAACCCCTTCTTGGTTTACAATCTTTTACTCAGGGATCCCTCTCAGGTTAATCGGATTGGCTTCAAAAAGAACTCCAGAAGTCCCAAAATTGTGTGGATTCCCTCACGGTATGAGGCAAGACAACCTTTACCCCCCAACTAGCTAGCCCATTCACCTGACTTTGAGTGAGAGGTGAGAGAATCGGCCTTCATAAATTGAGTTAACACAACTTTAACATTTAAAAGATTTTGGGACATTGTTTATGTAGAAATCCATATTTATCCTAATAACAGTGTAGTTAATCAGTCTAATCATCTTAATATCAGTAGGTTGTGTGCTAATGGACTCTAGGTTGAATTCTGTCAGCATATCTAACATCTAGCTTTTGAGTATGATGATAATGTGAATGATGAATTTGTCGTGATGGTTAACTCTAACATTCAGCCTGAAGAATCAGTCCAATCTTTCTCAAGCTGATAATGAAGAGGCAATTTGAGGGTCAATCCTATCTATGACAAGAAACCCAAGATGACCTTGAACTCTCCCAACTCTTGTCCCGCTATTCGCCCGAGGACATCATTTCTATGCTCTCCAAGCATACGGTTTGGGCAATGCCTCCAACTTCACTGCTCCTTCTCCTTTCAAGCCCTCTTCATCCAGGCCCACTCGAGGCCTATCGCCCCATCCTGGATCCCCATATCCACGCTTTCTCCCACCACTCCTGCACCAACTCCCATTCCATTTAACGACCTCTTCATACCGGTACGATTATACCAATCCCCATCGGTATAAAGGGCGTCGTCACAGTGGGACATTTACCCAACACTGGTCGATAGGTTGATATGTACCTGGATAGCAATAGAGTACAGCGGAATAAAATAAACAACTCAACTCTTAATCCGTCACCAACACACATTCCATAATCTAAATAGCGAGATAGAAGGACAATGTCCACATTAATACAAACTAAAGAGAGTTACAATGTCCAAAATATTGTCCATACAATAATCTTTTTTTTGTGCAAAAGAAAAGTACAACTGGTAACAGCTCCACAAAATGGCCTTCTAATGATGATCCTCGCCACGCTACTTCTAACGCACGATACCTGTCAACCTGTACGCCGAAGCAAGAGTGAGTCCAAAGACTCAGCAAGCGACACTACTCATGATATACACATACAAGTCTTAGTGGTTTCTACATGCACTTTTACAATTAACAACACATAGCATGCTAGTCAATTCAAGTTTTTTACCTATCATGAAAGTTCTACAATTTTATACATAACTCATGCTTTCAGATTTGTAAAATGAAATTCACCTATCACATGATCTCTATTCCACTTGCTCAGGAACTTTAGTCTTTTAAAGAGCTAAAACATGAAAGCTATCAACATGAACAATTACACACATGAAAGGGGACACAACTAGCATGGATTTCACATAGTTTTAAACACATACACGAACCTTTTCACATGCTTTAGATTGCTGATTTCATATGATTCAATGACTATAAATCTACACATGAGAGCTACAATAATACATAAAACACATCATGTGAACAAGTAATCAAGCTATCTTGCACTCATTTTCACTAATTATCCCTAACATGGATTCTAGGCATTTATGCACACATAAGCACGATAATGACAACATGAGTTTTCTGATTTCACATGGTTTCCAATAACGCATTCTCACATTCTCGGTTTCACATGATTTCATACTTACTCATTCACGTTGTTCACTTTTACACGTTTGACACGTACACATGTTCAACTTATACAATTTACTCATTTCCACATCATTTTCTCTTTCACTTTCACTTGTCACATATCACATCGATTGCACTTACCACGTGCATCTTGGGCACTTACCACGTGCCATATTCACATATTTCACATTTTACTCATTTTTCATTACTTAAACAATTTGCCATGACACTTAGTCCTAACCACCAGTAGAGGACACTAACAAATATCTCATAGCTCGTGCTCATTCCTTAGCACAGCTCTCAACACAACTCATAACACAACTCATAACACAACACATACACAACTATACACATACTCACCACCTAGGCAATACAGCGGTGAATATTGGTAACTGCGCAGACCGGGAGAGCCCTCTCCACCCTATCCAGTGGTACTTGTCCACCTCCGGGGTTTTCCCAATGCCTTTGGGACAAACTTATATCACATGGAGCCTTCTATAGGACTTTTCTATATACGGCTCCCGATGCCTCTAGGATAGCAGTGTCACATAGGCACAACTTTTACACTTTATTCATACCGAGTTTTTAATACGTGTTTTACACTTAACACTTTATTTCATTCACTTTCTCACTCACATGAATACCTCTATTTTTCCTAACATGGTACTACAGAATTTCAAGAGTTTGACACACAATAAACACCCTAATCATGTTGGGTTTAAACAAAATCTAATCACATTACGATCATATGCACAATTATCATATTTCACATGAAAGACACATAACTTTTTATGTACTGATCCAAACGACCTGAAATTTTAACCACATGCTGTTTTCGGGTTCAAGATCATACCCTCAATTTTTCAGATTTTTCTGAGCTAAATAGAATTCACAGAAAATAAAACACCTAATTAGCATGCTATTAACAACTAAAATTAACATGGGGTTTAACACATCTTGCGATTTGCAACCTACTGTTTTAAACAGAGGCTACTAACATATGCATGATTTGAGAATACCAAATTTACCCTAAATCATACATCTATAGATTAATCATCACATCCATTCTTGCACGCTTTCATTTTATTCTACCGAATCAGATTTATTAGCAAGTTACACAAGCATGGATAAATTACTAGAATTTGCAAACACATATGCTGACCCACTGACCTTCATGATTAGACTAAAGCCAAGGCATTCACACTAATCCAAATCACGAACAAGGATTTGCAAGATTATATACATGTCATGCTCACAAGTTTAAAAGATACCATTACCCTACATTCACCAACACATTCCACATTCATTCACACACCACAACTAACAATATACATAGAGTATAAGCTTACCATATATCCTCATCACGGAAAGTGTACCGAAAATAATGCATAAGTGGGACAGAACACCTCACTGTTCTGCCCAGAAGAACTAGGCGGCGGTCTCTGGCCGCTGACTCAGGGTCAGCGGCATGGCCGATGGACGCCAATCTCATCACAGGCGTCCAGGGACCTTGCCGTCGAACCAGGTCTGTGCAGAAACACAGACCCGAGCTCTGAATCTTGAGTGAATAGGAGGGTCTAGGACTCGAGGAAAATTTCATAAAAATATCAAAACCCACCTAGACTCATACGGGGACATCATAGATAGGTCACTTGCCTTTCAAAAATTCTTCTAAGGGATTTAAAGGCTTGGTGAAGACCTCCTTGGGCAGTCCCAAGAAGTTGCAGAAGGGCCTCCAAGGTCACCTTCCCCGGGTTCTTGGATGAGCTCCACAGCAAGGGGACGATGGGGAAGCCTTCTCCTTTGCTCCAGCTTCCTTCTTGTCGCAGTAGATCTCCAGATCAAGCTCCAAGGGGTCGGATTTGAGGGTTCTAAAATGGGTTTTTCTCACAGCTCACCTAGGGTTTTTGTCTCCTCTATTTCTCCTCTTGCAAGGTGAAGTGAGAAGTGGGGAAAGGCCATTTCGGGTTCAGACCTAAGGAGAGCCCCTCACCCACTCACCATACTGATTTGACAGCCTTAGAGCCGTTGGGGGACATCCCCCAATGGTGGCTTGCCTTGCTTCAGAAGCTTGCAGCTCTGCTGCGCATGCAGGCCAGAGAGGTTGGCGTCCATATCGCTGGACGCCAGGATTAGTGTTGGCGTCCATTTCTGGACGCTGACACCTCCTAAATGGCTGGGGTTGACACCAAGATGGCCTTTGGCCAGAAATCTAAAATATGCAGAAACCATGCATACCATGCATATATACATGCAATACGTATACAGTATTATATCCACACTATCACCATGCAATACATACCTTATTTATATTTAATATAAACATATTGACGCTAATTGGCCCTTCGGCTAGAACTTAAAAACATGCAGAAACTATGCTTACACTATATATATACATACAATATATAAGGTGTAACATGTATATTACTATACCAGGCAATCAATATCATTTATACCTAGGCATACACAAGCATACATAAATACACTAAGATAAGATGTACGTAGATATCTACCTATGCGTACATGATGTTTTACATAGGTGTGACTCACACACGGAAAAGTAAATGACGAGAATTATGAGGGCTTCGCAAATCATTAGGAGGTGATATGAATTATGTTAGCTAAGAATAATCTATTCGATAAAATAGTCCTTGCACACACACACTTGATTTGACATATATAGAATCCAAGGTCCGGTGAAAAATGGTAAACACACATATGACTTCTCCAAGGAGCCCTCTCCTACTGAAGGAAAAGTCAAACTTGTTCACCCTTCAATTTATATCCTCTTTAGACTTGAACTCATCAAAATTTTCCTTCTAACTGTATTCCAAGGATCCATGTTTCCTAGTTGAGTTAAATTCTATAATTTTGCTTCAATTAATTAATAGCATGGCATGTTAACACACATAAACAAATTGACTTGGGTCAGTAGGAAGTTTCGAATGAATCAACTCTATATTTTCTAGAATTGACCTCAATCAGGTGATTGTTGTTTGATTAATTATTCATCACATAGAGTTGATCTTGTAATTTCACAGTGTCAACCTGAGCTCCATGTAGTGATAACCTAAGAAGTGATCAGGGTCAACACACTTAATAGACCTTTTGACTTTATGAATTTTCTTATGTTATAAAAACTTGTGTTAATATTTATTATCTTTTGTTGAAATATCAAAATCAGGAAAAGTCAATAGGACTGAGTATAGTAAGAATACTTGAGTTTAGTTGTTACAACATATCAAAGCTTAGTAAGTTTTGCCAATCACTGTAACTTATAAGGCTGACCATATATAGTATACACACACGGGTGTAGCATCTTATGTACATTATGCTTGGAATAGATGGATACAACATGGCACCGGTAATTAGATTTACTTGCACAACTTTACCTAACATTGCTTAAGTACTATATGCATATAGCCAATGTCATTCTCACCTAAATATCATAAAAATACATGCATGTTATTCATGAGGAGTATAGAATTTCAATATAACTACTAATTACACCTACCATGCTTGAACTCTTTATGCATATGCAATGTACGAAGTACCATGTACACATTAACTAAACCATGCAAATGAACAATGTTTACAGCTAATCATACACATGCATACACAAATACACCAAGGTGTATGCATGTAGAATTAGGTATACAATTGTCACACGCATAAGATAACGTACATACACATATCTACTTCTTATATTCTCATACAAAATTCCATGAAATGGGTAGTATAGGATATTCTTCAATATTTAGAAAATACATACATACTATATTCAATCATTCTAAGTCTAAGATTCTTGGAAAAGAAAAGAGAACATTCATATTACTTCTTAATTTAGCTAATTGCTCACTTCCACGCGAATGCACGTATGCATATTATATATATATACGTATATGCTCATGCTCAAGAGAAGTATAAAACTTATAGTAGGCACAATGAAGTACGCATGCTATGCACACAACAAGCGAACTCCCAACACACCATCCATATACATACATATGTATATAAAAGAGAATAAAAATCCGGGGTCTTACATTCCAACTCCTCCTATCTATCCACCTTATGGCCAAACCACACCCCCACTCAATACGAATCCATCTCCAAGTCTGAGATTGATGGTTTTGTTAGAAAACTCCTGGCTGAATCTATATCACTGTCTAAGCCTCACTCCCTCAAAATTACTGCAAGCTCCTGAATGCCTACTTTCCCCCGGGTTTCAAGGCCCCGAAATACCTCAAGTATGATGGGACCTCCGACCGCAAATTCCATCTCGTCTGCTTTCTCATGGATTCTCACTGGTGGCTTTATGATTGGGTCCTCATGGATCACTCTTCCAACAATCATTAGAAGGGGAGGCTTTGAGGTGGTTCACCTCCTTACCTGCATCCGATCTTCTTAAATTTGACATTGTCTTCGAATGCTTCATCTCCCACTTTTCTTACATGGCACCCATGTTCCTACACTCCTGACTTGGTGGCAGAAAAGATGAGGCCGGATGATGACTTTGTCACTTTTTCCAACCACTGGAGATCCATGGCTTCGAGGGCCGACCTCCCTATCCCGGAGTCCCAAGCCATCACCATGATAGTCACCAACACCACTCCCCTGCTCAAGTCCATATTGATGCTTAGTGAGTTTCCCTCCTTTGCACATCTTTACAATTGAGCTACGGTGGTTCAGAACCAAATCAAGGACTCCTCCCTCTCTCCATTCTTTGAAGGAAGCCAAGGGACGTAAAGCTCCCGCGGCACCTACCACTGATTGGGTGACCATCAATGAGTCCATCAATGCCTGCAGTCAGCCACTAAGGCCCCCTAACAAACCCTCCACCTTTACTCCCACCTCCAATCCCCACCAATTTCCATCACATCCCTCCAGGCCCTATTCAGTTGTTCCTCCACCTTCTAGCTACACTCGTCTGGGTCCCAAGAGACCCCACTATCCTGCTCTCCTGAAACCCTCAGGGACATTTACTTTGCCCTCATGTCTTGCGATGCCATCAAACTTCCACCACAAAAGGAAGGTATGTATCCAAGGGCCGACACGTCAAAGTATGTCTTTATCATAGGGCCCCCGGTCATGAAATCCACAATTGTTTCACCTTCCGTGACTGGGTGTATGACATGAATGATCAGGGTAGGATTAATTAGGATGATGTCAAGGTAGACATTGCCAAGTCTAGGCTAACAAGAAGGGACCTGGCTATAGTGCACAACCCCCTCCCCAGCCACCAAAACAACAACAACCCATCCACCTCCAAGTCCCAGAAAAAAGTCAACACCATGTCATATCTAGGACCTCGAATTGTGAGAAGGGAACAACATTGGGGGGGGGCGGGGGGGGTGGGGGGGTAGAAGGCTTTGAGGAGTGGTACCCTTGCCCCTCAGTAGAGTCCCAGGAACCCTCCACCAGTTGATGCTATCTTGGAAGAGCGGCCCTTAGTACTCATCAGACTCACTCGCCAGGATACCCCGTCCATTCCCAGTCCCTCCACCTATGAGTCGTCCACCTATGGCTCCCAACCCCTCCAACTCATTCTCCCTAGGTCTCAGGAGAACATCCATGTTACCCTCCACAACTGCATTGTTCCTCCACTGCCACGGCCATCACAAGATGAGGAAGATGTGGACCTCTACCGCCCGCCGGCACCGAATATGATATTCTTCAACACTTGGACAAGACCCCTGCAAGGGTATCTATCTTAGAATTGATTTGGAAATCACCATCTTATTAGTCAACTCTCCTCCAATTCCTCAAAAAGATCATGGTCAATGATGACCTTCCTGCTAGTGGGGTGACCAATGCTATTCTTTCCCTACCCAAGGGCCCTCCATCTCTTTCTCGGATAAAGATCTTGCAGCCCCCGAATGTCGTTCACTTCCTCTTTGTCTAACTGTTACCCTTAACGGAGTATTAGTAGACTCCACTCTTATTGTCACAGGGGCATTCATTAATGTTTGTCCGATGAAGACTCTTAAATAGCTGGGCTTAGGGGAAGACAATCTAGAGAAGTTATGCTCCACCATTGCTGCCTATGACAATTCCAAGAGGGTTGCCAAAGAAAAAATCGCTCTTCAGCTAGAAGTAGGACCTATTATCATGCCTTCAGAGTTCCTAGTCTTAGACATCGATCCGGCCTATAAGGCCATTCTCGCCGTCCTTGGTTTGAACAAACTCTAGGGGTCCCTTCCGCCGCCCATCAATGCTTCAAGTTTCCATTCAATGGAGAATCATCAAAATTAAGAGCATCCCTACTGTAGAAACCCTCAATTCCATCACATCGGAGCAGATGCCGCCCTTTTCATTCCAGACAAGGGGAAGAAACCCACCGCCTTTTGGCGCTGCCTCACTTTCACATCGCATTAATTTATTCATAAAATCAATGGCAGAATGATTTGTATCTCATCGTCTACCTTTTCCCTTTTCATCCTGTCGCATGAGCCGATGCCCCCTAACAACTCACATCTCAATCCTTCTGCAATTTGAACCTCCCCCTCCTTCCCGCAAAATTTCTTGAGGGTTCCTTCTCCTCACCTTCCGTCTCTACCTCCGTCGCCTTCCCACCTGAATCCATGGCCGCTCCAGTCTCGCGCGGCAGTTTGGGTGGCTACAGCGCCGATTCCTCTCTCCTGAGCAGCAGGAGAGGTTTACCTTTGTGAAGACGAAGCTCTGTGGCCATAAGAAGTCGATGTCGCTAATCTGAAGAGAGTGGAATGAGCAGCATGGTAGATTTGATCAATCAGATGCAGTGGACAGAACCATTACCACCTTTAGAGGTCAGTTATCCGGACTTGGTAAAAGCTTTTTTCGTGTGTATGAAACTGAGGAAATGGGTCTCTAGTTTCTTCAGTGAAGGGAACCATGATAGGATAGACCCTGAGTTGCTGAAAGTATTGTTTAATTGAAGACTTCCGGATTTAGTGGGGTTCACACCGTGGACGCCCAAGTAAAAGGTTTGGGAATCATCGGGCCAGGATTCAAGCTGAGGGACAGCAAGATCGATATAAATCAACTATCTGCGTTCAACCGCTCCTTCATTTTATTATCTGTCAAATCTTAGTTCCCAGAAGTGCAACATTTTCTTCTTGCACAAAGGCCGACTCAGACATGATGTACTGGGCCATTAGAATAGAAGAAGATAAAATATGGCCGCAGTGATAATAGAAAGAATAAAAGTAGCCAGAAGATCAGATTTGGGACACCACGAGTAAGTTCAATGTGTCCTGCTTATGCCCACTTACTTACCAAGATATCCAAACACTTCGGTGTTGATCTTTCTGGGGCAGTCGTAGAGAAAATGGCCAAGCAATCTGGTCCAGGAACCTAAAGAAGAAGTGGTTTCTCTGGAAGAAATGGTGTCTGGTCCAAGGCCTCTGTTGCTGAATGGGAAGCCATAATCGAAGACACCTCAGTTGTTCCTCAAGAGATTGGATCAGCAGATATCATTCCAGATTTGCCAGTGGAGTCAATTTCAGGTCCAGCAGTTGGAGCAGCAGAATCTTCAGGCCCTTTTATAGCTGAAGTCCAGTCTGAAAGTGCAGCAGAAGAAGAAAGAGTGTCTGCAGAAGCTTCAGAATTTCCAGGAGAATCAGTTCCAAATCCTTCCAGAGAGGAGAATTGAGGATATTCTCCTAGAGGACATCATTCCATTGAGGACCCACTACCCTCACTGTAGTTGCATCTATTCTGACAGACATCATTAAATTGATTCCTTTCATCTCAAGTGCTCCTGAAGTTTGTGGGAGTGTTGCTGAAAGGCTGTGGCATCAGGCCACATTGATGCTCAAATGAGATGTACCAGTAGAGTTAGAGCACCCAGATAGTCAGGGTGACTCTATGTTGGCGGATGCTCCCATTCAGGGGGAGCAGGTATCAATTGAAGAAGATGCTCCTGCTCAGGGGGAGCAGTCAAAGGAAAATGAAGCAGAAGAAGGAGATCACCTTGATCAACCAGTGGGCTCTGCACCAGAAAATGATGATATCCTCGTGGCTCAGAAGATGTCAGAGAAGGGGAGACAGCCAGCTCCTCCATTTCAGATGATGATGGAGCCTTCCTAGCTTCAGAGGCTCAGAATAAAGGGAAAGAAGTCGAATCTGAAATTCCATTGTTGTCAAATACTCCCTTTGAAAGGCAAGTAAAGCAGAAGATTATAATCAACCTGAAGCCTGTAATAGAGAGACTTGTTGCTCAAGGACAAATCTTATGTTCTCTTCAAGCAGACACCAATTCGATCTTCATGACCAAGCTGCAACCTCCAAGGAATTGGCCAGTGTGAGAAATGCCATGAAGTGGTTTAATAAAGAAATGGGCAGCATGAAGGAGATGCTAGAGAAAATTCTAAAGGTGGTTGGAGATCACATTCCTCCTCTCCTCCTGCTGAACAAGCCCCAGAATCAGGGCCATCAGGGCCAGCAGCAGCAGCACAGCCAGCAGCAGCAGCAGTAGAACCAGAAAAGGTAGGGCCAGAAGTGCCAGCTGATCAGGTTGCAGGGCCACCAGGGCCATCTAAGCAAGGGTCAGGGCCATCAGGGCCGTTGGTGAGTGAGTCGTGCAGGCAGCTCGCAGAAGAGTTCTTGGCGTCCAAGCCCCAGCTCCTCTTCTCCCTCTCACACTCCTTTACCTACAACTCCACCCTCAGCTCCTACAGCCCCACCTGCTCCTCAGACTTTCAAGAAGCCCCAGTCTAGACCTATTTCTTCTCCCCTCCATTTCCTTCTCAATCAACCTCAACTCCTGCCTCCTCTACTTCCATTCCCTCTCCTTCTCCTATACATGAGGCCCCTCCAGCATCCTCTGCTGGAGCATCCTCCTCCTCCTCTGGTCCCTCCTTGGACCAGTTGATGACCTACTTCCTACTTCTTCTCACTCTTTTCTTCATCCTACACCTCCACCCTCTTTCATCACTATCATACCTGAAAGAGCTCAACTCAACTCTCCCTTTATGGACAAGATAAAGGATGAGTTTGAGGAATGGATCCTCGATCTGTCTGTGTTGAAAGTTGGGGAACATATTCACAGGCAGACCCCTGTAGTCCTGCCCCCCCAAGAAAAGGAAACTTTCTTCTACTTCCCTCTTCCTCTGACCCCAAATACCCACCTTTATGGTTTTCTCTCACAGTGGACAACAAACATAAACCACTGTATAGGGAATACCTTTCCAAAGTCGTTTTTGCCACCATCATCAACCTTCCCTTTCAAAATGTCACAGATCATTTGACACCGTTCTACACTTCACTTCTCTCTCCAAATTCGAAAAGTCCAAAATCTTCTCTCTTGCTCCACTCAAAATCTGAAGAGCAGTGGGGCAAAGGTCACAAGGATCTCTCAAGAAGTTCATTCTTGCCAAATCGCCAGATTCCCTCCTCGACCACTCCCTGACCCTATCTGAGTGGTTCAGGATGTATCACCAAGAACTCTGGGCACCCTACATACAAAATGGAAATAAAATGATCAGGCATTTCATGCTTTTCAACAACTACAGATACATCAACAGTCTTCCTGAAGTTCACTCAGCCAGTTCAAAAGGGCCATCTCTGCTCTGGCCCCAGCCATCTCTCATACTTCAGATGTCCCGGGTAGATTTTGCTACCCTCAAGTACCAGAAGAAATAGCTCTTCCGCAAATCCATTTCCTTGTCATGGAGTCCTCCGTAGGATCCATTATCTTTGAGCGGTTTGCCAGAGTAATGGGTAGAATTAAAGTGCAGAAAGTTGCCTGGTTGCTTTTCCTAGATTCCTATTTAGGGAATATCACCATGGGCATGTAAGTGCTGAAGTTCTAGCCCCTATTCTGTCTGAATGTGAAAGACTCACCTCTCTGAATGGTCCAAATTCTATCCCCTGTCTGCTCAGCAGCTATTTGACATCAATGCAGCTCAAGCGGGAAGGCAAACCAGCATTTCTCCAGGCTACTTCCTAGATATTCCACTCCATTTTACCTCTGTTGATGTTGCCCTTCAAAGTCTGGGAGGAAAGATACAAAGTGTATGTGGCTATGCACAAAGCTCTCAGAGATAACAACAACCACTACCCTGTCACCATGGGACCAATTCCTAACCTGTGCCAGCTTTGGCACTCGTCGATTTCTCAAGATGAACATGGACAAGAATGCATATGCTGATCTTCTTTATATCAGCACCTAGATTTCATCTCAAACGGATAGCTGCACCCCGGGACCATCTTACTCTTTATCTTTGGATGTTGTTAAAACTCATTTTGAAGAACAGGAAGCTCAGGCATGGGAAATCATCTCCCATTTTGCCTCTCTGTTGTCCTCTCCTGCCTTCTATATTTACTTGTACCTCCACAAAGTTAATAACATGATCTTCTGTGTATCTATCTCTTATTTCTCTCTTTTTCTTTTTTGTCGAAATTACAATCTTTTGCTTACTGACAAAAAGGGGGAGAAAAAAACGATGAATTAACATCTATATTTTTTTTAGACATACTTTATGTTCAGTTTTGTCATCACCAAAAAGGGGGAGATTGATGATCAGTCTGTACCCATGTAATGTTATATATAACATTATTAGAACAACAATTTTGATGATTAACAAAACCAAACAAGAGTTTACATTATATCTAATGAATATTTCATAAGTCTTAAGTACAAGAAAAATACCAGGTCAAACAAGCGAACAAAAGGGATGCATTTCTTCTCTGAAGCTTTGATCTCTTCAACATATTATTTCTCTAAGTCCAGAACGATTTCCTTATAAGCATATCGATTCCAATAGAATTATCATAACGATTTCCCTTCTGGCTGCTGAAAAGTCATGTTGTTTCAAACAAGTCGATGCCACAACGACTCTCTAAGTTATCGTAACGATTTCTTTAGAGCCCGTAACGACTTGCCTGTCATAACGATTCTATAAGTCATCGCAATGATTTCTTTAGAAAGCGTAACGACTTGCCTGTCATAACGATTCTAAAGTCATCGCAACGATTTCTTCAGAAAGCGTAACGACTTGCCTGTCATAACGATTCTATAAGTCATCGCAATGATTTCTTCAGAAAGCGTAACGACTTGCTTGCCGTAAGGATTCTATAAGCTTTTATATCGATTTCTTCAGAAACACAACGATTTGCATCTCATAACGATTTGTTAAGTGTTTCATATCCATTTCTTCAGAAACACAACGATTTGCACCTCATAACGATTTGTTAAGTGTTTCATATCGATTTCTTCAGAAACACAACGATTTGCATCTCATAACGATTTGTTAAGTGTTCATATCGATTTCTTCAGAACACAACAATTTGCATCTCATAACGATTTGTTATGTGTTTCATATCGATTTCTTCTGTGTCACAACGACTTGGTCAATCTGGCTTATTCATAACGATTTCATAAGTCATATAGTCATTGATTTCATATTGATTGATATCTATTCATCTTAAAAGCGTCGAATAGTCAAAGTCCACGTACACATCTCTCTGACGCTTTTGCATTTATGAGATCTGAACATATCTCTGCAGCATGCAGACCATATTGTGCCTACTCTGATTACGTCTTTTAGACTTAAGCTATTTGGCATTACTATTTTCATGTCTATTGCTATTGACGTTGACTGACATCAGAGACAGCTTGGCTGTCTGCTATTTGAGATTGACATTGTGCAGACCTCTGATCTAGCTTCATGGTACACACGTTAAACAAATAGAAGCCAACGGATATTTATGAAGATCTCATCTCTTTGCGTGCTCAAGTGTTAAAAAGACTGTTGACTGGAAGCTTCCAAGACTCCAGATGTCATTCAGTCTAACGACTACTCAAAAGAGAGACAACGGACACTTCATCGTCTACATTTCAATTGAAGATATAAATTCAAGATAGAAGAACAGAAGAAGATATAGAGATTGCGCATTCAAGCATTAAAATTCTTCTGAAGAAAGTCTAGAGCCAAGAACTTCATTCCTCTCAGCTTTTGCTCTTTTGCTCTCCTCTAGCTTGTGAAAATCTTGAGAGAGCCCGTGTAGTTCTGAGAGTGTGCCTTATTCAAATCTCTTTGCTCTCAGTTCTAGTTGCTTCAGATCCTTGCTTATCAAGAGCTTGATCTAGGGGCTTGAAAGTCATTCATTTTATGTGTGTTATTCCCTTCGGTTATGAAGGAAGACCTGGTGGTATCCAGGGTGTTGTTCCCTTTGGTTGTGAAGGAAGACCTGGTGTCGTATCCAGGGTGTTGTTCCCTTCGGTGTGAAGGAAGACCAGCTGAGCTGGGTGTTGTAGCGTCCTTAGGGGGACTGTACCCTAGTTAGAAATCCTGAGTTGTTGCTCAGGGACTGGACGTAGGACTCCTAAGGAAAGGCGAGGACCACCAGGATAATCCCTGTGTTGTGTGTTGCTTCTTTGTGTGTTTGTTATTTAAACTAACTGTCACTACCTACTTCGAAGAACGTTTGTGTGAATGTTTTTTAGTTACAGGTATCTTCTAGATTAATTATTTAAAGACCCATTCACCCCCCCCCCCTCTGGGCTCGTCAACTGGGCAACATACACACCTCGTACCTGGACCCTAAAAGAGCATTTCATTCAGGGACCCATCCAACCGGGAACAAGGGAGCCTATCGTGGTAGAATTATCCGATTTAGAGAGTGAGGAAGAAGAAGAAGTTACTGAATTGAGAAGGTCTGTGAGGACTTTGGCCTTCTTTTTCTCTTTGGTTCTGATTTTGATCCCTAATCTCCTTCGTCTTCTCCCTCAACTGAGGTCTACTCGGAACACGAGTGCCCTGCTCCAGCCACTTCCCTCCCCTTTTTCGTCCAACCATCCTTCCTCCATTACTCACTTGGCCAGTCAGAGCAACATCAAGTCAATAGCTCATGGTTCTAGGCCTGACTCCCACAAAAAAAAAATGCCAATTCTCAAATGTGGGATTGTGAGGTCTTCATCGAGCATCCTTCCTCTGTGGCGTCTCCTGCAATCGGCCAGGGGCCGACTCCTCCACATAAACTCCGATTCTTGCCCGTCTAGGGGCACTTCTCTTGTACATAGTCCTATACGTAGTAGTTTAGATTTAGGTTTAGGATCAAGTCTAGGGTCAGGTCTAGGTTTAGAAGAGTCTGGTCCCTCTCAGCCATGCATTCACAAGAAAAGGTGTGGCAAGTCCCTGCTCGATATGTTCTCGCTTTGGCTGAGAAGTGTGCTAAGTTAAGTCAACTCCCAAAATTTCTTGAGGAACCTGCTCTTGTCGAAATGGATTTTATAGAAGGTGATTCAGTAGATGATGGGTTAGGAGTATATCTGCTTGATTTGATGAAAAAGATGAGCCAGGAGATCTTGGGTCGGAAGAAGAGGACCTAGTGAGCTCTTATGTGGATGGCACAAAGAGGTTTGATGAGCCAACCAAGAGATCAACTTGGCACCGAAGAATCCCCGAAGGTAGTTTTGATTAGTGCCAACTTGAGCGTAGAAGAAGAAGATGTTATTGTAGCTATCCTTAAAGAATTTTCCGATGGCTTTGCCTGGTCCTATGAGGATATGTTGCCCATTGACGAGCCCAGAGGGGGGTGAATGGTCTTTAAAAATTAATCTATTAATATACCTGTAAATAAAACATTCACACAAACGATCTTCGAACGAGGTTAGTGACTGTTAGTTTAAGAATCAACCCACAAAGAAGACAATCACACAACACAAAGGATTATCCTGGTTCGGACCTCCTTTCCTTAGGAGTCCTACGTCTAGTCCTGAGCAACAACTCAGGATTTCACTAACTAGGTACAGTCCCCCTAAGGACGCAACAACACCCAGCTCAGCTGGTCTTCCTTCACACGAAGGGAATTACACCACCCTGGATACCCCACTAGGTCTTCCTTCACAACCGAAGGGAAACAACACCCGGATACCACCAAGTCTTCCTTCACAACCGAAGGGAACAACACCCTGGATACCACCAGGTCTTCCTTCACACACGAAGGGGAAGCACAAGCGAGAGAAGAATTCAAGCCCCTAGATCAAGCTTTTAAATAAGTCAGGATCTGAAGCAACTAGAACTGAGAGCAAAGATTCTAAGCTAAGCACACTCAGAAGAACTACCAAGCTCTATCAAGATTTTCACTACAGAGTGGAGAGCAAAGAGCAACACGAGAAGAATGATTTTCTTGGCTCTTAGGATTCTACAGAAGATTTGAATTGCTTCAAGGAGTGTTCTCTACTTCGATGATCCTTGTTCTTCTCTTCTGTCTTGAATTTTATCTTTATTTGAAATCCGGCCGTTGAGGTAACCGTTGTCTCTTAGATAGGTAGACGTTAGACTGCTTGACATTTGTAGCGTCAACAATCTTTTATCTATTAGAGCACGCAAAGAGATAATGTCTTCTGGCGTCAGTATGGTCCAACGTTGTATGACAGAACATCTTTAGGACCCTGCACACATTAAATGCTAAAAGTAGATAGCTAGACTGTCTCTTGTTGTCAGTAAACGTTGACATGAGTTTTTCACCAAATAGCAATGCTAAATAGTTTAATCTAAAAGATGTTGACAGAGTATGCACGGTAATGAAAAGATATCATCTGCATGCATGCAGTAGATACTTCTGTCTTCATTAAATGGACATCAGTCAGACCAGATAGAGAGACTTTGACATTTAGCACTTTAAATATCAAGTCGATATAAACTATAAAGATGTTTATCTATATGGTTATGAAATCGTATGATATGACAGATTTGACCAAGTCGTTATAAGATATAGCAAATCGATGTGATGCTTATCAAATCGTTATAGAAAGCAAATCGTTGTTTCACTGAAGAAATCGTTGTGAACACTTAATGAATCGTTATAGAAAGCAAATCGATATAGCACTTATAGAATCGTTACGGCGAGCAAGTCGTTGCGAGTTTTGAAGAAATCGTTGCGATTACTTATAGATCATTACGGCGAGCAAGTCGTTGCGAGTTCTGAAGGAATCGTTGCGATTGCTTATAGAATCGTTACGGCGAGCAAGTCGTTGCGAGTTCTAAAGAAATCGTGTCTTACTTTTAAATCGTTACGGCGAGCAAGTTGTTGTTGGGTTGAGTGTATATTTCATAACTTTCCGTCCTATTTTGATGATGACAAGAGGTATTTTTTTCTTAAGCAATTTAAACGAAACATGTCATAAATATGTTACCCTGAAATCATGTTCAAAAGGCATGTTTTTAATCCACATTTATCATTTATATTCTTGATAAATCATTTAACTAATGATATATGTGTTGTATATTTCAGGAACAACCTGTGTGCAAAAGTGTGTCGACACACCCCTCTTGTGTCGACACAAGGTCTCAGGTCCGAAGGCAGAAACACATCTGTGTTGATTGTGTGTCGACACAGGCCAGTGAGTGTGTCGACACTATACTTCCCCCGAAGGCCAGTTCTCAGGTTTAATCAGGGTGTCGACACCAATTGGATTGTGTGTCGACACAGGATGGGCTTTCCAGAAGATCAAGCCTTCAGTCTGCAATCAGTGTGTCGACACCACCTGAAGAGTGTGTCGACACCATGGGTTTCCAGAGACCATATTTCAGGCTTTGATCAGGTGTCGACACTACCACCAGGGCAGGTCGACAACTCCAAGAAGATTCCAACTTATCTTTGCTGAATGCCACGTGTCTTCCTAGGGCGATCAGGAATCAACCTGGGATCGCGTGCCCTTGTACCCAAAAGGGTATACTTGGAATCTTTTGTGTATAAAAGCCTCGTTTATGGCAAATCATCAAAAAGAGCCGACCCAACAAACTCTTGTGCCTCCTGAAAAGTTCTTGGCGGCCACAAGAGCTCGTGTCTCCCTCCTCTGTCTTCCTGGAGCTTCCAGAAGACCAATTCTCACCCATCCAAGTGTGAGAATTGGGGTTTGATCTTTGAAGAAGCCTCTGAAGCATCCCAAGGAAGCAGATCTTGTAGAAGCCATCGTTGGAGAAGAATTCAAGGAAGATCCAAACTCCCAGATTACAGCATCGCCTTGGACTTCAAATTTGCAAGCTTCTTCCCAATCCAAGCTTCTACAAGGGAGTACACTTGAAGAACGAAGTCATTCAATACATTTTACTGTACTTCTGTTCTTCTGAGATATCTCTTGAGACTATGCAAGTGCTTCTGCATAATCCTCATTAGTGTTCTCATTTTCGACTAGATCTGTGCTAGAAGGTCTATGTCTTGAGTTGGTGTCTAGCAACCATTGTGAGCATTGTGCTCAAGTTGTGTGAGCATTGTGCTCAGGTTGTTGTGAGCCGTTGTGCTCAGTTTGAGTTGTCTAACTCAAGGTTTGTTTGAGCAGTCTTGCTCAGTTGTTCTAGAGTAGTCTTGCTCTAGAAGTTGTGTGAGTTGTAAGCTCTCCAGTGTTGGAGTTGTCAGGCTCCAGTGGGTGTGTTACCCAGTTGTGTTTAGTGAATCCTCACGGTTGTGAGGGGTGGATGTAGGAATCACTTGGGTGATTTCCGAACCACCTAAAAATCCTTGTGCATTTGTCTATCTGTGGTTTGATCATTTCATCCGTTAGATGCTTGCATAGGATCATTTAATATTCACTTAATCAACTTGTTTCACATCTATTTTTACCAACTCACTCAAATCTCATCAGATCTGTGTTTTTCACTGATTAAATAGCCTCTGATTTAAAGTATTTTAAATTGCTTAAGCTTCCGCAGAAAGTGGCATAGATCTATTCATCCCCCCCTTCTAGATCTTTTCCACACCTTCACTTCGATCCTTCAATTGGTATCAGAGCGGTTACTTTGATCTGATTTGATCCGAGCAGTTTTTGTTTCTGAGTATTGTGTATTTGAGTGTTTGCCTTTTGTTTGCTAAGCATTTTCTTTCTGCTTTAGAGTCATGGATTCCAAAGGTTTCATAGCTGAAGGGCATTCCATAAATAGGCCACCATTCTTTAATGGAACAGACTATTCTTATTGGAAAAACAGAATGCAAGTATTCTTAAGGGCCCAGAACTATGAGATCTGGAAAGTAGTTGAGGCTGGTCCCTATGAAAACCAGGGTGAGGAAGAAACCTTGGACTAGGGAACAAATAAGAGAGCAACATTGAATTATAGTGCCATGAACATGATTCAATGTGCTGTTCATCCCAAGGAGTATTCGAGAATCTCAATGTGCAAATCTGCCAAAGAGATGTGGGATAAACTCGAATTACTCTATGAGGGAACATCACAGTAAAGGAGACTAAGGCAAATATTCTAGTTTCAGAATATGAACTTTTTATGATGAAGTCTAACGAAAATATTTCTGAAATGTTTGCCAGGTTCATGGTGATAGTCAATGGACTGAAGGCCTTGGGTAAGGAATATACAGATGCAGACTTGGTAAGAAAAATCTTACGTTCACTTTCTTCAATCTGGCATACAAGGCCACTGTCGTTGAAGATTCAAAAGATCTGTCCAAAATCTCTTTGGATGAATTGATTGGATCCTTAATGACATATGAAATCAACTTAAAAAAAAATGAAGAACACATAATTAAGACCAAGCCTATGGCACTTAAGGCCTCTTCAAGCAATAAAGATAAAAGTCAGGAGAAAACAAGTTCTGAGGAGTCTGAGTCAAATGAGGATGAATTGCCCTCATGACTAGGCAATTCAGAAAATTCTTGAAATACAGAAAAGGAAAAATGTCTGGAAAAAGAAGTTTTCTCAGGTAAGAAAAACTTTTCCTCTTCTAATTTCAACAAGAATCACAATCTGACGAAAATATTGTCTGTTACAGGTGCAACAAACCAGGACACATGAAGGGAGAGTGTCCTGAGAACAAGAAAGAAAAGCACAACAAGTTCCAGAAATTAAGAAGCCAAGGCCATGGTAGCCACTTGGTCTGATGAAGACTCAAGTGAGGAAGAAGAAGAGAAGAAATCCTCAAGCTCTGAGAGTGAGGAGTTTGCTTCATGGCCAACAGCACAGATGAAAAAGTAAATACTTCCTTTGAAGACTATACTGTTGAAGATTGACAGGATGTGTATGCAGAACTAGTTGAAAGATATTCTGAAATGAGAAAAGAAAACAAACACATCAAAAAGAAAATTGAAAATCTTTACCATAACCATCTTCAAACAATAGATCTTGTGAACTGGAAACTGAAGTAACAGAATTGCTTGAAGAAAAAGAAAATCTCCTGAACCTAATTGATGATCTAAAGCTTGCCTCTCAAAAGGCCTCCCAAGAATTCAAAAACTTAACAGAAAAGCTGGAAATTGAAAAACAAGAAAAACAACAGAAAATTGAAGAAATTATAACTCTGAAAAACCAGCTAAAGGAAAGGGAGGAGGTTATCCAAACCTTCACAAAAGGCCAAGATAATCTAGAGGCATTGCTAGGATCCAACATGACAACCACATCTCATGGATTAGGATTCAACAAAAAGAAACCAACAAAAGATAAATCTGGTGAGAAAAAGGGAAAAACACCATTGATTAAATTGTCAAGGGTCCTAATCTGGAAAACACAAAAATTCAACAAACAGCAAACAAAACCTTAACAAAACACCAAACAAAGCAAAAACTCAAAAACAAAAGAAGACTATCAGGTCGACACAGTCCCCTGACAGGTCGACACCAGTCCACAAGAAGAAGACTTCTGTGGCTGTTGTGTCGACACCAGTTCAGGAGAGGTCGACCTGCTCAACACCAAAAACCATAAACAACTCAACCAAAAATTCAAATAAAAATCTGAAAAATAAGAAAAGGAAAAGAAATACCATGAAAAACATTGACCTCCAGACAACACTTCAAGAAAATTGGACTAATCCTTGGAACCAATGGTATGAAAATCCCTGTTGGTATTATCCTCATTCCCTTATCCAAATTTCTGGATGTACCAACACAATCCATGGATTCCACCTCCTCCTCTAAACTCAAATTTTCAAATGAAAAACTCCCCTCCTACCAAAACAAAGATCTTGGTGCTTTCATTCCTAAAAGAAAGAACAAACAGAAAAAGGCTGAAAACACCAAAGTAACAAAACAAAAATCTAAACAAATCAAATTTGGGTGAGAAAGGATTTGATGTCTTGTTAAATCATTCTGATGGTCCCAACTCTGTTTGGGTACCAAAATCTTCTCTCCATTGATCTTTGTGCAGGAAGGTCATGCACCCACACCAATGTTTGGTTTCTTGATAGTGGGTGTTCACGACACATGACTGGAGATAGAGCCAAATTTTCCTGTCTAATTGAAAAGGAGGGAGGGTCAGTCACCTTTGGAGGTAAAAAAAGGAAAGATCATTGGATCTGGTAAGGTTGGTCAAACTTCTTCAAACTCAGTAGATAATGTTTTGTTAGTTGATGGACTTGATTATAATTTGCTCAGTATCAGCCAACTATGTGACAAAGGTCACAAAGTTGTGTTTGAATCTGATTTTTGTAAGATAATAGATTCATCAACTGATAAAATCAAATTCCTTGGAAAAGAGAAAAATGTCTACATGATCAATCTTAATAAAACTTTTCTGAAAATCTTTGTTTTGTTGCAATAAAGATGAATTGCATGGACTGGCACAAAAGACTTGGCCATGCAAGTTTCAGAACTTTGAATAAATTGTTAAGATTGAAACTGGTTAATGGTCTTCCTGAATCTTTTTCTAATGTTGAAGGTCAAGTTTGTGGGATCTGTGCTAAAGAAAACAAACTAGGAAATCTTTTAAAACCTTCAATGAGGTACTCACATCTAGGCCACTAGAACTTCTTCACATGGACCTTTTTGGACCAACAAGAGTTCTAAGCTTAAGTGGCAAGAGATATGGGTTTGTAATCATTGATGACTTTACTAGATTTACCTAGGTTTTTTTCTATCCCACAAAAGTGATACATGCCTTGAATTCAGGAATTTCTGTACCACTATCTTAACAACTTATCCATATAAAATCAAAAACATTTAACTGATCATGGGGGTGAATTTGATAACACATCCTTTTCTGATCTATGTGCTGAATGTCAAATATTTCACAAGTTTTTCTTCACCTCCAGAACAAAATGGAGTTGTGGAAAGAAAGAATAGAACTCTTGTGGAAATGGCTAGATCCATGCTCTTAGGAAGTAATCTGCCCAAATCCTTCTGGGCAGAGGCTGTTAACACAGCCAATCATATCCTAAATAGAGCTTTGATCAGACCAAAGATCAGAAAAACCCCCTATGAATTGTTGAAAAATAAAAAGCCAACTGTTTCTTATTTCAAAACTTTTGGGTGCAAATGCTTTGTACACAATAATAACAAAGAAAATCTTGACAAGTTTGATGCTAAGAGTCAGGAAGCTATCTTCCTTGGCTATTCTGAAGTGTCAAGAGCTTTCAAAGTGTATATTCTAAAAACCAAAACTGTTGAACAATCTCCACATGTTATTTTTTATGAAAATTCCTTTTCACTAATGATTCTAAATCTTGCAGGGAAAGACAAGACAATGAAGAGGATGACCTCATTGTGGATCCTTCACCAACTGTTGAGGAATTTGAAAACTTGAAGAGAACCTGAACACAACCATCTTCAAGTGGGTCAGGTAACATTGCTCCAGAAGTGGGTACTTCTCAACAGGTAATTTCTGAACCTCGATATCTGAGAGATCACCCAATAGATAGTGTAGTTGGCAATTTGAATGATAGAGTAAGGACCAGATCATCCTTCTTGCAAAATGTTGAAGAAGACTCATTAGCTCTAATTTCCCAAATTGAACCCAAGTCAATTGATGAAGCCTTATCCAGTTCTGATTGGATTAATGCTATGCATGATGAACTTCATCAATTTGAAAGAAATCAAGTGTGGGAATTATGCCTAGACCTAGTGACCAACAGTGATTGGCACTAGATGGGTTTTCAGAAATAAATTGAATGAACTGGTCAATATAAGAAACAAAGCTAGGCTAGTTGCAAAGGGGTATAACCAAGAATTTGGAATTGACTTTGAAGAATCTTATGCCCCTGTAGCTAGACTAGAAGCTGTGAGAATTTTCTTGCTTTTGCATCCTCCATGAAATTCAAAGTCTTTCAAATGGATGTCAAAAGTGCATTTCTAAATGGATATATAAAGGAAAATGTTTTTGTTGAACAACCTCCTAGATTTGAAAATGAAAATATCCTAACCATGTTTTCAAGCTTAATAAGGCCTCTATTTTCTTAAACAAGCTCCAAGAGCTTGGTATGATCGTTTGAGTTCCTTTTTACTTGAAAAAGGATATTCTAGAGGTAATGTTGATCAAACATTGTTCACAAAAACAGTAAAAAATCAAATATTGTTGTCCAAATTTATGTTGATGACATAATATTTGGATCAACTAATAAAGGCCTTTGCACTGAATTTTCAAATCAAATGAAGAATGAATTTGAAATGAGCTTAATGGGAGATTTAACATTCTTTTTGGGATTGCAGGTTAACCAAACCATGAAGGAATCTTCATCAGTCAAACCAAATATGTCAAGGAGCTACTGAAAAAGTTTGACTTTCAGAACCTTAACACTCAAGCACACCCATTGCAATAAATGCTAACTAGAAGAAGACCCATCTGGTAAGTCAGTAGATCCAAAGACCTACAGAGGTATGATTGGCTCTCTGCTCTATCTTACTACTTCTAGACCTGACATTCAATTTTGTGTGTGTCTTATGTGCTAGATTCCAATCTAATCCTAAAGAAAGTCTGTGCTTTGCTGTGAAATTTTTATTTTGGTGGACATGTGACTTAGGAATTTTATCCTGCTGGTTGCATTAGAATTGTTTGCCTATTGTGATGCTGATTATGCTGGTGTAAGTTAGATAGAAAAAGCACAAGTGGCTTGTGTGTATTTCTAGGTGGGTGCCTTATTTCTTGGGCTTCTAAGAAGCAACATTCAGTTGCTCTGTCAACTGCAGAAGCTGAATATGTTGCAGCAGGTAGATGTGGAACTCAGATTCTCTGGGTGAAACATCAACTTCTTGATTATAACCAAGATTTAGGGTGTGTACCCATCTATGTGATAACACAAGTGCAATCAACCTTTCTAAAAACCCCATTCAGCACTCTAGAACAAAACACATTGAAATTAGGCATCATTTCTTGAGAGATGAGGTTGCAAAGAAATCATTTGAACTCCACTTCATTGAAACTGAAAAACAAATTGCAGATATATTCACTAAACCCCTTCCTGAAAACAGATTTTCATCTTTAAGGAGAGACTTGGTCTTTGCAAATGTCCACCTTTTTGATTTCTCTCAAGGTTTGGGTTGAGTGTAATGCATTGTCTAAGGGGGAGTTCCTTGCATCTCATAATTCTTTGCTTCCTTGAGTTACATTGTTCATATCTCTCTCACTTTCAATTCTATTCCCTTTTTACAATAAATTCTCCAACTCTTATTGTGTTAAAATTTCTTGGTATATCAAATGGTGATTTGGAGAAGGACAAGTTATGCTTGTCTGGACACTATCACTATGCGAGAGTATATGTCTCCGCCAAGTACTAAGAAATTGATATGCAATGTTGAGGGGGAGCTTTTACTGTTCAAAGAGGATCCTTTTCTGATTTCAAAACTTGCTTTTTCACTTCCATTTCTTTTTGATAATGAATTCTTCAACTCTTATTGTATTGAAATTTCTTGGTATATCAAATGGTGTTTGGAGAAAGACAAGTTAGGCTTGTCTGGAAACCTTTCATTATGCGCGAGTATATGTCTCCGCCCAGTACCAAGAAATAGATATGCAATTGTTGAGGGGGAGTTTTTGTTGTCTAAGAAGAAAATCTTCTGATTTCCAAAATTTATGTATCTTTATTTTGATGAAAAGTGGTTGAAATCATCATATCAGGGGGAGCTAGAAAATTCACTAGTCATAACTTTGCAAAATTCAACTTCTCTTGAATCTCATCAATTCCTTGCATGATGTCCTCATTCTAAAGTCTAGAGTCACAAAATGAACCTTGAGTGATTTATTATATTTTTACTAATCAACTTTCAACTATGTCTTTCAATCCACAGAAATTCAGATCTCTTCCTAGCCTAAATAACAAGTTGTGCTTTGAACTTAAAACATATCCTTGTTTGCAACTGATGACTGGATGTATTTGAAATTCTATCTCACAAACTCTCCAAAATCTATAAAATCCAACAGAGCAATGGCTTTGTGCTGAGAAACTGCACACCTTCACAATGAATGAAGTGCAATGTATGTCATGAGGCATTATTGCTAACTCTGTTCAAAGGGGATCAAAATTGAAAATAAATTCAAAACTAAACACAAATGTGCTATGCTTTTTGATGATGACTGAGTAACTGAAAATATTGGCGTCTACAAAACGTATATTTTCATGTCAAAAGGTCATCATTACCCCTTGAGACTTGACAATGACTAAATCTTAAGTATCCAGGGACTATGGTGTGTAAAAAGCACTAGTACTTGAGTGAAAGAGATTTATATCATTTGATAGTTTGTTAAAAGAACAAAAATATGAAAATTATTGGAGATTTGTTTAGAAAGAATCATCTTCTTCCTTCATCAAGTTGTTCTTTAAGTTTGTGTTTTACTTTCAACACAATTGTATTTGGTCTAGATGACATCTTAATTCTTGAAAATTGAGAAACATGGTAGTTTTTGGTTGATTGTTAGATACATTATATCCCTCAATTTATCATCTTGTTGACTCAAGTCTTGGAATGCTAATATCCTGTTGGAAATTGCTTGAAAAACTTGATTTGTGATGAATTCTTGCAAAATATAACAAATGAATTTTTAAGCCCCTTAAAAATCCTTGAAATGATAATTCTTCTCATGCTTTATCATTCTAAAGATGTCCCCAAATTTCTCAAAATTTCCTCTTAAAAATTCAAATTTTCATCAAGGCCGTGTCGACACACATTGTGACCCGTGTCGACACACTATGGGTCAGGTCGACACACCCTCTTCATGTGTCGACACACCCCTTGCCAGAATCCTTTTTAGACCATTAGGGTTTATGATTACCCTTGTTGTTCCTGCGGGACAGTGTACCACTGAAACCCTTTTTGGGCATCAGGTCGACCCGACGGCCTCTTTCTCATTCCTTGTTTTCCGGCAAGAAATCCTCCCAAATTCTCTCTCAATCGCATCAAACCTTCATCATCTCTCCAATCTTCCATCCATTCCGAATTCCACTCCTCTTGCACCATGGTCAGGAAGTTGGGTCCCCACCGTGGCGCAAGGTCAAGGGCCTCATCAAGGCCAATTCCGGCAGAGGTTGCCGTTGAACAATTTGAAAGAAGAACCAGAGAAGAAACGACCCTGCCGAGCAACCAGGATCTTCTTCTGCACCTCAGAGGGCAGCCAAGAGAGGTAGAACATCCACTTCAGGCAGAGGTAGTCTTACCCCAAACCCTAGACAAGAAATTCAGGGTTCCCCTTCTGAAGACCCTGCGGAATCCTCCTCTTCCTCTGAATCTTCTGAGTCTCATAGTGCCCCCAAACTTATCTTGAAGCCCAGAATTTTAGATTTGACAGATGTTGAGCTAGCAAACACTTTTCCAGAGATTCAGACACTGTTCTCCTTTCAGTCTTGGTTGATTTTCATATCAGATTTTCCAATCTTTTATCCAAGACTAGTTCAAGAATTTACAAGACAAGATCTGAAATGCACAAAATTTGGGTACCAATCCTTGTCAAGGGAGTAACATCAATTTACCAACAAAATTAGCTGCTACCCTATTTCATGCTCCAAATGAGGGTGCCAATTGCAACCAGTTTGACTTCAACCTTCATGAAGCCTACACACTCTTGACTGGCCTACCTTCTGATCCATCTGATCCCAAACACACATGTCACCAAATTCAATACCAATACCTTTTCCCCAGTGTTGAGGGTCATCCACCACATGTTGACCACCATAATTACACCTTAAGGTGGTGGAAGGGACAGATTAACAGAATTCAAAGGCTTGTACTCTTTTGCATGAAAAAGGATATAAAGGTGAACCTCTATCACATTATGCATCAGATAATGTCAGAGACCATCAGGAAAGATCTCAAGAGATCACTTCCATATGCTGCTCACCTCACCCCAGTGTTTGAGCACTTTGGTGTGCCATTGGAGGGTGAGAAATTCCAGACAATTCACAAATCAATATCTATTGCTTCAAGAACATTAAGAAGTTCATGGGATTTAGAATGGAGGGCAACCAAATTAGGAGAGGTCCAGTCCTTTTTGAGGTACCTGAAATCCAAGAAGACCAGCATCAGGTTCAAGATCAAGGGGATCAGCCCCAAGCACAAGAGGAACAGCCTCCAGCTGAAGGGGACCAGCCCCTAGGTCAAAAGGATCAGCCTCCTGTGAATGAGGATCAGCCTCCTGTGAATGAGGATCAGCCTCAAGTTCCTACTGAAGGTGAAATTCCAGTTCCTACCCCTATATCACCTCAGTTTCAACCCTCCTTCATTCACTCTGAATTTCCACAACCCTCATTCCAACCATCCACTTCTTCTGGTGGTCCTCAATTCCAGCAGAATTGTTCTCTTTCCTCAATGCTAAATTGATACATTGAACTCCACTATTCAAACCATGTCAGACAAATTTGAGTTGAGAGTTCAAAGACTAGAGAACACAGTGTCAGCTAAGTTTGTTGAGCAGAAGGAAGCCTCAGATTATGCAGCTCAGAGATTTAACAGACTTATAGGCACTCTGGGAGATGCCTATATTGAGCTGAAAGAGCACCAAGAAAAGCTGGAAGTAGTTCTTCAGGGAATTTTGGCAAATTCCCAAGCAGATGTCTTCAACACTACAGAGACTCTTTCTCAGCTTAATATAACCAGGTGTGCTTTTGCTTATCTAGCTGATGATTTGGAAAGCATGAGACACTTTAATGAACACATTGGTCAAGAGATCTCAGCCATGAAGAATGAAGTAAAGATAATTTCAAGGCCTGGTTGGTCAGATGGATCTTCATCAAGCTCTCAACCTATCTCAGATGATTTGAAAAGAATTCAAAGCACCTTGATGGAGAATTCTGATAGAATGGAGCATTATCTTCAAACTAAGCTGACAACTATCCATGAACATATGAAGTCAAGCATGACTTCAATGGACAAAAGATTGTCAGACATTGAGCTTATTCTTGCTCTAATTCCTCCTCCTCCTCCATCTTCTACCTAATGTATATTTGTTTTGATGATGTCAAAGGGGGAGAAGAATGAATGAATTGAATGTAATATTTTGATGTAATGGTCTTTTGAATGAAATGAAATGTTTGCTTGGCTTCAATGAAAAGTATTGTGATTGTGAATGCAAATCTTTGTCTTTGTGTTTGAATACTTGTCAAGTTGCTTGATCTGTGTGCACAAAAGTTCTCATTTCAAGTAACATTGTATCTCACAAACACATCATCAATTGTTACTGAAGAACATCAAAAAGTCCTTGACAAGTATGAACAAAAAGAAAACAAAAATTTAAACAATCAAAAATTGCTTAAAAACACACTTCATCAAACCACATTGAAATATGGATTTAATGTTGCCATCATCAAAAAGGGGGAGATTGTTGGGTTGAGTGTATATTTCATAACATTTCCCTCCTATTTTGATGATGACAAGAGGTATTTTTTTCTTAAAGCAATTTAAACGAAACATGTCAAAATATGTTACCTGAAATCATGTTCAAAAAGGCATGTTTTTAATCCACATTTATCATTTATAATCTTGATAAATCATTTAACTAATGATATATGTGTTGTATATTTCAGGAACAACCTGTGTGCAAAAGTGTGTCGACACACCCCTCTTGGTGTCGACACAAGGTCTCAGGTCCGAAGGCAAAACACATCTGTGTTGATTGTGTGTCGACACACATGCCAGTGAGTGTGTCGACACACTAGACTTCCCACCGAAGGCCAGTTCTCAGGTTTAATCAGGGTGTCGACACCAATTGGATTGTGTGTCGACACAGGATGGGCTTTCCAGAAGATCAAGCCTTCAGTCTGCAATCAGTGTGTCGACACCACCTGAAGAGTGTGTCGACACCATGGGTTTCCCAGAGACCATATTTCAGGCTTTGATCAGGGTGTCGACACTACCACCAGGGCAGGTCGACACACTCCAAGAAGATTCCAACTTATCTTTGCTGAATGCCACGTGTCTTCCTAGGGCGATCAGGAATCAACCTGGGATCGCGTGCCCTTGTACCCAAAAGGGTATACTTGGAATCTTTTGTGTATAAAAGCCTCGTTTATGGCCAATCATCAAAAAGAGCCGACCCAACAAACTCTTGTGCCTCCTGAAAAGTTCTTGGCGGCCACAAGAGCTCGTGTCTCCCTCCTCTGTCTTCCTGGAGCTTCCAGAAGACCAATTCTCACCAATCCAAGTGTGAGAATTGGGGTTTGATCTTTGAAGAAGCCTCTGAAGCATCCCTAGGAAGCAGATCTTGTAGAAGCCATCGTTGGAGAAGAATTCAAGGAAGATCCAAACTCCCAGATTACAGAGCATCGCCTTGGACTTCAAGTTTGCAAGCTTCTTCCCAATCCAAGCTTCTACAAGGGAGTACACTTGAAGAACGAAGTCATTCAATACATTTTACTGTACTTCTGTTCTTCTGAGATATCTCTTGAGACTATGCAAGTGCTTCTGCATAATCCTCATTAGTGTTCTCATTTTCGACTAGATCTGTGCTAGAAGGTCTATGTCTTGAGTTGGTGTCTAGCAACCATTGTGTGAGCATTGTGCTCAAGTTGTGTGAGCATTGTGCTCAGGTTGTTGTGAGCCGTTGTGCTCAGTTTGAGTTGTCTAACTCAAGGTTGTGTTGAGCAGTCTTGCTCAGTTGTTCTAGAGTAGTCTTGCTCTAGAAGTTGTGTGAGTTGTAAGCTCTCTAGTGTTGGAGTTGTCAGGCTCCATGGGTGTGTTACCCAGTTGTGTTTAGTGAATCCTCACGGGTTGTGAGGGGTGGATGTAGGAATCACTTGGGTGATTTCCGAACCACCTAAAAATCCTTGTGCATTTGTCTATCTGTGGTTTGATCATTTCATCCGTTAGATGCTTGCATAGGATCATTTAATATTCACTTAATCAACTTGTTTCACATCTATTTTTACCAACTCACTCAAATCTCATCAGATCTGTATTTTTCACTGATTAAAACAGCCTCTGATTTAAAAGTATTTTAAATTGCTTAAGCTTCCGCAGAAAGTGCATAGATCTATTCATCCCCCCCTTCTAGATCTTTTCCACACCTTCACTTCGATCCTTCAGTTGTTGCGAGTTTTGAAGGAATCGTTGCGATTGCTTATAGAATCGTTACGGCGAGCAAGTCGTTGC
This sequence comes from Colocasia esculenta, assembly GCA_014218235.1. Lineage (NCBI taxonomy): Eukaryota > Viridiplantae > Streptophyta > Magnoliopsida > Alismatales > Araceae > Colocasia > Colocasia esculenta. The sequence goes on from CM024762.1 coordinate 51,106,828, forward strand.
GAGTTCTGAAGGAATCGTTGCGATTGCTTATAGAATCGTTACGGCGAGCAAGTCGTTGCGAGTTCTAAAGAAATCGTTGTGGTAACTTATAAAATCGTTACAACAAGCAAGTCGTTGCGCTTTCTAAAGAAATCGTTGCGTTACTTATAGAGTCGTTATGACAGGCAAGTCGTTGCGCTTTCTAAAGAAATCGTTGTGATGACTTATAGAATCATTATGACAGGCAAGTCGTTGCGCTTTCTAAAGAAATCGTTGCGATGACTTATAGAATCGTTATGACAGGCAAGTCGTTACGCTTTCTAAAGAAATCGTTGCGATGACTTATAGAATCGTTATGACAGGCAAGTCGTTACGCTTTCTAAAGAATCGTTGCGATGACTTATAGAATCGTTATGACATCGACTTGCTTGAAACAACATGACTTTTCAGTCTTATAAGGAAATCGTTATACTTATACAGAAACCGTATGATCTTTAACAGAAATCGATATGAACTTTGAGAAATATTATGTTGAAAAGATTAAAGCTTCAGAGAAGTAATGCATACCTTTATTGGCTTTTTGACCTTGGTAATTTTTCCTCTACTTTAAGACTTATGAAATATTCATTAGATATTATTGATAAAAACTAGTTTAGTTTTGTTAAACACCAAAATACATATGTAATTAATTAAAATTACATGGGAACAGATTGATCATCAATCTCCCCCTTTTTGGTGATGACAAAACTGAACAATGTGCATGAAAAAAATATCTGAAATCAGTCTGAAGATAAGACATGCTAATTTTCTCCCTTAAAAATTATTGGAATGTATTTCAGACATGCTAATTTTATCCCCATTTTTGTCATTGAGCAAAAAGACAATCTGAGACAAAGAAAGAAAGAGAAGAAATAGTAGTACACAAAAGAGAGATTTCATTAACTTTGTGGAGGTACAGGTAAATAGAAAGCGGGAGAAAAAGAGAGGCCAAATGGGAGATGGTTTCCCATGCCTGTGCTTCCTGCTCTTCAAAATGAGTTTTAAAAACTCCAAAAGACAAAGAGTAGGATGGTCCCATGGAGGAAGCCATCCTTTTGAGATGAAGATCTAGTGCTGATAGAGGAGATCAGCATATGCATCCTTGTCCATGGTCATCTTGAGCAAACGACGAGACCCAAAGCTAGCACAGGTGAGGAATTGGTCCACGGTCACAGGATAGTGGTTGAGGTTATCTCTGAGAGCCTTGCACATAGCCACATAAACTTTGTATCTTTCCTCCCAGATTTTGAAAGGGTCATTAACAAGATGAATATAATTCATATCCAAGAAAGTAGCTGGAGAAATGGCTGGTTTGCCTTCCCTGGCCTGAGCTTCATTAAGAGCAAACAACTGCTGAGCTGACAAAGGATAGAACTTGGACCATTCTGAGGATGTCAGCCTTTCACATTCAGACAGAATGGGGGCTAGAACTTCAGCACTTACATGCCCCTGGTGATATTCCCTAAATAGGAATCTAGGAAAAGCAACCAGGCAGCCTTTCTGTACTTTAATTCTGCCCATTACTCTGGCAAAACGCTCAAAGATGATGGATCCTACAGAGGATTCCATAACTAAAAAATGGATTTGAGGATGGACTATCTCTTCAGGCACTTGGAGGGTAGCAAAATCTACCTGAACATCTGAAGTATGGGAGATGTCTGGAGTGAGAGCTGAAATGGCCCTTTTGAACTGGCTGAGCTGAACTTCAGGAAGTCGAGGACATATCTGTAGTTGTTGAACAACACATAGTGTCTGACCATCTTGATTTCCTTTTGAATGAAGGGTGCCCAAAGATCTTTATGATACATCCTGAACCACTCAGATAAGGTCAGGGAGTGGTCCCTTGGAGGGAATCTAGCAGATTTGGCAAGAATAAATTTCTTGAAGAGATCCTTGTGACCTTTGCCCCATTGATCTTCTGATTTGGAGTGGGCAAGAGAGAATATTTTAGATTTTTCGGGTTTTGAAAGAGAGAGTAGGGTAGAATGGTGTTCAATGATCTGAAGATTTGAAAAGGAAGGTTAATGATGGTGGCAAGAACAACTTTGGAAAGGTATTCCCTATACAATGGGTTATTTTTGTTGTCCACTGTGAGAGAGAACCACAAAGGAGGATATTTAGGTTCAGAGGAAATGGAGGAAGTGGAGATAATTTCCTGTTCTTGGGGGCAGGACTGGAAGAGTCTGCCCTATGGACATGTTCTCCAACCTTCAACACAGACCTGAGGATCCCTTCCTCAAACTCATCCTTTCCTTGTTCCATAAAGGGAGAGTTAAGTTGGGCTCTTTCAGGTATGATAGTGATGAAAGAGGGTGGAGGAGTAGGATGAAGAAAAGAGTGTGAAGAAGTTGGGAGGTCAGCAACTGGTCCAAGGGAGGGACCAGAGGAGGAGGAGGAGGCTCCAGCTGAGGATGCTGGAGGGGCCTCATGAATAGGAGAAGGAGAAGGAATTGTAGTAGAGGAGGCTGGAGATGAGGTAGAGTGAAAAGGTGCTGGAGAGGAAACGGTTCTGCATTGAGGCTTCTTGTAGGTTTGAGGTGCAGGAGGAGCTGTAGGAGCTGATGGTGGAGATGGAGGAATAGGTGTGTGAGAGGGAGAAGAGGGAGCTGGGGGCTTGGGTGCCAAGGACTCATTGCCTCTTTCTGCACAGACTCACTCTCCAATGGCCCTGATGGCCCTGACCCTTGCTCAGCTGGCCCTGGAGGCCCTTTAACCTGATCATCTGGCCCAGATGGCCCTTTAACATTTACTGCTACCTCTGCTGGTGCTGCTGCTGCTTCTGGCCCTGTTGGCCCTGCTTCTTGAACTGAGGCCTAGACACCCCTGACTCCGGAACCTGAGCTGCAGTAAGTGGAGGAGAAGGAGGAGTTTGAGCTCCAACCACCTTGAGAATGTCACCCAGCAAATTTTTCATGGTGCCCATTTTCTGATTAAACCACTTCATGGAATTCTGATGTTGGAGATATCCTTTGAAGTTGAAGCTTGGCTCATGAAGATGGAGGATACATCAGACTGAAGAGAACACAGAATAGTGCCTTGAGCATCTAGCCTCTCAATCACATGCTTTAAATTTATTACAATTTTCTGCTTCATTTGCCTTTCAAAAGGAGTGTCTGCTAACATGGTACTCTGGATTCTACTTCTTTCCCTTTTCGCCTAGCCTCTGAAATTGGAGGAGGCTGATCATCGTCTGAATCAGAGGAACTGACTGTCTCCCCTTCTCTGACATCATTTTGATCACGAGGTAGGTCTTCATCAACTGGTACATCACCCATTGGCTCATCATGGTGAGCTGCTTCTTCTGCTTGACCTTCCTTGGATTGCTCCCCCTAAGCTGGAGCATCCCTTTCCATTGGTTCTTGCTCCCCCTGAATGGGAGTATCTTCTTCCAAAATAATATTAACAGGAGCATCTGATTGCTCCTCCTGAACTGGTGCTTCCACTGATTCCTCAATGTGGCCTGATGCCACAACTTCTTCTGCAATTCCACCAGTCTCTGAGGTGACTGGAGTGGTGAGAACTGAATCTACTACATCTCTGAGAATGGAGGCAATAATGGAGGTGGGCAGATTATCTGCTGCACCTTCCACTGCTTCTACCTGAATAACAAGAATATCCGGAATATCAACTATGATGGCCTCTCCCTCGGCCACTGTGGTCTTAGACCAAACACTATCTATTACTGAAAAACCACTTTTTCGGAGATTTCTGGACCTAATTGATTGGCCCATTTGCTCAACAACTGCTCCTGCCAGATCAATACCAAAGTGCTTGAAAACTTTGGTAAGCATATGCGCATACGAGAAGGAAACATTTAGCTTGGATTTAGTGTCCCAGATCTGATCTCTGGCAAAAGCCATTCTTTCCATCATTACATCGGCCATGTTGATTTCCTTGTTCTGTATGGCCCAAAACATCATTTCAGAATCTGCCTTTGAACAGGTGGAGAATGTGGCGCTTCTTGGAACCAAAATTTGACATACTATGAAGTGAAGGAGGCGGTTGAACGCATTTAGCTGGTTGATGTCCAATTTTCCATCTCTTAATCTGTATCCCGGCCCTACAATGCCAAGACCCTTGACTTGGGTATTCACGGAGTGAACCCCACTATGCCCCGATGTTGTTATTCCAAACAACTCATGCAATAGCTCGCTGTCTATCTTAATCTGGGTTCCCTTGACATATGAAACCAGGGACCCATCTTCTTGAGTCTTCAAGCATACATAGAAGGCCTTCACGAGGTCTGGATAACTTACCTCAGAGAAGGTTGTTACTTCCATCCATTTCATCCTGATCAAAGCTTCAATAACACTGAGCATACCATTCTTTTCAAGATCCGCAATGTCCACTGCCTTGTTCCCACACACTTTGGTCTTCACGAACTGGAACCTCTCCTGCTGCTCAGGAGTGAGGAACTCGGCACTGTAGCCACCCAAACTCCCGGGAACGGCTGATGCGGCCATGGAATCAAGTAAGGAAGTTTTTCTGGAGGGTTGAGAAGGAAGGAGGAGAGAAAGCTCTCAAGAAATTTCGCGGGAAGAGGAAAGAAGCTTCAAAAATAGCAGAGAGTCGATGTCGAAATCGCTAGGGCATCGGCTTGAGTATCCAGACGAAAGAGAGAAAAGTTGAAGACGAGATATGAATCATTATCTCATTCAATTTTAGGAATTAATTAATGCGTTGTGGAAAGTGAGGTGCCAAAAGGCGGCAGAAGAAGACAAAAGAGTTTGACTATTCAAACCGACTTCAATGAGAGAGCGGTTACAAAGGATAATTTGAATTTCTTTTGCTTAAAGGCATGGAGGGAAAAATTACTTAATTCCGAAATTTAATGTGCCGATTTTAAACAGAACCTTTTTCACAAATTGCACATGCCTAATTCCCTTCTAAGAGATGTGAATCTCTCCTCGGGTAAGGCTTTTGTGAAAATGTCGGCTAACTGACCATTTGTATCAATAAAAGATATTTCAATATTATGATTTGCAACATGATCACGAATAAAATGATATCTAACCTCAATATGCTTGGTCCTTGAATGTTGAACTGGATTCTTGGTGAGATTAATGGCACTGGTGTTGTCACACAACAGTGAGATGGATTTGATGTTTAATCCAAAATCTTCAAGTTTTGCTTTATCCATAAGAGTTGTGTACAACAACTTCCAGCAGCTACGTATTCAGCTTCAGCTGTAGATAGTGCCACTGAATTTTGTTTCTTTGAAGACCAAGATATCAAACATCCTGCAAGAAATTGAACAAACCACTGGTACTTTTTCTATCTAATTTGCATCCAGCATAGTCAGCATCGGATAACCTACTAAGTTAATTTCACAACATTTTGGATACCACAGACCTAAGTCATGAGTTCTTGCTAAATATCTAAATATTCTTTTCACAGAATTAAATGTGATTCTCTAGGATCTGCTTGATACCTAGCACACATGCATACACTAAATAAAATATCAGGTCTACTAGCTGTTAAATAAAGAAGTGAACCTATCATACCTCTGTAGATATTTTGATCTACTTTCTACCATCTTTATCACTGTCCATTCTTGTTGATGTACTCATTGGTGTTGACAGTGGTTTGGTGTTATCTAATCCAAATTTCTTTAAGAGTTCTTTTGTGTACTTTGCTTGACAGATGTGAGTTCCTTCCTTTCCTTGTTTGATTGTAGTCCAAGGAAATAATGAGTTCTCCCATCATGCTCATTTCAAATTCTCCCTGCATCAACTTTTCAAAGTACTTGCGAAGGGATTCATTAGTAGACCCAAAAATAATAACATCTACATAATTTAGACTAGTAGAATGTGTGTGACTTTGACTTTATGAAAAGAGTACTATCTACTTGACCTCTACTGAAACCATGGTTTAAAAGAAAAGAACTAAGCCTTTCATACCAGGCTCTAGGTGCTTGCTTTAAACCATATAATGCCTTGTGAAGTTTGAAAACATGATTAGGAATTTTGTGTCATCAAAACCCGGGGTTGTTCCACATAAACTCCCTTTTATAAAACCATTTAAAAATGCGGATTTAACATCCATTTGAAATAATGTAAATTCAAGGCTGATGCATATGCAAGTAATATTCTAATAGCCTCAAGTCTAGCTACATGTTCACAGGTTTCATCAAAATCTATGCCTTCCTCTTGAGAATAGCCTTGAGCTACCAATCTGGCCTGTTTCTTAAGATAACACCAGTTTCATCCAGTTTTTTCTGAACACCCATTTGGTGCCAATGACTGGACGGTCTGATGGTCTAGGAACAAGTGACCATACTTGGTTTCTCTTGAATTGATTTAGTTCATCTTGCATGGCTATTATCCAAGATTCATCAGTAAGAGCTTCATTGACTGTCCTAGGCTCTATTTGAGAAACAAATTCTAGGTAATCACAGGGAATACATTACCTCTTGTTCTTACCCCTACAGATGGATCACCAATAATATTTTCGAGAGGGTGATCTTTCTTGTGTCTCCATTCCTTTGGGAGATTTTCATGTGTAATTTCCTTTTGTTGCATGTCTTTCAGAGGTGGATCATCCTGTCCTCAATGATGTATTCTTTAGTTTTTGGACAGCTCATCTGTATCATCATTATCACTATCTTCTTCCTTCTTAAGGAAGGGTTAGTTTCATCAAATAATATGTACAGACTGTTCAATTAATAAAGTGCGTTTATTAAATACTCTATAACCTTTGGGTTTAGAGGTGTACCCCATGAAGATGCCTTCATCTGATTTGACATCCAGCTTACCAATGTCCCTTTTTCCATTGTTGTGGATGAAACAAGGACATCCAAACGTCCTGAAGTGGCTGATCTTTGGCTTCTTTCCCTTGAACAATTCATATGCAGTCTTCTTCAGGATTGGCCTAATCATTACTCGGTTAATAATGTAGCTTTTGTGTTGACTGCTTCACCTCAGAAGTATCTGGCAGATCATATTCTGAGAGCATAGTTCTTGCCATATCCAATAGGTTCTATTATTTCTCTCAGCGATACCATTTTGCTGTGGTTTGTTTGGTGCTGAGAAATTATGCTCAATTCCCTGATCATCACAGAATCTAGCAAACGTTTCATTCTGAAATCACCACCATGATCTGATCGGATAGACACAATGCTGAACTTCTGATTTTCTGGACTTTCTTGCTGAAACTGACAAAGTTTTCGAAAGTGTCATCTTTATGCTCTAGGAATGATACCCATGTGAATCTTGAGTAGTCATCGACTATGACAAATCCAAAGTTCTTTCCTCCAAGACTGGTAGTCCTCATTGGCCCAAATAGATCATATGAAGGAGCTCTAAGGGTTTTGAGGTGGTTACCATGGTCTTCGACTTGAAGGAGCTCTGGTGTGCTTTCCCTTAGCACAAGGTCTATAGACACCATCCATTTTTGCACTGACCTTAGGTAGTCCTTCCAAAGATTCTTCTTCAGAAATTTCTCATGCCATCTATGCTGCAATGACCTAGTCGTCTGTGCCATAATTCAGTAGATTTATCCTTATTTGCTGCCAGACAGACGTTTTGATCCTTGAGTCCTCAAGATAGAGCACATACAAATTCTTTTCTCTATTAGCTTCGAAGATGACTGCTCCATCCTTCAGTATGCTGCACTTTGACTCTTGAAATTTGATCTGATGGCCTCTATCACACAGCTGGCTGATGCTAATGAGATGTGCTTCAATCCCTTGACTAATAACACATCTTCTATGACTGTTTTTCCTTTGTTATTCACAGAACCACTGCCTATCACTGTTCCTTTCCCATTATCTCCATAAGTGACTGTTCCTTCTTCAGCTTGGAAAAGAGAGAATAACTTCTGGTTTCCTGACATGTGCCTTGAGCACCCACTATCCAAATACCACTTGGATGCTCGAGGGTTAACCTTAAATAAAAGCATCAAGTTTTAGGTACCCAAATTCTTTTGGGTCCTGATGGGGTAGGTCATTGATTTTACCTTTTATTATCCATTTCTTATGTCTTGTTAGGCATGTAGTTATGATATGTCCTAACTTGTTGCAGTGACTACAGCAGGATAATTGGTTACTTTTTCTATGTATTTGAAATCAGCTTTGTATGCTACATCTTGTTCAGGTACAAATTTTGGTGTTGGATATGTTTTAGGATAAACTATGGTTTCTTCATTATCTGGGGGTGTATATCCTAATCTATTTTTCTTCTTACCTGATCTTCTAGCACCTTTTAATATGAGGGAGTTTTTACCATTGGTGAATTTTTCTAATGTGCTAGATAACTGTATATTTTTTCTGTTAGTGTTTTGATTTCAGTTTCAGTTCATCTGAACTTACTTGTTTCTCTAATTTAGTTATTTGATCATTCTTAGCTTTTAGCTCTTCACATAACAGTTCATTTCTTCTTTTGAGTTCAGTTATTTGACTTTCTAATTGTTCATTTTCTGATTTTAGATCTGAGTTTGTATTTTCTATACAGACTATGTTTTCTTGCTTACTTTAATAGTTTTGTCACTTCTTTATATTTTTATATAGTTCGTTGAAAGCCTCTTCTAAACTATCAGAATCTGAACCATTGCATGAATCAAAAGAGGAGTCAGAAGTTACTTGTCTTCGGAATTGGCCATGAGAGCCAAGTTGGCTTCTTCTTCATCGCTGTAGGAGCTTGACTCATTGTCTGAGTCACTACTGTTTCCCATGCGGCTGCCATTGCCTTCTTCTTGTATTTCTTGAATGGTGAAGTTATCTTCTTCTTATGTTCATCTTTCTTGAGCTTTGTACAATCTACCTTGATATGTCCAGGCTTCTTGCACTCATAACATGTAGGTTCTCTTTTCTTCAGATCTTTTCCTTCTTGCTTCTTAAACTCTTTATTTCTCTTGAAGAATCTTCTGCCAGATTGAAACTTTTTCTTTTTGGCTAGAATTTGTTGAAGTCTTCGGGACAGCATAGCTTCTTCATCATCACTGTCCTTGCTATTCTCACTGTTTTCCAGTGATTCTTCTGACACTTCTTCGTCAGCCTTGAGCGCATTTGACTGCTTCTTTCTGCTGGAGGATTCTCCTAATCTCTCCATGTTTATCTCATGGGCCATAAGGGACCCAATGAGCTTTTCTAAGGATATTTTTTTAGATCGTTAGCTTCCTCAATGGCTGTTACTTTTGGGATCCATGAGGATGGTAAGATCTAAGAATCTTTTTGACCATATCTCCCATTTCATAGGTCTTTCCTAGACCAGCTAGACCATTTGTGATGTCAGTGAAACGACTGAACATTTGAGTTATGGATTCACCTGATTGCATCTGAAATCTCTCATACTGAGTGACAAGAATGTCGATTGTTGTTTCCTTTACCTTGTCTGTGCCTTCATATGTGATCCTGAGCTTTTCCACATTTCCATTGAGGATTTGCAGGCTGAAACTCTGTTGAACTCTTCTTACTAGAGCACAGCATAAGATGCTCTTTGCTTTGCAATCAAGGAGATCTTCTTTATGTCATCATCTGTCCATTGAGCTTTCTCATTTGTGACTACCAGATCACCTTCTTCCACTATGGACCAAATTTGATAGTCGTGGCCTTGTAGAAAGTATTCCATTCTGGTCTTCCAGTAAGGATAATCTTCACCATCGAAGAGAGGGCGTCGGTGCAGACTGACCTTCAAGGTTACCTTGGGCTGCCATGGATCTTTACTCTTCAGATCGTTGGATCTTTTTTCTTTGTCGAAGAGACTCGCTCTGATACCACTTGTTGCCCAGTTGACGAGCCCAGAGGGGGGGTGAATGGGTCTTTAAAAATTAATCTATTAATATACCTGTAAATAAAAACATTCACACAAATGATCTTCGAAGGAGGAGGTTAGTGATGTTAGTTTAAGAATCAAACACACAAAGAAGACAATCACACAACACAAAGGATTATCCTGGTTCGGACCTCCTTTCCTTAGGAGTCCTACGTCAGTCCCTGAGCAACAACTCAGGATTTCACTAACTAGGGTACAGTCCACCTAAGGACGGAACAACACCCAGCTTAGCTGGTCTTCCTTCACACGAAGGGAATTACAACACCCTGGATACCCCACTAGGTCTTCCTTCACAACCGAAGGGAAACAACACCCTGGATACCACCAGGTCTTCCTTCACAACGAAGGGAAACAAACCCTGGATACACCAGGTCTTCCTTCACACACGAAGGGAAGCACAAGCGAGAGAGAAAGAATTCAAGCCCCTAGATCAAGCTTTTAAATAAGCCAGGATCTGAAGCAACTAGAACTGAGAGCAAAGATTCTAAGCTAAGCACACTCTCAGAATACACAAGCTCTCAAGATTTCACTACAGAGTGGAGCGCAAAGAGCAACACGAGAAGGAATGAGGTTCTTGGCTCTTAGGATTCTAGCAGAAGATTTGAATTGCTTCAAGGAGTGTCTCTACTTCGATGATCCTTGTCTTATTTTCTGTCTTGAATTTATATCTTCATTTGAAATCTGGCGGTTGAGGTAATCGTTGTCTCTTAGATAGGTAGACGTTAGACTGCTTGACATTGGGAGCGTCAACAATCTTTTATCCATTTGAGCACGCAAAGAGATATGTCTTCTGGCGTCAGTATGGGCCAACGTTGTGTGACAGAACATCTTTAGGACCCTGCACACATTAATGCTAGAAAAGTAGACAGCTAGACTGTCTCTTGTTGTCAGTAAACGTTGACATGAGTTTCACCAAAATAGCAATGCCAAATAGTTTGATCTAAAAGATGTTGACAGAGTATGCACGATAATGAAAAGATACATCTGCATGCATGCAGTAGATACGTTCTGTCTTCATTAAATGAACATCAGTCAGACAGATAAGAGAAGACGTTGACAATTCAGCGCTTTAAATATCAAGTCGATATAACTATAAAGATGTTATCTATATGACTTATGAAATCGTTATGAATATGACAGATTTGACCAAGTCGTTATGAGATATAGCAAATCGATGTGAAACGCTTATCAAATCGTTATAGAAAGCAAATCGTTGTGTTCATTGAAGAAATCGTTGTGAAACACTTAACGAATCGTTATAGAAAGCAAATCGATATGAGCACTTATAGAATCGTTACGGCGAGCAAGTCGTTGCGAGTTCTGAAGAAATCGTTGCGATTACTTATAGAATTGTACGGAGAGCAAGTCGTTGCGAGTTTGAAGGAATCGTTGCGATTGCTTTATAGAATCGTTACGGCGAGCAAGTCGTTACGAGTTCTAAAGAAATTGTTGCGATTACTTATAGAATCTTTACGGCGAGCAAGTCGTTGTGAGTTCTGAAGGAATCGTTGCGATTGCTTATAGAATCTACGGCGAGCAAGTCGTTGCGAGTTCTGAAGGAATCGTTGCGATTGCTTATAGAATCTTATGGCGAGCAAGTCGTTGCGAGTTCTAAGAAATCGTTGCGGTAACTTATGAAATCGTTACAACAAGCAAGTCGTTGCGCTTTCTAAAGAAATCGTTGCGATAACTTATAGAGTCGTTATGACAGGCAAGCGTTGCACTTTCTAAAGAAATCGTTGCGATGACTTATAGAATCGTTATGACAGGCAAGTCATTGGGCTTTCTAAAGAAATCGTTGCGATGACTTATAGAATCGTTATGACAGGCAAGTCGTTACGCTTTCTAAAGAAATCGTTGCGATGACTTATAGAATCGTTCTGACAGGCAAGTCGTTACGCTTTCTAAAGAAATCGTTGCGATGACTTATAGAATGGTTATGACATCGACTTGCTTGAAACAACATGACTTTCAGTCTTATAAGGAAATCATATATTATACAGAAACCGTTATGATTTAAACAGAAATCGATATGAACTTTGAGAAATATTATGTTGAAAAGATTAAAGCTTCAGAGAAGTAATGCATACCTTTATTGGCTTGTTGACCTTGGTAATTTTTCCTGTACTTTAAGACTTATGAAATATTCATTAGATATTATTGATAAAAACTAGTTTAGTTTTTTTAAACACCAAAATATATATGTAATTAATTAAAATTACATGGGGACAGACTGATCATCAGATATGCCAGGGCTTGACACCTCTTTGGTCGGGCACCGTTTAGTCTTAAAAGCTGATGCGAAAGTCGTCAAACAAAAGCTAAGGAGGCTACACTCCAAGCTCAAGATCAAAAGGAGGTTGATAAGTTGCACAAAGGCAAATTTGTTAGGGTTGTGCTTTATCCACAATGGGTAGCTAACATCGTCCATGTGATGAAGAAGGACGGTAAGGTTAGGATCTGCATAGATTTTCGTGACCTTAATCATGCTTGCCCTAAGGATGATTTTCCTCTCCCCACATAGATGTCCTAGTGGACAATACTGCCGGTTTTGAGATGTTGTCTTTCATGGATGGTTCTCTGGGTACAACCAGATCCGTCTAGAGGAAGACTAGAGAAAACTTCTTTCACCATGCCATGGGGGAGTTAGTGTTATGTTGTGATGCCCTTCGGATTGAAGAATGCAGGAGCAACCTATCAAAGGGCAATGATGGCAATCTTTCACGACATGATGCATGTGCACATGGAGGTCTACATTGATGATGTCTTGGTTAAATATAGAACTCGACATGGCCATGTTGAAGTCCTCCAGGCAGTCCTCCAACGGTCTAGAGAACATAAGCTTAAGATGAACCCCAAGATGTGTGTTTTTAGAGTATCTCAGAGAAGTTGCTGGGTTCATTGTTAGCAAGAGGGGAATTGAGATTGATCCCAACAAGGACAAAGCAATAATTGACACGCCTCCTCTAGAAATATCAAGGAAGTTAGAGGGCTAATCGGTAGACTTCAGTTCATTAGGAGATTCATTTCTCAACATTCGATCTGATGTAAGCCCTTCCATGAGATGCTTAGACGAGAGGCTAAATTTGATTGGAACGATAAGTGTCAAAAGGCCTTTGAATAATTGCAAAGTTATCTTTTCAATCCCCTTGTTCTCGCTCCTCCGGTCCCGGGTCGGCCTTTAGTGCTCTACATGTCAAACACTGAAGATTCCACTGGAGCAGTCTTGGCCCAATATGACGACGAGAAGAAGTGGAGAGTGGTGTATTACTTATCCAAGTTTTCAACGAAGCTGAGAAAAGGTACACTACTATGGAAAGGACGTGTGCAGCCGTCGTCTGGGTCACCCATAAGTTGAAGCATATTTCCTAGCTCATGAAGTGAAGCTTCTAGCACGGACAGACCAATTCAGTACTTTTGGAAAAGCTTGTTCTAACTAAATGTTTAGTGAGGTGGCTATAAGACCCAGCCCTCTCGGGCCCTTAGCCTTGTCCTCTTGGTCGCGACGGACCCCTTGGTCACGACATTGTCGCGCCAGAGGAGCGGTCATGACATGTTTTCGTCGCGGCACACCTAGCCGTCGTGTTCTGGTCGCATGGGGTGGGCATCGCATTCTTGTCGCGGCGTCTGAAGGTGACACGACTCTGGTTCTGACCGTTCTAATAGATTGTCCTTTCTATCAGAATGGCCTTATCAGGTGTTAGGTGCATACAACGTTGATGCGACCTGGGAGGCGTCAGTTCTGGTTTCCCAGTCTTCAAGGTTTGACCACTTTTCGATCTTGCGCCGGGCTCGGCAGTCGCGACATGGTTGCGATGCCCTAGGGTGTCGCGACATGCTCTCTATCGAGCCGGCTCAACCCGTGGCGTCTCTGGGCCTGTCGGTTCAAAACTGAGGCCGACGCCCATTTCCCTCTCCCTTTTCCTTTCTTCTTCTTCTCCCTTCTTCTTCCCCCTCCGAGCCTCTTGCTTCTCCAGCAATTCTTGGGTGTTTTGAGAGAGGAGGTGACGACTCCTTGGTATAGGCGACGTTCTCATGGTGCTCGAGCGAGGAGGAGGTGGTCATTCCGACGTGAGGCTCCAAGGGTCGGCTCTACTACTTGAGGTAGGGACCCCTTGTCTCCCATCATCCAGCATGCTCCCTTCCTTCGAGATTCCATACTTCTTCTTGGTTTTAGGGTTGTGGGGGTGAGATCCATGCTTTGTGTTGTGAGTTTTTCCATCGAGTGTAGATTTCTTTGTTTAATGCATAAACGTGGGCATGCTCCCTCCCCCCTATGAATGTGTTTGTACGTTTTTGGGGTGGTCCTTGGGAGGGTTGTCGGGACCCCTCTCGATGAGGTCGCGACCAACTTAGGGGGTCACGATGATGTCACGAACGACATGTCGTGACATCATTGCGACGCCCTAGGGCGTCGTGACATGGTCGTGACTGACCATGGCATCGCGCTAGTGGCACGACGGCCGTGGGTGTGGCGACAATATCAGATATAGGTAAGATCTTACGATGTTTGTTTCTCGTGGAGTCTTCATCATTTCAGGTTCTTTCTGTACACAAGAACCAGTGCTAGTTCCTAGTACGGTCCTACACTAGTCGGCCGCCGGTGCTTGGCACTTGAGTGCTTGTCCCGTGAGAGGAGGTTGTTACCGTTTACCTGGGACCTCTGTCCATGGGCGCCTGTTGAGGGAGTAGTACTTGGGCGACGGGCGTGCTCGAGTCATGGACTCTGGAGCAGGGGGAAAATGGTGGTTAGGACAGCAACATTGAGTCGTTTGCAGAGCTCTCTTAGTTTTTTGGGATCCGAGGTCGTTTGGAGTTCTTCCCGAGTAGGCCAATTAGTCCTTCTTCTGACTGCCTTGCTCTTTGTGGCCCCGGATCACTTAGAGAGGCCAGGCGAGGGATCATAGTCTGCCAAACTACGTGGTTACTGTTCTATACTTGTGTTGCTGCCCCCACTCTGACGAGACGTGGAGTTTTGGACCTGGGTCAAGGATAAGACGTCAGTGGACGCACCTGACCGGTTGACTAGTGGTAGCGGTCTCCAAAGCTAGTGTCTCTTGTCTAGGCAAGGTTCTCCCTGCTGTGTTGCCAGCCATGTTGTGGTCACAACGTGCAGATTCTACGGAGTTTCTTACCGTGTTGTCCTTCCGCACCGTCGCTTTAGTAGCTTTGCTTCCACGTTTTCTCGGGTAGAGTAGAACATATAATTTTTGTTATTTACTTGTTCATATATGAGCTTCTTTCCTGCCTGTTAGAGCCAGTAGGAGATTGGTAGTCCTTATTGAGCTTCTGTTCTGAAGCTCATCCCTTCTTTTCCAGGTGAGGCTTCTCAGTAGCAGTAGGGCATGCGTCGGGCGGAGGAGGTGGGGCGGTAGTCGTCATCCCCGCAGCTAGCAGTGGTATCCTCCTTCAATTGTACTTCACCCTCGAGGTATGGCCCTAAGGACTATGTCCTTCCCTTTTTACTTGTACTAGTTGTGTGTGTTGGGACTGTACATAGAGCAATATGCTGCGGTCTCGCTCTCCTTTCTGCTTCCGCGTGTGTGCTTCTAGTTTAGTATTTGACATTTATTTTCATTACATATTCTGTTAGACTTGTGTTATAGCCCTTCCGAGTCCCCAGATCTGTGGGCGACGATCACGAAAATCAAGTCCTTGGCTTGGGCCGAGGGTCGGGTTCTCGGGGTTGTTACAGTGGCAAAGTTTTCTTATCCGTTTGACATCACCTACATGAATCAGAAGTCAATTAAGGGACATGCCATCGTCGAACATTTGGCCCACCATCCCTTACCTTCATGTTCTCCTGTCGATGAAAGTTTTCCAGATGAAGAGTTAGGAGCCATTATTGATGGTGAACCTTCATGGATACTTACTTTGATGGAGTTCTCAATTCTAAAGCGAGTGGAATAGGGGCAGTCCTCCTCTCACCAAAAGGGGTAGTGATTCCACACGCCTACCAACTAACCATCCCTGCCACGAACAATGTGGGCGAATATGAGGCACTCCTAGTTGGGCTGAAAATGGCATTGTTGCTCGGAGTTAAGGAGTTAAGGATAATGGAGATTAATAATTGATACTCCGGCAGTCCCTTAGCAAGAACCAGACCCGAGATCCCAAGTTGAAACCATACCAGGACTTGGTAGGAAGAGTAATCCGGCAGTTTAGGAAGCTCACTCAGTTCACACTCCTAGGGCTCAGAATATTCTGGCAGATTCACTTGCTTCCCAAGCTTCGTCTCATCCTATCCCACTAGGAAGATCTTCTGAAACCATCTCCATCCAAAGATTGAAAATCCCTTCTCATGTTGATCCATGGTTCTCTCAACTCAAGTCTTCCTCTCTTTGAGTCCATGCACTTTCAAAAGAATTAGATATCGATCTCGATGATGGCCATCCCTGGTACTTTGACATCGAACACTATCTGAAAGAGGGATCCTTCCCTGATTTTTCCACCTCTCCTGATAGACGGGCCATTCGTTGTGTCTCTGCACGCTACAAGATCATAGGTGGCATTCTCCACAAGAAATCCCTTAGTGGGTTTTATCTTCGTTGCCTTGATGAGATCGAATCTCAACGCATTATTGAAGCCGCTCACTCTAGTGAATGTGGTGGCCATGTCAATCGTAGAGCAATTTCTCAAAAGTTGCTAAGACACTATTACTGGCCTACCATGGAACAGATTGCACTCATTTTGTTCGCCACTCTACTAAATGCCAACTCCATGGTGACAAGATCCTTGCTCCTTCCTCCTCTCTTCACCCTCTCATTGCTCCATGGCCTTTCGCTATGTGGGCATTCAATGTGGTCGGTCTGCTCGAGGATAGAACCAGAGAAATCCGTATGAAGTCCTTCATTTTGACTACCATTGTGTACTTCACGAAGTGGGCTAAAGCAGAAGCATTCAAAGAGGTCAAAGTTTGAACGGTTGTTAAGTTCATCAAGCGCAACATTCTTGCAAGATTTGGCGTGCTTCGGGACATCGTCATCGACAATGGACCACAATTCACTTCACAGAAGCTTCGAGACATGTGTGGTAAATATGGTATAAACTTGCATCATTCATCTCCATATTATCCACAAGGTAATGGGCAAGCAAAAGCTACCAATAAAACTCTCATCAAAATCATAAAGAAAACTTGCAGATCTCACAATAACGCTGATGGCCAGACCGTTTGATTGAAGCTCTGTGGGCTTACCGCACCTCGTCTGAACTCCTACGAGGCAAACCCCCGATGATTTGACATGCGGATCAGATGCGGTACTCCTATATGAGATCTTCATCCCTTCACTAAGAGTTCAATTGGATTCCAAACTTGACCCCGGTCAATGTCGGGAGGCTTTACTAGCACAACCTAAACTCTTAGACGAAAGGCGGATGATAGCGGCTGACCATGCACAGGTTTATCATCAAACAATTGCACATTTTTATGCCAAAAAAAGTCCTTGAGAGAAAATTTAAAGTGGGTTAAATGGTCCTAAAGCGCAAAGTCATTAGGAACCAGGTCCCAGGAGTAAATTGCAAGAGAATTGGGAGGGTCCTTTCATTGTCAAAGAGGTATACTCGGGGAATTCTTATAGGTTAGTGGATGCCGAGGGAGTTGAGTTGTCACATCCGTGGAATGCAGTTTATCTTAAGAAGTTCTACCTTAGTCAGTCAGTCAGTCAAGCTTGTTCGTTCATCACTTGTCAATGTCATGGGTTTGAGACTCTACCTTTTCACTTGGCCACTAGCAAGGAAGGGTCTCTTCACACACCACACGATGTTGGAGTACTGACCACTTACCTATTTGACTCCTTGTTGATTCACCTCCCCGGATGGTTCATGGCCCATGAGACCTGTTTGACTCCTTGTTGACTCACCTCGGATCCCATGTTAACGTCAACATCGATGGCCGTTTACCCCAGGTTGATGGCACACCCCCTTGATGTCTACTCAGGTTGACGTCCACATAGGTTGACGTCTGCATGAGGTTGGTGACAACATCGATTGAAGCCAACCTGAGTTTACCTGTTCTACGGAACTACCCGAGAATCTCACCCACTTGCGCCCCTACTTCGGCCATGCAACGCATGGGGCTGTTCCCAACGGGCAAATGGGCCACCTTGGCACCCCTTTGACCCAGTAAAAGTCCTATGTGGCCCACTCCTATTGGCCAAGCCTTTCTACTTGGATTGCCACATGTTCAAGTGTGTTCCTCACACTTGAGCATCCTATGCTCCCTAGCTCCACCCCCACTGCCTATACATGATGCTCCTCAGCCTTCTAAGGAGGGGGGAGTTGCTGGACGAGCTGAAGCCTTGATGCCTTGAGAGAAGAGAGAGAAAGAGCCACTTTGAGCCTTGAGAGCTTCCATCCTTCCTTCCTCTCTGCCTCTCATCACTTGGAGCATCCAGGAGGCTTCACCATGAGCTGGAGGAGTCCACCAAGTAGCCACAAGCAGCCACAAATGAGGATCATCTCCCCCTTCTTCTTCTCTTTCCCCTCTTCATCCTTTAGTCTTGCATGCTAGTCACTCTTCACACACACACACCAAGCACGTAGTGCACACTCCCACACACCTAAAAGGGGTTTTCCAAACCAAAAATGAAGGGAAGAAGGGTGGTCATAGCACTTGGCCACCCCTCTTCTCAAGCCCCCAACCGATACGGAGCTCGCCTTTTGGTCATTCTCCTTTACTTATGAACACTTACCACACTTCATTTTAGTCTTATAGAGTTCTCTTTGTCGCAGGAAAACCTTCAGCAACACCGCGGAGCTTCTTCCTTTTGGTCGGCCAAAGGGGAGAAAGTCGGCGTCCCACTATCATCCGCTCACGAGGCCACACTGTCAGGGTGATCTCAACACCTCCTTGGGCACAGTTAAGGCCCTGGCGATCACATCCTGTTCATTTGCTTGCTGGTTTTCTTATCTTTTCTTCCCTTTCTCCTTCAGTCAACTCGATCAAATGGGAGTCAACGCAAAAGGAGGACGAGGGTCAACAGGCCAGTGCACACACACACATTCACACCCGCCACAAGGGAGCCAGCGTTTGGGAGATCCAGAGACTCTAGAGAAACGGAACGTTCACAAACCTGAATGTCTATTCTAATTGTCGTAATCAAATGATCTTCCCATCTTGAGATTGATATGTTCATCTTGATGTTCTAACTTACTGTTAAACTTAAGTTGATCTTATTAAACTACAGAAAACCATGTTAATGAAACCTTGATAGTATTGCTTTATAATATGTCATCATGTTACTCGATTCCCGTTTGTTTGAAACCGGTGGATTATGATATTGAGGCATGTTCTACACTACACTCTTGCACAAATAGGCAGCCCATTCTTGGGGGATTGAAAACTCTCTACTGGACATTCGTTCTGGTAGACTAGGGACCTTTCCAACAAGACCTCCGTAATTCTGTACTCTGTGGATTCCCTTATGGAGACCGAGTACGTTGTACCATTGAAGTTCCCAGAAGATAGAAATCACTTTCATTCTCATCTACTTCTCATGAGTGTGATTCTCTACACATAAACCCAAGCCATTAATGTTAATAATGAAATAAGAATAATTGTGTCGTTATGCTGCCAAATTCTCTCTTGATCATTGTTATCATGAAATCATATTCATATGACATGTTATACTTGAAATCATTATTGAGATTACACCATTATGATATTTTGAACCATTGTTGTTGACTTTATAATCTTGAACTTCTTAACAATATTGTTCATGATACTTGCTCTTGAAACTCACTCGTGACATGATAGTCTCAGACTGCTAGTGAACATTGTATATTGACATGATCATACTAATGTTCTCGAACATACTGACGTGACATTCTTGAACTCTTGAAAGTACCCTCTTGGTAGCCTTTGAGCTATCATGGCTCCTACTGTTTTGTATCGTTCTGAATTGTCTAGCGCTATAACGGGTCTTGCGACTCTGTTGAACTTGAATGCATAATGCTGAGGGCATGGAGAGTGTCCGAGGAGCTCCAATCTAGTCCTGGGGGTAGAGAGCCACCCGAAAATACTTGTAGGGGCTAATGACGATGTCGACATTTGCACTAGCTCTGACTATTCTGATTTAGCTAAACATCTGACTGTTATACTGTTAATGTTAGTTTGTTAATTCAGACATACTGCACTATTACTATAGTACTACTGTTCTGACTATTACTGAATTGCTACTGTTATGCTAATGCTCTCTTACTACACTACTACTATTCAATTAATGTTGTTTTCATTACCTGTTATTACTTGACTGAAATAAAGTACTTGCTCGTCTCTTGAAAAGCACCTTATACAATGACTGTCTAAATTCTACAGTCTTTGACATGTACCTATCTACATGATATCCTACTAGAACTTTGTCATCGATTTTATTGTGCTTATGATTTAGCTTGTTACTCGTGCTTGCCTAGTTCATAAAGTGTTAATCACTTATATCATTACCCGCACATCGAGATGTAAATCCTACTGAGCTAATTTGCTAATACCTGCTTCGTAACATTTTAGGTAGTGAAGATGAGGAGTATGTCTAATGATGGGACTTGTGCACCGAGCGTGAAGTACACTTTAGAGAGTCTTTCTTTATTCTAGTTAGTGAGAGATTGGTAATCATTGTAATTATGTCTTTCCTTGAGAGAAAGATGAGGCTAATAGTGGAAAGTTGTCCCTATTTTAACATTTGGAGATTGTAACGTTCACTTATGATGAATAAAAGAGTTTTGATTAATGAATTATAAGCCCTATTGATATTAGTCATTTGCTTATGGCTTCTGAATGCTTACTTGTCCATCATGTTTCTGATTAATTTCGCTACTAAATTAGGAATGTGACACCTGACCTCCATCCTTTTCAACCAAAGAATAGATTTTTTTTTTGTCGCTCAAATATAAAGAGTAATTTATCTCACCAGCCATTCTCCAACAGATGACCTTAAGACACACCCCGTCAAAGACTTTGAAATTCACAGCACCCAAAATGCGGGTCAGTAAAAATAGGTGTAGATATAGATATATCAAAAAATTATGACCACTATTCCTTGCTCCAAACATTAAAGATTTGTCTAATTTTGACGCCAGCTCTTACCAACTATCTTCTCAACTACATCCATGAAGATGACGACAAAACCTTGATATCTTCATAACATAAATTAGATGATTTTTTAGCCACAAAAAAATGTCATCTTCTTTGTAATTAAGAAGTTGCTTTTGGTTCTGCCTCTAGAAGTTCATTCTTTCTACTATCTGTACAGTTTTTATCAATTTCAAGTTTCAATTTTAATTAATGTTTCATCAAGTGTGGCCCCATGGGCCACTGATTTCTAGTTCTTTCGCAGCATATTTGAAGGCCTCTTGGAAAATTCAGAAAAATGTAATGTTCATACATATTATTAGAAAAACCAAAAACCGGACTAGTCCTGTGTTCATCAATGCTTTCCAAAAGGGGGTAAAAGCACCAACAGAGGATAGGAAAAGAAACCAATATGGTTTTTCATTTATTATATTCTATGCT
>CM024762.1:51128221-51168853 GCA_014218235.1 Colocasia esculenta
AAGACTCTTCTGGACAACGTTGGACACAAGATACAAAGTTCTATGACATCTCTTTGGCGTGTACACCAGGATAAAAGACTGACGATCAGAAGCTTCCTCAGTAACCAGTCTAACGTACACAAGGATAAGAGACAACGGACACTTCAACGTTCGAATTTGAATCAGCAGTTTAAATAGAAGACTCAAGACGAAAAGAAAAAGATAGAGGGCGTAACATCGCTTGATTTCAGAAGAAGAAGGAAATCCATCTCTCACAATCTTTAGAACCTTGAAGAAGAGCGAAGCCTCCACTCCAAACCTGGTTCTAAGCTCTTAGCTCTCTGTGCTCAAAAGGAATCCTCTCATTTGTAAGAGCCTGTGTGGTCCTTGGAGAGAAAAACCTTGTTAAATCTCTTTCTCTCTCGGGGGCTTAGGAGCTTCAGGTTGTAGCTGGTCAAGCTAGAATCTGAAGCCTGTTTTCACAACCTTTTTCTGATTAGTTTGTGTTCCCTTCTGGACGAAGGAAGACCTGGTGGTATCTAGGGTGGTTGTTGTTCCCTTCTGGACGAAGGAAGACCTGGTGGTATCCAGGGTGGTTGTTGTTCCCTTCAGGCTGAAGGAAGACCAGTTGAGGCTGGGTGTAAGGATCCTTAAGGGGGATTGTACCCTTGATAGTAAAATCCTGAGGTATTGCTCAGGGACTGGACGTAGGTCTCCTGTGGAGAGGAGTTCCGAACCAGGATAAAATCCTTGTGTCTTGTGGATGTGTTTTGTGTGATTGTTATCTTGTTTGTTCTAACTCTAACCTTGTTATTAAAGTGTGCAATCTTTTCAGTAAACAGGTTTTAATCAAAGATCGAAGTTTTATTAACCCATTCACCCCCCCCCCTCTGGGCTAGCTAGCTGGGCAACACTATCCACCTCCGCTGCCTCAGATTCAACTCCTTCTGCGAGAACAGGTATTTGAGACACTTGTGGTCTGAGAAGAGCTCAAATCTAACTCCATATAGATAGTGCCTCCAGATTTTCAAAGCATAGACCACAGCTGCTAACTCCAAGTCATGCGTCGGGTAGTTGCGCTCATGCTCCTTAAGTTGCCTAGAAGTATACGCCACAACTCGACCATCCTGCATCAGAACACAACCAAGCCCAATCTTCGAAGCATCTGTGTAGATAGAGAAAGAATCTACATCATTGGGAAAAACAAGCACTGGCGCTGAGGTCAAACGAGCCTTTAATTCCTGGAACGCCCTTTCACAAGCCTCTGACCACTCAAACTTGACTCCTTTCCTTGTCAACCTCGTCAAAGTCGCCGCAATAGATGAAAATCCTTCGATGAATCTCCTATAGTAGCCAGCCAAACCGAGAAAACTCCTGATGTCAGCCGAAGATCTCGGTGTTTCCCAATCAAGAACAGCTTGCACCTTAGCTGGATCTACAGACATGCCTTCTCCAGATATAACATGACCCAAGAAATGGACTTCTTTCATCCAGAAGTTGCACTTGCTGAATTTAGCATACAACTTATGCTCCCTCAGGACACTCAACACGATCTTCAGATGCTCTCTATGAGACTCTTCATCGGGCGAATAAATCAACACATCATCAATGAAGACTACCACAAAAGAATCCAGATACTGCCGAAAAACTCTATTCATCAAATCCATGAAAACTGCTGGAGCATTTGTCAAACCAAAGGATAAGACAAGGAACTCATAATGGCCATATCTTGTCCTAAAAGCCGTCTTAGCAGAATCTTCCGGCTTAATTCGGAGTTGATGATAGCCAGAACGCAGATCAATCTTAGAGAATACAGAAGCTCCTCTCAACTGATCAAACAAGTCATCAATACGAGGTAAAGGGTACTTGTTTTTAACAGTTACCTGGTTAAGCTTACGGTAATCTATGCACAACCTCATCGATCCATCCTTCTTCTTCACAAAAAGAACAGGTGCTCCCCAAGGCGAAATGCTCAGCCTGATGAAGCCCTTATCAAGTAATTCCTGCAGCTGCTTCCTCAATTCTGCCAATTCTGCTGGTGCCATGCGATAAGGTGCAATGGAAATAGGTGCTGTGCCAGGTACGAGCTCAATGCCAAACTCTAACTCCCTTGCAGGTGGCAAACCCAACAAATCTTCAGGAAAGACATCGCTGAAATCTTTAACCACCTCAATATTCTCGACAGAAAGAGCCTTCTTCGAATCCTCGGTCACAACCACACTAGCCAGAAAACCCGAACAACCCTTGCTCAACATCCGAGATGCCTTCAAAGCCGAAATCACAAACTTACCCGACATGATCTTGGGTAAAGGGTGAACAAACTCCTCCTTTCTCGGAATCCGAAAAACAATGAGCTTCCGCCGACAATCCATCAGAGCATAATGCTCCTCGAGCCAATCAAACCCCAAGATAGCATCATAATCCTTCATCTTCAGCAAATAGAATCTACCAGGCAAAACTTGCTCCTCAATGCACACAGAAATCGACGAAAAACACTGCTCGGTCAAGATAGTTCCTGCTGGAGTATGAACAGACAAGGGAACCTCCAACTATTCCGGAACTAGACCATTCTCCTTAGTCAAGACCTTGGCAAATCTCTCGGAAACAAAACTATGCGTAGCACCGGTATCAAATAAGACTCTAGCATGCATTCCCATAATTAGAATTGTACCTTCAGTGACGTGCTCTGCCAACTCTGCCTCGTCTCTAGCCAAGGCAAACACTCGAGCCGGAGCCCTCGGTTTCCCTGCTGCTCTCGGTGCCGGTCTCGCTGCTGCTGGTGCTGCTGCCGCTGCAGTCTGCTGCGCCATCTTCGGACAATCTCTGATCTTGTGGTTCTTGTCACCACATTTCAAGCATCTCCCAGTAGTCACCCAACACACCTCGCCTCCATGACGCTTCCCGCACTGGGTACACACTGGCTTCTCTGCAATCATACCTCCGCCTGGAGTCGGTGCCGCTGCTCTCGCTGGAACCACTGCTCTCTGCTGAAAAACTGGGGTCTTCTTCTTGTTATCCTACCGCTGGAAAGCTGATGCTGGCCTTTTCAAAGAAGCTCTCTTCTCTTCAAGGTAAACTTCCATCTCCGCCTCCTGCATGCAAGCTGCTGACAAGGCTTCCTCCATGGAACTATGTCCTAATGCCACTAGCCTCGTCCTCAGGGACGGCTTCAACCCCATGATAAATTTTTTTACCTTCCTCCGCTCATCTGCCACAATGTGAGGCGCATACTTGGCCAGCTCCGCAAATCTTGCCTCATACTCAAGTACACTCATTGACCCCTGGGTCAATGTCAAAAACTCCTGCTCCATGCGGTCTTGCACGTGCTCTGGAATATACTTCGCCTTGAACAAACGGACGAATTCAGTCCATGCGACCTCCATAGCACCATCCTCAAACTGTGTGCGTAGTACAGAGGACCACCACACATCGGCACGCTCCTGAAAAGAAGGTAAGTACATCTAAGATATATTCCAACCAATACCCATAAACTCCTTAAAATCTATCTTTACCTATAGCATATAAGTAGCTAAGGACACTCTCTCCTCTTCCGCACAACGAAGGGCACGAAAGATCTTCTCCGTCTCTCTAAGCCAACTCTCTGCAAGAATGGGATCACTCTCCCCCTTAAAGAAAGGCGGGGTCATCCTCCGAAATCTTTCCATCATAGGCACTCCTCCAAAAACTGCATCCTGAGCAGGTGCTCGAGCCTACAATCCAAAACATCTCTCAGATGACAACTCTTTCAGTTAACACCTTGAATAATTCTTGCAGCTACTGACCTGAACCTGCGCCTGCAATGCCGCTGTAGTCTGAGCCTGAGTCTGCATCGCATGCACTAATCCTTGCATCAATGCTCCATAGTCTACAGGTGGTGGTGGGGGTGGCAAAGGTACACCAGTCTGGTACTGAGCCTGCTGATCACCCGCTGACTCATCACCTCGAGCCGGGCCAGCTCCTCTACGTCCACGAGTCGCCATAGTCTGCAAAATAAACATCCTATTTAATAACCTATCATTCTACATGACTTGGACTAATTCTTTATGCAGACTTGAAATATGAATACAATACTGATATTCTATTTATGTACATGTTCAACCTGGATCGCTCTGATACCAATCTCTGTAACGCCCCTCTTAGACCCAGTACAGTTACACCAACTCACATTGGATCTAGTAGAGGTATTACAGTGGAACGAATCCAACAATTTCAATACAGGTTGAAATATACACAAATAACTATTAAATTCCAATGATAATTAACAGACCATGGAATTAAACACTTGCAATCAGCATTTTATTCAAAAGCAAATCTAATGCATAAAAGATAACAATAGTCCAAAGTCTATTACAATTCAATGATCAGATGCATAAAGGAAATTACATAAGATTCTCACATACAATTTTCACTCAAAACTCTCTATATCATCTAAGTCTCCACGTCCTCCCGCTCTGAGTCAGTCTGCACTAACTCCTTCGTATCCTGTGGCTCTCCTGAAATGTTAAGCAAGTATGAGTCTACAAGACCCAGCAAATCACATGGAAGACAGTTCAAGATATTAACAGTATATAAATTTTAAAACATGGTAGTACATTAGAATTTCATTCATTGATATCATATACTTTTCTTACTATAGTTCTATGTCCATCGACAATCATTCATTTCATAGTGATACTAACTATTAAGGAAATAAAACTGTTTCTCATGTAGCATGGAATTACTTATTCATGGAATCTGTTCTTTTACATAATAATTTTCATGTAGTAATATTAAACATCAACATGTAACATGAATTTCTTTGAACAAGTTCACATGTAGGAATGTGAGCATATAACATGTAGTATGTAGCATGTAGAACAAATAGACATGTAACTTGTAGCATGTAGAACAAATAGACATGTAACTTGTAGTCATTTTCATATAGTTGCCAAGACATAGCCCACACTAAATTAGAGATCAGTAGTCATTTATCATTCACTTATCACCTAGGCAATGCGGTGATGAAGTCATGGTATTTGTGCAAAACCGGGGAAAGTCCTTCCCACCTTGACCAGTAGAACAAGTCTACCTCCAGGATTTCAATCCGTTGCCCACGGATTCATTTCTTTTCATGCAGGTGAACCATTACCATAGGGGCATCTACGGTGTAGTTCCTTGTAGGAATCTCTAAGATAGCAATGTCTTATTGGCATCATTGTTATAATGCATACACTAACATATATAATAGATAGTGACATTTCATTTCATACTAATTAACATGAGTCAATGCAATATTTCGAAGTACAACACTTTCAGTTCTGAAGTCCTATTTACTGTACAACAGATTTCTATCATGATACAAATTTTCATTCTTGCATTTTCATTCATTTTTATTCAATTCTATGTGTAATATATGGTTCAGAAATTTATAACAGAACGTACAAATGTCTGAAAATTCTGAAATTTTAACAAAAATTCGAAATCAGTAATCACAATACACATGCCAAATTTCATAATTTTCTGATTTCTGCAACTATTTTTCATGAAATTAACTCTATTAAATCAACTAACTAACATGGTTTAATATTGAGAAAAGCTCACAATTTTTACATGAAACAGACACATCATATTTATTGCAGTAATCTAAACATCAATTAACATGCTTTCTTTTACATCATTGCACTTATCTTATACAATTTAAACCTTCATTATTGTCATGTAACTATGCATGTTCATCAATTCATTTATATATAGATATATAGAACCTACACATTACAGAAATAGACAGTCCATAACATTATCATACTCTAATTTTACATGGCTGAAACGCATACATTCATAATTTATGCATTTAAAACCCATTCACTCGGATTTCTGGAAATATACAATTCTGGTAAACTTGACGTCAATGGTAAGACGTTTACTATAATCGACGTCCATATACGTTGTCGTTAAGTATTTATAGGCGGCGGCACATAGCGCCGTTAACACAGACCGACGGCGGCACATAGCGCCGTTTACATATAAAAAGATAGAAAATACATATATATTTCGGGATGGACTAGACGGCAGTCGATATTGCCGTTTACATAATATAGGCGGCAATACCCTTGACGTCGAGTTCTAAGACACAAAAACACAGATACCTGCATGAAATGACAACGTTTCTAACCCTTCCCGTAGGTTGTTTACATGCTTTAAAAAAAAATACGGAAAAATGTTAATTACTTAGTATATCATATCCTAAACTAAATCCCCCATGTAACTTGCCTCAATCCCTCCTAATGGAGTGTCGAATCCGAGCTCGAAGACGCCCGTCTCGCTAGGGAGACAGTTCTTTCCTCCGTCTTCAAGCAGTCCGAAACCTCCTCCGATGAAGTTCCTCCGCCTGGATGAGCTTTTGGGCACGTAGTCCTATGATTCTCCTCGGTGAAGATGCCTTCAATCCGCACGAACAAGCACCAGATCGCTCTGCAAATCCCTTCCTCGGCCCTCTTTCTCTCTTCCAGAACCAAGGCAAAAACCCTCTTTCTTCCTACGAGATCTGGTCTTATAAAGACCTCTCAAGCAAAAGCCAAATCCAACCCTGACCCTCGGATCTAACCGCCTCGGATCAGCTCATTAAAGCCTTCCCGAAACGGCCGTTTTCCTTGATCCGGAACGGAAAGCTCAAAAACAGGCAAGTCGACTTAACGTCAATATAGGTTGTCGTTTATCCCAGATATAAACGTCCATCGTTGATGTCGTTTATATTCTTGCCCATAATTAAAATAATTCAGAAAATATTAACGTCAATTCCTATCGTCGTTAACATCCTATAAACGGCATGCGATGTTGCCGCTTACAAGCTTTAACGTCCAATGATCTTGACGCCTAGTTCTACACAGAACAGAAATCAATTTATGCAGAAATAAACACACAATGAACAGAATACATTTAAAGAAATTCTAGGGTACTACATTGCGCCACGGCGGGGACCCAGCTTGCGGACCATGGTGCAAGAGGAGTGGAATTTGGAGAGGAAATGGAAGAATGAGAGGTGATGAAGGATTGATGCGATTTAGAGAGAATTTGGAGGAATTCTTGCTGGAAAGGAGTGGAAATGGGGCCGTCGGGTCGATCTGATGCCCAAAAAGGGATGCAGTGGTACACTGCCCCGCAGGAACAACAAGGGTTTAAGGTGAACCCGAAAGGTTTGAAAAGGGTCTGGCAAGAAGGCAGTGTCGACACATGAGGAAGGGTGTGTCGACCTGACTGGGGTTGTGTGTCGACACGAGAGAGAATTGTGTCGACACAGCCTTGAAATAAATTTGAAGTTTTGAGAGGAAATTTTTGAGAAATTTGGGGACATCTTTATAATGATAAATAATGAGAGGAATTATCATTTCAAGGATTTTTAAGAGGCCTCAAAATTCATTTGTTGTATTTTGCAAAAATTCATCACAGTTCAAGTGTTTCACACAATTTCCAACAGGATATTAGCATTCCAAGACTTGAATCAACAAAATGATAAATTGAGGGATATAATGTATCTAACAATCAACCAAAAGCTACCATGTTTCTCAATTCTCAAGAATTAAAGATATCATCTAGACTAAATACAGTTGTGTTGAAAGTAAAACACAAACTTAAATAACAACTTGATGAAGGAGGAAGATGATTCTTTCTAAACAAATCTCCAATAATTTTCATATTTTTGTTCTTTTAACAAACTATCAAATGATATAAATCTCTTTCACTCAAGTACTAGTGCTTTTTACACACCATAGTCCCTGGATACTTAAGATTTAGTCATTGTCAAGTCTCAAAGGGGTAAATGATGACCTTTCGACATGAAAATATACGTTTTGTAGACGCCAATATTTCCAGTTACTCAGTCATCATCAAAAAGCATAGCACATAATTGCTTAAATTTGAAGTTATTTTGAATTTGGATCCCCTTTGAACAGAGTTAGCAATAATGCCTCATGACATACATAGCACTTCATTCATTGTGAAGGTGTGCAGTTTCTCAGCACAAATGCCATTGCTCTGTTGGATTTTACAATATTTTGGAGAGTTTGTGAGATAGAATTCAAATACATCCAGTCATCAGTTGCAAACAAGGAAATGTTTTAAGTTCAAGACACAAATTTTCATTTAGTTTAGGAAGAGATCTGAATTTCTGTGGATTGAGAGACATAGTTGTAAGGTGAAAAAAATATATAATATATCACTCAAGGTTCATTTTGTGATTCTAGACTTTAGAATGAGGACATCATGCAAGGAATTGATGAAATGCAAGAAGGGTTTTGAAATTTACAAAAAGATGACTTGTGAATTTTCTAACTCCCCCTGAGATGATGATTTCAACCATTTGTCATCAAAATAAGGATATTCAGTTTTGAAATCAGAAAGAAATTTTCTTCTTGGACAACAAAGACTCCCCCTCAACAATTGTATATCCATTTCTTGGTACTTGGCGGAGACACATACTCTCGCATAGTGAAAGTGTCCAGACAAGCATAACTTGTCCTTCTCCAAGTCACCATTTGATATACCAAGAGATTTCAATACAATAAAAGTTGAAGAATTCATTATCAAAAAGAAATGGAAGTTAAAACTGTGCAAGTTTTGAAATCAGAAAGAAATTCTCTTTGAACAATAAAAGCTCCCCCTCAATTAGTGCACATTGACTTCTTAGTACTTGGCGGAGATATGTTCTCACGCATAGTGAAAGTGTCCAGACAAGCATAACCTGTCCTTCTCCAAGTCACTATTTGATATACCAAGAAGTTTCAACACAATCAGAAGTGAGGAATTTATTGTAAAAAGGGAAATGGAATTGAAAATGAGAGAGATATTAGCAATGTAGCTTGAGGAAGCAAGGAGTTATGAAATGCAAAGAACTCCCCCTTAGACAATGCATAGCACTCAACCCAAACCTTAAGAGAGATCAAGAAGGTGGACATTTACAAAGACCAAGTTCTCTCCTTAATGATAAAAATCTGTTTTCAGGAAGGGGTTTGGTGAATATGTCTGCAATTTGTTTTTTAGTTTTAATAAAATGGAGTTCAAAAGATTTCTTTGCAACCTCATCTCTCAAGAAATGATGTCTAATTTCAATGTGTTTTGTTCTGGAGTGCTGAATTGGGTTTTTAGAAAGGTTGATTGCACTTGTGTTATCACATAGGATGGGTACACACCCTAAATCTTGGTTATAATCAAGAAGTTGATGTTTTACCCAGAGAATCTGAGTTCCACATCTACCTGCTGCAACATACTCAGCCTCTGTTGTTGACACAGCAACTGAATGTTGTTTCTTAGAAGCCCAAGAAATAAAGCACCCACCTAGAAATACACACAAGCCACTTGTGCATTTTCTATCTAACTTACACCCAGCATAATCAGCATCACAGTAGGCAAACAATTCTAACTTGCAACCAGCAGGATACCAAATTCCTAAGTCACATGTCCCAACAAGATATTTAAAAATTCTTTTCACAGCAATCATATGACTTTCTTTAGGATTAGATTGGAATCTTGCACATAAGCACACACAAAACTGAATGTCAGGTCTAGAAGTAGTAAGGTAGAGCAGAGAGCCAATCATACCTCTGTAGGTCTTTGGATCTATTGACTTACCAGATGGGTCTTCTTCTAGCTTAGCATTTATTGCAATGGGTGTGCTTGAATGTTTAAGGTTCTGATAGTCAAACATTTTCAATAGCTCCTTGACATATTTGGTTTGACTGATAAAGATTCCTTCATTCGTTTGGTTAACCTGCAATCCCAAAAAGAATGTTAAATCTCCCATCAAGCTCATTTCAAATTCATTCTTCATTTGATTTGAAAATTCAGTGCAAAGACCTTTATTGGTGGAGCCAAAAATTATGTCATCAACATAAATTTGGACCACAATTATTTGATTTTGTGAACAATGTTTGATCAACATTACCTCTAGAATATCCTTTTTCAAGTAAAAAGGAACTCAAACGATCATACCAAGCTCTTGGAGCTTGTTTAAGACCATAGAGTGCCTTATTAAGCTTGAAAACATGGTTAGAATATTTTTCATTATCAAATCCAGGAGGTTGTTCAACAAACACATTTTTCTTTATAAATCCATTTAGAAATGCACTTTTGACATCCATTTGAAAGACTTTGAATTTCATGGAGGATGCAAAAGCAAGGAAAATTCTCACAGCTTCTAGTCTAGCTACAGGGGCATAAGATTCTTCAAAGTCAATTCCAAATTCTTAGTTATAACCCTTTGCAACTAGCCTAGCTTTGTTTCTTATTACTTGACCAGCTTCATTCAATTTATTTCTGAAAACCCATCTAGTGCCAATCACTGTTTGATCACTAGGTCTAGGCACTAATTCCCATACTTGATTTCTTTCAAATTGATGAAGTTCATCATGCATAGCATTAATCCAATTAGAACTGGATAAGGCTTCATCAATTGACTTGGGTTCAATTTGGGAAATTAGAGCTAGTGAGTCTTCTTCAATGTTTTGCAAAAAGGATGATCTGGTCCTAACTCTATCATTTAGATTGCCAACTACACTGTCTAATGGGTGATCTCTTAGAAAACGAGGTTCAGAAATTACCTGTTGAGAAGTGCCCACTTCTGGAGCAATATTACCTGAACCATTTGGAGATGGTGAGTTGTTGTTCAGGTTTTCTTCAATGTTGTTAATCTCCTCAATGGTTGGTGAAGAATCCACAATGAGGTCATCCTCTTCATTGTCTTGTTTTTCCCTGCAAGATTTAGAATCATTAGTGGAAAAGGAATTTTCATCAAAAATTACATGTGGAGATTCTTCAACAGATTTGGTTTTCATTATGTACACTTTGAAGGCCCTTGACACTTCAGAATAGCCAAGAAAGATAGCTTCCTGACTCTTAGCATCAAACTTGTCAAGGTTTTCTTTGTTATTATTGTGTACATAGCATTTGCACCCAAAGACTTTAAAATAGGAAACAGTTGGCTTTTTGTTTTTCAATAATTCATAGGGGGTTTTCTTGATTTTTGGTCTGACCAATGCTCTATTGAGTATGTGGTTTGCTGTGTTCACAGCTTCAGCCCAGAAGGATTTGGGCAAGTTACTCTCAAGAAGCATGGTTCTAGCCATTTCCACAAGAGTTCTGTTCTTTCTTTCCACAACTCCATTTTGTTCTGGAGTTCTTGGTGAAGAAAACTTGTGGAATATTTGAAATTCAGCACAAAAATCAGAAAAGGATGTGTTATCAAATTCGCCCCCATGATCAGTTAAAATGTTTTTGATTTTATATGGATAAGTTGTTAAGATAGTGGTATAGAAATTCCTGAATTCAAGGCAAGTATCACTTTTGTGGGATAGAAAAATAACCCAAGTAAATCTAGTAAAATCATCAATGATTATAAATCCATATCTCTTGCCACTTAAGCTTAGAACTCTTGTTGGCCCAAAAAGGTCCATGTGAAGAAGTTCTAGTGGCCTAGAAGTAAGTACCTCATTGAAGGTTTTAAAAGATTTTCTTGTTTGTTTTCCTTTAGCACAGATCCCACAAAGTTGATTTTCAACTTTAGAGAGTGATTCAGGAAGACCTTTAACCAAATTCAATTTTAATAACTTATCCATTGTTCTGAAACTTGCATGGCCAAGTCTTTTGTGCCAAGTCCATGCAATTTCATCTTTATTTGCAACAAAACAAAGATTTTCAGAAAAGTTTTTATTAAGGTTGATCATGTAGACATTGTTTTCTCTTTTTCCACAGAATTTGATTTTATCAGTTGATGAATCAATTATCTTGCAAAAGTCAGATTCAAACACAACTTTGTGACTTTTGTCACATAGTTGGCTGATACTAAGCAAATTATAATCAAGTCCATCAACTAACAAAACATTATCTACTGAGTTTGAAGAAGTTTGACCAACCTTTCTAGATCCAATGATCTTTCCTTTATTTTTACCTCCAAAGGTGACTGACCCTCCCTCCTTTTCAATTAGACAGGAAAATTTGGCTCTATCTCCAGTCATATGTCGTGAACACCCACTGTCAAGAAACCATACATTTGTGTTGGGTGCACGACCTCCCTGCAACAAGATCAGTGGAGAGAAGATTTTGGTACCCAAACAGAGTTGGGACCATCAGAATGATTTAGCGAAGACATCAAATCCTTTCTCACCCAAATTTGATTTGTTTTAGATTTTTGTTTTGTTACTATGGTGTTTTCAGCCTTTTTCTGTTTGTTCTTTCTTTTAGGAATGAAAGCACCAAGATCTTTGTTTTTGGTTGGAGGGGAGTTTTTCATTTGAAAATTTGGGTTCAGAGGAGGAGGTGGAATCCATGGATTGTGTTGGTACATCAAGAAATTTGGATAAGGGTATTGAGGATAATACCAACAGGGATTTTCATACCATTGGTTCCAAGGATTAGTCCAACTTTCTTGAAGTGTTGTCTTGGAGGTCCAAGGTTTTTCATGGATTATTTCTTTTCCCTTTTTCTTATTTTTTAGATTTTTATTTGAATTTTTGGTTGAGTTGTTTGTGATTTTTGGTGTTGAGCAGGTCGACCTCTCCTGTACTGGTGTCGACACAACTGCCACAGAAGTCTTCTTCTTGTGGACGGGTGTCGACCTGTCAGGGGACTGTGTCGACCTGATAGTCTTCTTTTGTTTTTGGGTTTTTGATTTGTTTTGAGTTTTGTTTAGGATTTTGTTTGGTGTTTGTTGAATTTCAGTGTTTTCCAGATTAGGACCCTTGACAAAATTAATTAGTGGTGCTTTTCCCTTTTTCTCACCAGATTTGTCTTTTTGGGGTTTCTTCTTGTTGAATCCTAATCCATGAGATGTGGTTGTCATGTTGGATCCTAGCAATGCCTCTTGGTTATCTTGGCCTTTTGTGAAGGTTTGGATAACCTCCTCCCTTTCCTTTAGCTGGTTTTTAAGAGCTTCAATTTCTTCGATTTTCTGTTGTTTTTCTTGTTTTTCAATTTCCAGCTTTTCATTTAAGTTTCTGAATTCTTGGGAGGCCTTTTGAGAGGCAAGTTTTAGTTCATCAATTAGGTTTAGGAGATTTTCCTTTTCTTCAAGCATTTCTGTTACTTCAGATTCCAGTTCAGTTATTCTTTTGTTTGAGGATTGGTTATGGTAAAGATTTTCAATTTTCTTTTTGATGTGTTTGTTTTCTTTTCTCATTTCAAAATATTTTTCAACCAGTTCTGCATACACATCCTGCCAATCTTCAATGGAATAGTCTTCAAAAGAAGTACTTACCTTGCCATCTGAGCTGTTGGCCATGAACCAAACTTCCTCACTCTCTGAGCTTGAGGACTTCTTCTCTTCTTCTTCCTCACTTGTGTCTTCATCAGACCAAGTGGCTATCATGGCCTTTGGCTTCTTATATTTCTAGAATCTCTTGTGCTTTTCTTTTTTGTTCTCAGGACACTCTCCTTCATGTGTCCTGGCTTGTTGCACCTGTAACAGATAACATTCTCATCAGGTTTATTATTCTTATTGAAATTGAAAGAGGAAATATTCTTCTTACCTGAGGGAAATCTCTTTTTCCCAGTCATTTTCCCTTTCCTATATTTCAAAAATTTTCTGAATTGTCTGGTCATGAGGGCAATTTCATCCTCATTCGACTCAGATTCTTCAGAACTTGTTTTATCTTGATTTTTATCTTTATTGCTTGAAGAAGCTTTGAGTGCTAAAGGCTTGGTTTTAATGATGTGTTCTTCATTTCTTTTTAAGTTTATTTCATATGTCATTAAAGATCCAATCAATTCATCGAAAGAGATTTTGGACAAATCTTTTGAATCTTCAATAACAGTGGCCTTGGTATGCCAAAGTGAAGAAAGTGAACGTAAAATCTTTCTTACCAAGTCTGCATCAGTATACTCCTTACCCAAAGCCTTGAGTCCATTGACAATCACCATGAATCTGGCAAACATTTCAGAAATAGATTCATTAGATTTCATCGTAAAGAGTTCATATTCTGAAACTAAAATGTTTGCCTTGGTCTCCTTGACCTGAGATGTTCCCTCATAGAGTAATTCGAGTTTATCCCACATCTCTTTGGCAGATTTGCACATAGAGATTCTCGAATACTCCTTGGGATGGACAGCACACTGAATCATGTTCATGGCACTATAATTCAGTGTAGCTTTCCTTATCTGTTCCCTTGTCCAGGTATCTTCTTCTCCCTGGTCTCATAGGGACCCACCTCAACTACTTTTCAGATCTCATAGTTCTGGGCCCTCAGAAATACTTGCATTCTGTTTTTCCAATAAGAATAGTCCAAACCATTAAAGAATGGTGGTCTATTTATGGAATGGCCCTCAGCTATGAAACCCTTTGAATCCATGACACTTAAGTAAATGCACAGAGAAGTAGTTAAGCAAGCAAGCAAACAAACAAACAAACAAACACTCAATACTCAGAAACAAAAGCTGCTCAGTTCAAATCAGATCGATGTAAACCCGCTCTGATACCAATTGAAGGATCGAAGTAAATGTGTGGAAAAGATCTAGAAGGGGGGGATGAATAGATCTTAGCCACTTTTGCGGAAGCTTAAGCAATTTGAAAACTATTTAGAATCAGAGGCAAAGTTATCAGTGAAAAACTACAGATCTGATTAGATTTGAGTGAGTTGAAAAATTTAGATGTGAAGCAAGTTGATTGAGTGAATTAAATACGGATCCTATGCAAGCATCTAGCGAATGAATCAGTCAAACCACAGAAGACAAATGCACAAGGATTTTTAGGTGGTTCGGAAATCACCCATGTGATTCCTACATCCACCCCTCACAACCCGTGAGGCTTCACTAACACAACTGGGCTACACACCCAAAGGAGTATGACAACTCCAATACTTCAGAGCATACAACTCACACAACCTCTAGAGAAAGACTACTCTAGAAACACAGAGCAAGACTGCTCAAACCAACCTTGAGCTTAACAACTCAAGCTGAGCTCGACGGCTCACAACACCCTGAGCACAATGCTCACACAGAAATTTGCTAGACACCAACTAAAGACTAAGATCCTCTAGCAACAAATCTAGTCGAAGTTTGAGAACTCTAAAGAGAATTATGCAGAAGCACTTGCATAATCTCAAAAGATATCTCAGAAGAACAGAAGAAAAGGTAAATTGTATTAAAAGTCTTCGTTCTTCAGTGTACTCCCTTGTAGAGGCTTGAATTGGGAAGAGGCATGTGAAGCTTGAAGTCCAAAACGATGCTCTGCAATCTGAGAAGTTGGATCTTCCTCGAATTCTTCACCAACAAAGTCTTCTACAGGATCTGCCTCCTTGGAATGCTTCAGAGGAATCTTCAGGACTCAAATTCCAATTCCCACACCTTGAATTGGTGGGAATTGGTCTTCTAGAAGCAATTGGAGTGCAGAGGAAGGAGACACGAGCTCTTCTGGCCGCCAGGAGCTTCTTGGAGGCTCTGAGAGAGTTGGGTCCTTCACTTCTTTGAAGGATGGCCGAAAAGAACCTTTTATAGCCTTAGGATTCCAAGGATACCCTTTTGGGGTACAAAGGCACGCTTCCCTAGGAAGATTCTGATCGCTCTAGGAGGACACGTGGCAGCCATCAACTTTTAGGATAGAAAGTTTCTGTAGTGTGTCGACCTGCCCTGGTGGTAGTGTCGACACACTGTCCCAGATATAAGAAGGGCTGTTCTGGGAAGAGAGTCCCGTGTCGACCTGCTCTTGAGTGTGTCGACCTGCTGTCCCAATTCCTCAAATTGGTTGTTCTGGGAACTGGGTCTAGTGTCGACCTGCTCTGAGAGTGTGTCGA
The DNA here is from genome assembly GCA_014218235.1 of Colocasia esculenta. NCBI lineage: Eukaryota > Viridiplantae > Streptophyta > Magnoliopsida > Alismatales > Araceae > Colocasia > Colocasia esculenta. The sequence goes on from CM024762.1 coordinate 51,143,953, forward strand.
CCTGAGTAGGCTGAAACCTGAAAAACTTCAACTCGTGTCGACACACTCTTGACATGTGTCGACACAGTCTCAACATTTTTACACATATTTCCTTTGAATCTGTGTTGATGTGTCGACACCATTGATGGGTGTGTCGACACACTTTTGCATAAAAATGTTTGTTCCTGAAAAATAAACACATATATCATTAGTTAAATGATTTATCATGACTATAAATGATAAATGTGATCTGAAAAATACTTTTTGAACATGAATTTCAGGTATGATGTTTTTGACATGCTTCAATTAAATTGCTTTAAGAACACTTCTTGTCATCATCAAAATAGGAGGGAAATGATATGAATTTGCATTCAACCCAACATACTTTGCTCTTTTCAATTAATTTATTCATTTTTGGTTGACCGACCAAAAAAAGGATGCACCTACTAGGGATCTGAAATCCACATTTTTTGAGATTGTTGATGGTTGGTAGCTTATGAAGGACAGCTTGCCAACTAGTAAGTGAACATCTCTGAATTGTAGGGCCTTTCCAGATCCAACTAGCCCAGCCGACTTTCTGTTGCTGATCACGCAGAAGATTCCAAGCATTCTTAGCATTAAAAGTACCATGTTTCCAACTGATATCATTGAAGTTGAAAAGAGGAATGTTAAGAATCACAGGCCAGATATCAAACATATCCACAGAGGTAGAAGGGGGATGAGACCAGTGACCATTGGTAATGAAAAGAGAACAGGTGGCATTTTTGTTGATACCAAGGTGTTGTCTTATACGATCTCCAGCCAGCATATAGAGACTCTTCCCATTAATCCAGGGGTCATATTTCTTCAAGGGAGGTAGATGGCTCAGACAGGTAAATCACACTTTTATATCACTTATTCCCAAAAGTGACAATGCAGCCTCCTTTGATCAGTTTAGACCCATTTCGCTGTGCAACTTCCTGTATAAGATCTACACAAAGCTTATTGCTAATCGTATGCAAATACTTATGCCTCAAATCATTAGCAATAATCAGTCTGCCTTCATTAAAGGGCGCAAGATCCAAGATAGTATCCTTCTGGCCAATGACCTTGTTAGAGACATCCATTCCAACACCGTGGCAGTTTATTATGCATGAAAGTTGATCTGAGAAAAGCATTTGATTTCGTGAATCGCAAGTTTATTCTCCTAATTCTTCAGAAGATGGGCTTCCCTGAATAATGGATCCAGTGGATTGATGGTCTCACTAGTTCTGCATCTTACTCTGTGTTGCTTAATGGGAGTCCGGTTGGCTTCTTTCACTCCTCTAATGGTATTCGGCAGGGAGATCCACTTTCCCCTTATCTTTTTTGTGTTGCTATGGAAGGCCTTTCTTTGATGATTGAGAAGAAAATGAAGGATGGACTATTGCATGTTCCAACCTATGGTAACACCAAGCTATCTCATTTGGTTTTTGCTGATGACCTTCTTCTTTTTATGAAGCCTCATATCTCGACAGCTCGATGCATAACTGGTATTCTTGATGATTTCTACACCTATTCTGGCCTTCAGTTGAATGTCTCTAAGAGTTCAGCTTTTATAGGAGCTAAGGTCCAGCACAAGGGACCTCTTCTTAATGCTTTAAGAGTTCAAGAAGGGTTCTTGCCTTCTATCTATCTAGGTCTTCCATTGTTCTCCACGAGGCTGACCAGCTCCCATTGCAATTCCATTCTTCAAAAAATCAGGCGGCATATTGCTTCTTGGAAATCGCGACTGCTTTCTAGAGCAGGTCGACTTGAATTGATTAGATCTGTGCTGAATTCTTATGCACTCTACTGGACTGCCTCCTTCCTCTTACCTAAGGTTTGATTGGTGATGTGGAGAGATTAGTAAGAAATTTCTTTTGGCATGCCTCTGGTGAGTACAAACCTTTTCACCTTGTGAAGTGGGACCGTATTTGTAGACCAAAGGATGAGGGTGGTCTGGGGCTTCGGAGCCTTGAAACCTGGAATTCTACTGTTTTTACTATGCAACTCTGGAGACTCCTCTATAATCAAGACACGCTTTGGCATCAAAGGGTGAAAGATAGATATCTCAAAAGACTTCTATCTGGACTGTGCAATCTAAACCTTACCATTCCCAAGCTTGGAAAGGCATCCTTCAGGTAAGGGACTGGTTACTTCCTCATGTGACATATGCTATTGGTACTGGGGAAAATATCAACCTTTGGGATGATCCTTGGATTGATGGGCACTCCATTCACTCTTTAGGAGGTTAGTATGTTAGAACTTTACTTGGCCTGCCTCTTTCTACTCCTGTTAGTTCCTTTATTCAAGAAGGGAGATGGTGCCTTCCTACTCCAACCTCTTCCGAAATGATGGATCTCTGGCCACGGATTCTACAAATTACCATTTATGCAGACCGAGAAGATTCTATTGTCTGGAAACATAATAATGGTGCCATTAGCAACAAGCATATTTATGACTTGAAGAGAGTTAACTATCCTAAAGTCCCTTGGTTCCAAATAGTCTGGATGCGTCCTACTAATCAGAAGCAATCCCTTCTCACCTGGCAAGTCATGATAGATGGTTTACCAACCTTTGATGTTCTTTAGAAGCGTGGCTTGCATGGTTCTAATATTATATGTCTTCTTTGTAATCAGCATGATGAGTATATCAACCATCTCTTCTTCCAATGCTCTTATAGCTCCTGGATTTGGTTACAACTCTTGCATAGGTCCATCCATCGAAGACCAAGAGATTCCATCCACGCTGAAAGTGAAAGTTTGGTCAGAAGTTTCTGTGATCTTGGTACTGGAAGGATGGTGGCTTTCACTGCATTTAGAGCAACTATCTGGTGGATCTGGAAAGAGAGATGCTCGCATATCTTTGACTCCAAAAAGTGCAGCCACATGCAAGTACTCCTTTCCATTCTTTCGGATATTCGAAGCATCACAGAATACCATATTCAGAAGACTCCCTCTTCTTGCAAGATGAATAGAATAGTGAGGAACTTCATTATCCAAAGATGTTAACTTCTTTGTGCGTCTTTTGTATTCTTTTTTTCCTTCTAACTCATAGTCCACAACCTGTGTGGTCATGGGTTGTTTAGTTTGGTTTTCCTATTGTTGAGAGTGGTGGAGTGAGAACATTCCACTTCTTTGAGGTGGGGTGCACTCTCCTATTCTCCATTAGGAATCCTCGCCTATGTATCATTTTGATCATAGGTTTGTACATTATTTCGTTAATGCAATTCTTTATTACGTACCAAAAAAAAAGATGTTTTAGTTACTTTTTCAATATATTTGAAATTTGCTTTATATTCTATGTCTTGTTCTGGTACAAATTTTGGAGTCGGGTATATTTTAGGATAGACTATAGTTTCTTCATTATCCGGAGGTGTATATCCTAATTCATGTTTATTCCTACCTGATCTTCTAGCACCTTTTAATATTAAGGAATTTTTGCCATTTGTGATTTTTTCTAATGTGCTAGATAACTGTATATTTTCTTCTGTTATAGTCTTAATTTCAGTTTTTAATTCGTCTGTGCTTGCTTGTTTTTCAAGTTTATTAATTTGTTTATTCTTATCTTTTAGATCTTCGTATAATAATTCATTTCTTCTAAGTTCAAGAGTTGACTCAGTACAGAGAGACGCAGCCAAAGCTTCTGTCGTGGACATGTCAGCTTCTGTTCAAGCAAACCAAATCTCTGCTTCTCTTCCTCCTGATACTATTGCTAAGGTAGCAGAAGATCCATGCATAAATCCAGCATCACCTACTTTTTTTGATGCAACGGTGGCTAGAGTTTCCCTCGTTCGTAGCACTCCTTCTTCAGAGAATATCCAAGTTTGTTCCCATGCAAAATCTTCACATGTGAACTCAGTCGAGAAAGACGCATCTGCTGCGGGCGTGCCATCTCATTCAGAATCCTCACGTGCTCTAGAATCTTCTATTCGTTCTGCTACTATTTCTAAGGTTGCAGAAGATTTATCATGCATAAATCCGGCTTTGGTGTCTGATTTATCTGCCAATTTTGAAGCGACGGTAGCTGTTACTTCCCATGCACGTAACTTTCCTTCCCCAGCGACTATCCAAGTTATTCCTTCTGTTAATGAGGGCGATGTTATTGAGAGCATAAATCCGATCGGCCCCACGGTGGCTCATTCTTCAGCTGGGCCAGCAGCTTGTACTAATTCTTGCATGGCTCTGATATTACATCAAGATCCTTTCATGAAGGAAGCTGGTACTTCCCATTTTCAAGATCTGCCTATCGACACCTTCCCTGGTTTACACGATACTGCTGTGGATGAGTGTACAATCATATCTCCTTTCTCTGAGCAGACTGCTATGGCTGGTGTAAATCCGATTATCATGGTGGCTAGCAAGGAAATGGAAGCTAATCTCCAATTCAGTGTAAATCCGATTGGCCCCACGGTGACTAATGGAAATCAAATATTGCAAGATTGATACAAGCTATCTTCTAATGCTTCCATAGGAAAGGTTATTTCTGCTGCTAACCAAGGTGCTAAAACTGGGCATGCTCATCCCGGTAAACTCAAGGAAGTCGCTGCCATTCAAGGTATGTCCCAGAGCTACCCATCCTTAGACTCTAGATTTGATATCTCCAAACTTAAGGATGTGGATAGAGTTAACAAGCTAGACCGGGCTAAATCCCGGCAGAGGTCTCTCTCTACCAAGCATTAACTATGCAAATTTTATCTTGGAACATGAGGGGCATGAATAACAAGTCTAAAATGCTAGCTGTGAATAAGGAGCTTCAGAGATCCAAGTGTAGTATTGTTGTCCTATGTGAAACTAAGATCAGACAAGTGAATTATGACAAGGTGAAGCAATCTATTTGGCCCAACCATCCACAATTACAATAGTTCCTGGAGGGGGCGTTTATGGGTTCTTTGGAATCCAATTCTATTTGACATCTGCCTTCTCTCTGAAGGCTCTCAATACATCCATGTCAGGTGCACTAATTCTAGAACTGGTGAAATTATTATTCTCACTGCTGTGTATGGTTCGAACATTATTTATGAAAGAAGTGACCTTTGAAAAAATTACAAACTCTTTCTCAAAGCATCTCTGAACCTTGGATTATTTTGGGTGACTTTAATACAATTAGACACCCGGATGAGAAGAAGGGGGGAAGAACTGTCCCGCCTTCACACATGGCAGATCTTAACCATTTTGTGGATGTCTCTGCTCTTCTAGATCTTCCTCATGCTGGAATTTTCTCTCGTGGAGTAATATGAAGACTGGTACTCAAAGAATTTCTGCTCGTCTAGACCGGGTGTTGGTGAATTCTTCTTGGGTGAATTTGTATGAGAATGTTGTTGTCAATTATGAGGCTATGCTGGTTTCAGATCACTCCCTTTTACTGGTCTCATTCAGTGATAAAACTCAGACAACAACATCTAAGCCTAGACCATTCAAATTCTTCAATATGTAGATTTCTGATCCTAACTTCACAACTTTAGTTCGTAATGCTTGGAATTATAATGTGAATGGGTCTCTTCCTTTTCAACTCTGCAAGAAGCTTCGGTTAGTAAAGGATGCATTGAGAGATTGGAACAAAAGGGAATTTGGAGATGTTATCACTACCACTTCTACTGCCCGGGCAGCCTTAGTCAAAGTTCAGCAACAGCTTAGTGAAAACCCTTCTGACACTTCTCTTCTTGAGAGAGAAAAGAGTTGCAGAATTGACTACTTTAAAGCTTTGAATATGGAAGAGATGTATGCTAAACAAAAATCTAAGCAGCAATCGTTAACTCTTGGTGATTCCAATACAATGTTCTTCTATGCAGCCATCAAAGCCAGAAGAATTCATAACTCAATTAAGCATTGCAAATCTAATGATGGTACCATTCTTACTTCTGATGAAGATATTAGGGCCCACGCCCTATCCTTCTATGCTAGTCTACTGAACAAGCCCCATGTTAGCCATCAACCATCCTTAGAAGTCAGGACTACTCTTACTGTGGAAGATGTTGCTTTGCTTATGAAACCTTTTTCTATGGAGGATGTCCGCAATGTTGTCTTCAATTCTCCAAGAGACAAGAGCCCTGGTCCGGATGGGTTCACTGCAGAATTCTTTACTAGTTGTTGGGAGGTTGTGGGGGATCTTGTCTCCAAAGCTATTTTGTCTTTCTTTGTAGATGGGCAATGGGAAAACCAAATCAATTCTACTTTTATTGCTCTTGTCCCTAAAACAAAGAATGCAGAGTCTCTTGATCAATTTCGTCCCATTTCCCTCTGTAACTTCATCTACAAAGTGATTACCAAGATGATGGCCGACCGCATGAAGTTAGTTCTACCTTCTCTTATTAGCCAGCATCAAACGGCCTTCATTCCTGGGAGGAGAATCCAAAGCAACATTCTTCTGGCTAATGACTTAGCTAAGGATCTGCATTCTAGGCACAAAGGTACACGCATTTGTCTCAAAGCTGACCTCTGCAAAGCTTTTGACTTCGTCTCTTGGGATTTTCTTTACTATATGATGAGGAAAATGCACTTTCCTAATACCTGGATCAGATGGATTAAACGTTGTATGGAAACTAGCAAATTTTCTGTTCTCGTTAATGGCAGCCCTGAAGGGTTCTTTAGAAGTTCAAATGGTCTTCGTCAAGGCGACCCTTTATCACCTTATCTATTTTCTATTGTTATGGAGGGGTTCACCTGTCTGATCAAAGCAGTTGTTCAGCAGAGGAAGATTAAAGTCCCAACCGTAGGCAATCTATCTATATCTCACTTTATTTTCGCTGATGACCTTATTATTTTTTCAAGGATGATGTTGCATCAGCCAAAGTTATCAAGACTCTCCTCCAACAATTCTACCATTATTCTGGTCTTCGGCTCAACACTGCAAAGAGTAGACTTTACATGGGAGGAAAGGTAAAACACAGAAAAACAATTCATGACACTCTCAATATTCCTATTGGTCAGCTGCCTACTTCGTACTTGGGCTTGCCTTTAGTGAGTAGCTCTCTCAAAAGGATCCACTATCAACCGATTATAGACAAGATTAAGCAACGGATTGAATCTTGGAGAACTAACTTTCTCTCCAGGGCCGGTAGACTGGAGCTCATTAAATCTGTCCTATCTTCTTACTCTCAGTCTATTGGTCAGTTTCCTTCTTATTACCTTCTGCAGTCCTCAAGGAAATTGAGAGATTTTTATGCAAATTTTACTGGCAGGGGCATTCTACTCAGCATCACTTTCACATGGTGAGTTGGCAGAACATTTGCAGGCCGAAAACTGATGGTGGGCTGGGTATCCGTAGCTTGAATGATTGGAATTTGGCTTGTGCTACAAAGAATCTGTGGGACATATTGCAAAATCAGAACTCTTTATGCAAAAAATGGATTCACGAGAGATATCTTAAAAAGCATTCTATCTGGCTTATCCAGCAAAAGTCTTCTCACTCATCAGCTTTCAAAACAATCCTTAAGCAGCGAAGTTGGCTTCTCAACCACTTGACATACAAAGTTGGCGTTTTCAGCCAACTTAGTTTCTTTTACGATTCTTAGATCTAAGGAAAGAGCATTTATATGATGGTAGGTGATAACTTCGCCAGCATATGGGGCTTAGTAGAGATATTATTGTGCTTTGTTTATTCAAGATAATCAGTGGATTCTTCCGCCTCCAACTTCAACTGACATGTTCGATCTCTATCCATTGATTCAAAGTGTTCATGTGAACCAGAATGATGCTATTATCTGGAACCATGGTAGGTTTACTACGAAGGAAGCTTGGAACCAAATTAGGCAGCCTAATCAGAAGGTGGGCTGGGCGGATTGGGTCTGGAAAGGTGTTTTTCTCTTACTACTTGGCAGGCAATTTTGCATAAGCTCCCAACCATCAACAACTTGAGGAAGAAGGTCTCCAGTTTCCTAGTAGATGCATCCTTTGTTGCCTTTCTGAGGAAAGCAAGGACCATCTTTTCTTCCAATGCCCTTATTCTATCGCGGTCTGGGGAGATATTCTTCAAAGACTGAACATTCACAGGTCACCCCGCTTATCTATTCAGCAAGAAGTGCATTCTTTAAGGCTCAGCTTCTCCAAAGATGGGTTGCAACTAACTTAGCTCGGCTCCTATTCCGGGCTACTATTTGGTGGATTTGGAGAGAGAGATGCAGAAGGACTTCTGAAGATATATGCACTTCAGCCATTCATACAACTCTCTCTATTATCCAAGATGTTAGAAGTTGTGTGGAAGCTTTTCCTCACACTAGTCCTCTTTCTGGTCGGTCACATTATCTCTGTAAAAGATTCAATATCTGATCTAATAATCATATGTAGGCATCAGCCTGTGATGTCACATTGGGCTCTTTTAGTTGGTTCCCTTGCCCTCCTTTTTGTAGGGCCGGGGTATTCCCTAGCCCTTCTATTGTACATTGAATCTTTATTTTAATATATTCATTCTCTTGGTTGACCGACCAAAAAAAAAAAGAAAGTGGGGTGCACTCTCCTGTCCTCCATAAGGAGTGTCTTGCACATGCACCAGTGTTTTGGTCATGTGCTCTTTGTATATTCCAATCTTTCAATCTATTTCAAGTATTACTTACCAAAAACAAATATCTCCCCAGACCGCTATAGAATAAGGGCATTGGAAGAAAAGATGGTCCTCGCTTTCCTCAGAAAGGCAACAAAGGATGCATCTACTATGAAACTGGAGACCTTTCTTCCTCAAGTTGTTGTTGGTTGGGAGCTTAATGCAAAATCGCCTACCAAGTAGTAAGAGAAAAATTCCTTTCCAGACCCAATCCGCCCAGCCCACCTTCTGATTAGGCTGCCTAATTTGGTTCCAAGCTTCCTTCGTAGTAAACCTACCATGGTTCCAGATAATAGCATCATTCTAGTTCACATGAACACTTTGAATCAATGGATAGAGATCGAACATGTCAGTTGAAGTTGGAGGCGGAAGAATCCACTGATTATCTTGAATAAACAAAGCACAAGTAATATCTCTACTAAGCCCCATATGCTGGCGAAGTTTATCACCTACCATCATATAAATGCTCTTTCCTTGGATCCAAGGATCGTAAAAGAAACTAAGTTGGCTGAAAACGCCAACTTTGTATGTCAAGTGGTTGAGAAGCCAACTTCGCTGCTTAAGGATTGTTTTGAAAGCTGATGAGTGAGAAGACTTTTGCTGGATAAGCCAGATAGAATGCTTTTTAAGATATCTCTCGTGAATCCATTTTATCCATAAAGAGTTCTGATTTTGCAATATGTCCCACAGATTAATTGTAGCACAAGCCAAATTCCAATCATTCAAGCTACGGATACCCAGCCCACCTTCAGTTTTCGGCCTGCAAATGTTCTGCCAACTCACCATGTGAAAGGGATGCTGAGTAGAATGCCCCTGCCAATAAAATTTGCATAAAAATCTCTCGATTTCCTTGAGGACCGCAGAAGGTAATAAGAAGGAAACCGACCAATAGACTGAGAGTAAGAAGATAGGATAGATTTAATGAGCTCCAGTCTACCGGCCCTGGAGAGAAAGTTAGTTCTCCAAGATTCAATCCGTTGCTTAATCTTGTCTATAATCGGTTGACAGTGGATCCTTTTGAGAGAGCTACTCACTAAAGGCAAGCCCAAGTACGAAGTAGGCAGCTGACCAATAGGAATATTGAGAGTGTCATGAATTGTTTTTCTGTGTTTCACCTTTCCTCCCATGTAAAGTCTGCTCTTTGCAGTGTTGAGCTGAAGACCATAATAATGGTAGAATTGTTGGAGTAGAGTCTTGATAACTTTGGCTGATGCAACATCATCCTTGAAAAAAATAATAAGGTCATCAGCGAAAATAAAGTGAGATATAGATAGATTGCCTGCGGTTGGGACTTTAATCTTCCTCTGCTGAACAACTGCTTTGATCAGACAGGTGAACCCCTCTATAACAATAGAAAATAGATAAGGTGATAAAGGGTCGCCTTGACGAAGACCATTTGAACTTCTAAAGAACCCTTCAGGGCTGCCATTAACTAGAACAGAAAATTTGCTAGTTTCCATACAACGTTTAATCCATCTGATCCAGGTATTAGGAAAGTGCATTTTCCTCATCATATAGTAAAGAAAATCCCAAGAGACGGAGTCAAAAGCTTTGCATAGGTCAGCTTTGAGACAAATGCGTGTACCTTTGTGCCTAGAATGCAGATCCTTAGCTAAGTCATTAGCCAGAAGAATGTTGCTTTGGATTCTCCTCCCAGGAATGAAGGCCGTTTGATGCTGGCTAATAAGAGAAGGCAGAACTAACTTCATGCGGTCGGCCATCATCTTGGTAATCACTTTGTAGATGAAGTTGCAGAGGGAAATAGGATGAAATTGATCAAGAGACTCTGCATTCTTTGTTTTAGGGACAAGAGCAATAAAAGTAGAATTGATTTGGTTTTCCCATTGCCCATCTACAAAGAAAGAAAAAATAGCTTTGGAGACAAGATCCCCCACAACCTCCCAACAACTAGTAAAGAACTCTGCAGTGAACCCATCCGGACCAGGGCTATTGTCTCTTGGAGAATTGAAGACAACATTGCGGACATCCTCCATTGAAAAAGGTTTCATAAGCAAAGCAACATCTTCCACAGTAAGAGTAGTCCTGACTTCTAAGGATGGTTGATGGCTAACATGGGGCTTGTTCAGTAGACTAGCATAGAAGGATAGGGCGTGGGCCCTTATATCTTCATCAGAAGTAAGAATGGTACCATCATTAGATTTGCAGTGCTTAATTGAGTTATGAATTCTTTTGGCTTTGATGGCTGCATAGAAGAACTTTGTATTGGAATCACCAAGAGTTAACCATTGCTGCTTAGATTTTTGTTTAGCATACATCTCTTCCATATTCAAAGCTTTAAAGTAGTCAATTTTGCAACTCTTTTCTCTCTCATGAAGAGAAGTGTCAGAAGGGTTTTCACTAAGCTGTTGCTGGACTTTGACTAAGGCTGCCCGGGCAGTAGAAGTGGTAGTGATAACATCTCCAAATTCCCTTTTGTTCCAATCTCTCAATGCATCCTTTACTAACCGAAGCTTCTTGCAGAGTTGAAAAGGAAGAGACCCATTCACATTAGAATTCCAAGCATTACGAACCAGAGTTGTGAAGTTAGGATGAGAAATCCACATATTGAAGAATTTGAATGGTCTAGGCTTAGATGTTGTTGTCTGAGTTTTATCACTGAATGAGACCAGTAAAAGGGAGTGATATGAAACCAGCATAGCCTCATAATTGACAACAACATTCTCATACAAATTCACCCAAGAAGAATTCACCAACACCCGGTCTAGACGAGCAGAAATTCTTTGAGTACCAGTCTTCATATTACTCCATGAGAGAAAATTTCCAGCATGAGGAAGATCTAGAAGAGCAGCGGCATCCATAAAATGGTTAAGATCTGCCATGTGTGAAGGTGGGACAGTTCTTCCCCCCTTCTTCTCATCGGGTGTCTAATTGTATTAAAGTCACCCAAAATAATCCAAGGTTCAGAGATGCTTTGAGAAAGAGTTTGTAATTTTTTCAAAGGTCACTTCTTTCATAAATAATGTTCGAACCATACACAGCAGTGAGAAAAATAATTTCACCAGTTCTAGAATTAGTGCACCTGAAATGGATGTATTGAGAGCTTTAGAAATCCTGGCGATATGCCCTCATGGGCTATTGCATTTGAAGCTGAATCTACTCATACGGGTGCTACTCTATCCATACTTGGAAATTTGGCAAAAGATGGACAGGGTGGCGATGGGCAGCCAAACTCTACCTCGCCTGCACGTTATGATACCATGCATACCCATGCAACAACGTCAGGTACGTCTGTGAGCAATACCATGGATAAGCTACAAGCTAGAATCAGATCTTTATCTCTAAGTTAATTATGAAGATCATATCATGGAACGTTCGTGGTCTCAATAAAGTTGTGAATAGAATGAGTGTGAAACGCTCCATTCTCAGCTCAAATGTGCACATTATTGTCCTCCTTGAAACTAAAGTTTAAATGGAAAAAGATGTTAGTAGAAGACTTTGTATTGCTCCTCATCTAAACACGATACATATTATAGTGAGCACTCTGCAGGCCGAATTTGGGTTTTATGGAATGAAACTGCTATTCAAATAAAGTGTGTGAAAGTTACAGCACAGATTATTCATCTTCAATGCATGGATAACTCAACTGGTCAACTTTTTCATCTATCTGCTGTGTATGGGTCAAATCTTAATCATGAAAGGAGAGTGCTTTGGCAGGATATCTTAGCTATTTCTACTATTACTTCGGGGCCATGGATTCTTGTTGGTGATTACAATAGTGTGAGATTCCCGGATGAAAAAAGTGGTGGCAGGAGGCTAACTCCTTCTTTTAAGGACTTTAACGACTGTATTGATCAATCCTCTTTGTTGGACCTGAAGTGTATCGGAAGCACCATGTCATGGAGTAATCGTTCAGTTGGCGCTAGAAGAATTGCATGCAGACTTGATCGAGCTTTGATCAATCAACATTGGCTGGATAGTTTCCTGACAGTTATGTAGCTTATGGGGATAAATTGCACTCGGATCATGCTCAACTCACCATTTTCACCTAGAAACATGGCAGTGGCAGCTTGGTGTTTCTAAAGACATTACTTGTGCTTCTTTTATTCACAATGGTCAGTGGCAACTTCCTCTTCCTACTTCTATTGACATGTTCGAAATCTGGCCAAAAATCAATAGCACGCCTCTTACTCTCCCTTATGCTATCACCTGGAAACATGGCAATTTTAGCACCAAAGACGCCTGGAATAGAGTTCGTGAACAGCATCAACAAGTTGGTTGGGCTGATTGGGTCTAGAAATCACCAACGGTTCAACGTTTCTCCCTAACTACTTGGAAAGCGATCATGCACAAATTGCCAACTCAGAACAATCTAAGGAAACGTGGTATGATTATGCCCAGTCGATGCATTCTTTGCTATCAAGATGAAGAATGTGAGGATCATATCTTTTGTCGATGCGTGTACTCCATCCAAATTTGGAAAGAAATTCTTCACAGGTTTAACATTACAAGAATGCCACGCCAAACAATTCTAGAGGAAGTCTCTTCTTTGAGGGCGAGTTTTAAATCAGATGGGCTTGGTACTGAATTTGCTCGTATTATATTTCGTGCCACTATCTGGTGGATCTGGAATGAAAGGTGCAGAAGAATTTTTGAAGATTCAAAGCCATCTCCAATTCAACTCACTTTAGCTATTATTGATGATGCGCGGTCTTGTATGGAAGCCAACCCTTCTAACCGAGCTATGTCTGGTCGGTCTAATGCTATTTTTAAGAGATTTAATCTTAGACTATGTACTACTTAAGAGGGTGTTGGAGTTAGTCACCATCTTGTGGTGTCATCTCCTCGTTTTTTTAGTTTACTAGTTTTCGGGTGTAATCACCCGATTTCACCTATTCTGTACATTCATCTTCATTATTAATTGAATCTCTTGGTTGATTTACCAAAAAAAAACTCACCATTTTCACTGAAGAGTCTATTGTAGGAGGGCCAAAACCTTTTAAATATTTTTCTATGTGGGCGTAGCATGACAGTTTCCTTCCTACTGTGGAGAAAGCTTGGCAATCTCAAGTGAAAGGAACGCCACTCTTTATCCTCTGCCAAAAGCTTCGAGCAGTTAAGGCTGCCCTCAAGGTTTGGAATCGGGTGGAATTTGGAGAAATCAATCATAAAGTAGAAAATGCAGCTAAAGCTCTTCACATGGCCCAAAATAAATTAGATACTGATCCTAAGAATGAAGATTATGCTCACAAGGAAAATCAAGCTCGAGAAGACTACTTCAATCCTTATGCATGGAAACATCTTATGCCAAGCAACGTGCTAACAACATTGGTTAACTCAGACTGATGATAATACTAGATTCTTCTATGCTAGTATTAAAGGTAGGAGAATGATGAATACTATTCGAAGATGTAAATTGCCTGATGGGAATTTTACTAATGATGTGCACAAGATCAAGGAACATGTTGTTCAATTTTTCTAATCTTTTGAACCAACCGCAAGATTATGAAGCTCCTGATATCCATGCTATTTCAATTCTTACTGAGGCTGATAGAAACAGAATCATGAGGAAATTCACAGACACAGAAATCACAGAAGTTATCATGTCTGCTCCTAAGATTAAAAGCCCAGGTCCTGATGGTTTTCCTGCTGAATTCTTTCAAACATCTTGGAATTGTGTGGGAAATGATGTGATTGCGGCAGTCCAGTATTTCTTCTCTGGAGGTAGATGGCATCGTTAGGTAAATCATACCTTCATATCCCTCATCCCTAAAGGTGAAAATGCGGATTCTTTTGATCAGTTCCGTCCCATTTCACTATGCAATTTTGTTTACAAGATTTTCACTAAACTCATTGCCAATCGAATGCAAGAGTTCATGCCATTTCTGATCAGCAAAAACCAGTCAGCCTTTATTAAGGCCGTAGAATCCAAGATAGCATCCTCCTGGCCAATGATCTTGTGAGAGATATTCATTCTAAACATAGGGGCAACTTATTATGCATGAAGGTTGATTTGAGAAAAGCTTTTGACACTGTTAACCGCAACTTCATTCTTCTTATTCTGAGAAAGATAGGATTTCCTGAGCAGTGGGTTGAATGGATAGATGTCCTCACTAATTCAGCCTCTTTTTCTGTGCTTCTTAATGGGAGTGCGACTGGTTTCTTTCACTCAGCTAATGGTATTGGGCAAGGAGATCCACTTTCACCATACCTATTCTGTGTTGCAATGGAAGGTCTCTCTATCATGATTGAGCAGAAAATCCGACAAGGACTGTTGCATGTTCCGGGTTTTGGAGATACAAAATTGTCACATTTGGTTTTTGTAGATGATCTACTTCTTTTCATGAAACCTAACATCTCTACAGCAAGGTGCATTTCCAAAATTCTTGAAGACTTCTATACCTATTCTGGCCTGCAATTAAATACTGATAAAAGCAAAGTCTTCATTGGTGAGAAGGTGCATGCGAAGAGACCTCTTCTCGATGCTTTGAAAGTTCAGGAGGGTTACTTGCCGTCCACTTATTTGGGGATTCCATTATTTTCTACGAGGCTGACTAGCAAACATTGTGCTCCAATCCTTCAAAAAATCACTAAAAGAATAGCATCATGGAAAACTCGCTTACTCTCTAAAGCTGGCAGGCTGGAGCTGATCCGATCCGTTCTACTTTCTTACACAGTGTACTGGGCGGTCTCATACATTCTTCCTAAGGGATTGATTGGAGAAGTGGAGAGGCTACTCAGAAACTTCTTCTGGCATTCCTCAGGAGATTACAAGTCGTTCCATCTTGTGAAGTGGGAACTTCTTTGTAGACCAAAAGATGAGGGAGGTCTGGGGATAAGGAGGCTGGTTGACTGGAATTCCACTACTATTGCCATGCAATTCTGGAGACTTCTCAAACAACATGATTCATTATGGAACAAGTGGGTGACGAACAGATATCTCAAGAAGACATCCATTTGGGAGGTGCAAGCTCATACTTATCATTCTCAAGCCTGGAAGGGTATGCTACAGGTTCGGGACTGGATTAGGCCACATGTGAACTATAGAGTGGCAATGGTACCACGCTCAACTTATGGCAAGACCCATGGATTCATGGAGAATCCATTCATTCCCTTGGTGGACAAGACATTAGGAGATTGCTTGGTTTGCCTCTATCTACTACAGTCAGCTCCATTATCCAAAATGGGAGGTGGTGTCTCCCTCATCCAACATCTCCTGAGATGCTTGATCTTTGGCCAACGATCTATAGCATTCCGATTTCTGAAAATGAAAGTGATGCCATAATGTGGAAGCATAATAATGGTAACATTAGCAACAAGAACATTTACGACCTGAGAGAACCATATACCCCAAGGTACATTGGTTTTCTATTGTCTGGCAGCGACCTACGAGCCAAAAGTACTCCCTTCACACCTGGCAGATTTTGATGAAGGGGATACCTACCTTTTCTTCTTTCTTTCCATTTCATCCACCACATTAAGAGTGGTAATTTCTTAATTTTTTCCCCTTCACTGTTTGGAGACCTCAAAATAAGTGAAGAGTTTCCCCCATGATGATGCTTCCTTTCCCATCATTGATTTAGAAACCAACGTAGCAGAAGAAGGAATGTGACTAGCTTGATTTGGAGGCAGAAAGTTGCATGGGGCGGTTAAGCTTACCTCCTTTCCTTTGCCCGATTGGCCCTGCTGGATTTCTTTTGATTGGGTAACCATAGAAAGCTCTTCTATCTCTTTTGCTGTTTCCTTGGGAGAATAAGCCAGCAGCGACCCTTCCTCCTTGTGTAAAGTATCTTGCGGTGAAACACTTGCCTCAAACTGATGAAGATTGTCTTCCTTTCCTTGCGCCTTGCCATTGGATGGAGAAACCAGCCTTTGTTCTTCCTCTTGATGAGGATTATCCTTCCTTTGCAAAAGAGATTTCCTTGGATTCAAATCGTTCCCTACTTCCTCAAGTTGCCTTGTTCCATCTTTCTCTCCCTGGTTAACCTCTTTCCTTTTCCATTTCCTTGCTCACTAATCTCGCCATCTTCCAGGATCCTCAAATCATTAGATTTCAAATCTTGTAAATTATCAAGGATAGAAATTTGTTAACTTTCCCAATGTTCTGGTCACTTTCACTTGATGAACTGATTGAGGTGGAATTGCCTTGGAGAGGGACGGAGGGTTCCTTCCTTCTGAAGACAGCTTGAGCAGTTTTAATGGTAGCATTGGGATTCATAAGGCATTGATCGACCAGGTGGCCAAAAGTTCCACAGGCAGAACACCTACGTGGCTTCCAGGAATAGGAGATATGAAGAGAATGCATGGATCCGTCTAAGTCCTTGAAGGTTACAGTGGCCGGGAGCTCAGCTTTAGAAGAGACCATAACACATGCACGAGCAAAAGATAACCTTTTCCTTTCTGCTGTAAGTTTGTCCATGAAGAGAGGATCACCCACCGTACTACACAATTTGGAGATAAATTTTCTTGACCAAAGATGAATAGGTAAGCTATGGATGCATATCCAAACTGGAATATTTTCTAAACTCTCCAACTCCATGCGCATCCCTCTCTCCCATCTTCGAAGAATCATAGGATGTCCTCTTATTGACCAAAAGGATTCAAGAATACGCTGGACATCTTCCTCGCTATCAAGCTTGCATATGAAGAACCCGTTCTCCAAGAGATGCAGGTCGAACCCCACCACTCCCCATCTGTTCTTGAAGAAAGAAGAAAGGGGCATAAAAGAAGTTTTAAGATCAACTACGTACCCAACTATAGTTCTGTCCCAAGCTCCATGCAGCTCTTCCAAATCCTCCACTTCAAAGATTGCTATCTTCTTATCATCCTTGACAATAGTTGGGGCGATGAAAGAGAGGTCATGAGATAAATCGCTTGAAGAAGGGGCTGAGAAGAGACTAGCCCATGACTTCGGAGCTTAAGACACCGGGACAGCTACTCTTGACCATCTTTCTTGAAGACTTTGAATGAGAGTGACCTTTGACATCTGATCTGTCCATAGAACGCCCTCTGCCTTCTCGAGAAGTCTGCTCCATCGCCAAACACGCTCAAGAGCAAAGCACACCAAGCACCAAGAGCACTCACCAACGACCCTCAGAAGGTAGACCCCGGTTGAAGGAGTTTCAGCCGGTGGCTGTCCTCAGAGGAACCACTTCTTCAACGAGAAGAAGAAGCTCACCAAGAGGACCGGACAACCCTCTAGGAAACCTCCCACCGCCGGAAGGGCGGTGGAGGAGCCCGGAAACCCCCAGGAAATGCCCCTTTCCTCAGAGCTTCTCTCTCTAGAATCGACTAGAGAGAGAAGGAAAGCTCCCCCGCGGTCTGGGGAGATGTTCTTCAAAGACTGAACATTCACAGATCACCCCGCTTATCTATTCAGCAAGAAGTGCATCTTTAAGGCTCAGCTTCTCCAAGATGGGTTTGCAACTAACTTAGCTCGGCTCCTATTCCGGGCTACTATTTGGTGGATTTGGAGAGAGAGATGCACAAGGACTTTTGAAGATGTATGCACTTCAGCCATTCATACAACTCTCTCTATTATCCAAGATGTTAGAAGTTGTGTGGAAGCTTTTCCTCACACTCGTCCTCTTTCTGGTCGGTCACATTATCTCTGTAAAAGATTCAATATCAGAACTAATAATCCTATGTAGGCATCAGCCTGTGATGTCACATTGGGCTCTTTTAGGAGGTTCATGTTCCTTTGTTCTCCCTCCTTTTTGTAGGGCCGGGGTATTCCCTTGCCCTTCTATTGTACATTAATCTTTATTTTAATATATTTATTCTCTTGGTTGACCGACCAAAAAAAAAGAAATGGTGAGCAGGCCTGGTTCATAAAAGATAGGAGTTTTCCAAAAGACAACAATGTCGCTTTGGGTAAGTTCCCATCTACAGAAGATATGCAATCTAAGGATTTGGATGTGCAGCTTGTGGAGAAGGAAGGGAATATAAAGGAATCGGCTGTCCTTCCTGGGTGTGAGCTAGCAACAAAATCTATTCCCGATACGTATCATGGGATGAAGGAGGAAACGGTGGTATAAAGGGGAAGGAGGTAAGCTTACCTCCGCCATGCAAGGCAATCGCCAGAAGCAGCTGTCCGCCTACAGATTCTAGTGACTCGATAACTACATCTTGTGACAACGCAGGGAAAGGTATGGATGCTGCGCAAGAGGAGAGGGAGGTAACTTCACCGATTCCTTGCAATGATTTGCATATGACAAGTGTGATGGAAAATTGAATATCCAAGATTCCTACAACCAAGGTTTCTAGCATTGAAGGAGGGCGGGAGCACATCCATTCTCCAGATACTGTTGGGGAAATAAATAGAAGGTTCACATCCTTACATGCCATGGATGAGATGGACAAAAGGAAGAAGGTGGGAATGGCTACGCAAAGCCATGTTTCCAAAGTTAAAAACAAAGAGCAGAAATATCCTAATCGAACCTAGTTTCTCATGAAGATTATTAGCTAGAATGCTTGGGGTATTAATAAAGTTGGCAAGCGTCTTGAGCTGAGACAGATTATTCAGATGCACAAGTGTGATATCGTTATCTTACTTGAAACAAAAATCAAAGCTTCTAATGTTGATATCTACAAATCGCAAATTTGGGGTGATGCTTCTCTTGCTCATAACAGTAACTGCTCCAACGGTCGGATTTGGGTCTTCTGGAATCCGGCAATTTACTCCTTTACCATCACTGAGTCTGATAAGCAGTTTATTCTTTTGCATGGAATTCATCAATCTTCAAAGAAATCTTTACACATTTCGGCTATTTATGCTTCAAAATCCATCAGGAAAGACTGTCTTTATGGGAGTCTATTCTTAACTACTCCAAGAACACAATTGGTTCTTCGCCCTGGATGGTCACTGGGGACTTCAACTGTATTCGGTATGCTTTTGAGAAGGTGGGAGGGAATCCTGTTCCGCTACACATGCTAGACTCCTTAATGACATGATAAGTAATGCTGGCTTGATGGACATGAAAGCTGTCGGAAATGTCCTTTCTTGGTCCAATTGCTCTCTGGGTGATAAAAGGATTGCAGCTAGACTGGATAGATGTCTAGTTAATGACAATTGGTCTACTTCCTTTTCTGATGAGTTTTCTGAATATGGCTCCTCTTATTTCTCTGATCACTCAATGTTACTTGTGCATCCTCCCAAGGTTATTGGTAATGGTCATAAGCCATTCAAGTTTTTTCCTATGTGGATTAAAACCCTGGGTTTATGGAGATTGTTAACCATGCCTGGCAGCAAAATTTCATGGCTCTCCCACTTTTATTTTGTTCAAGAAGTTGAAGGAAGTTAAGCTAGCTTTGAGGAAATGGAATAAGGAGGTTTTTGGTGATGTGCATAACTCAGTTAAAAAGTACAGAGATTCTCTTGAGGATATTCAATTTTTTCTGAAAGATGCCCCCACTAACCAGTTACTTATTGCTAAGGAGAATCAAATTAGATTGGATTACCAGAAAGCGCTGGACACTAAGGAAGCTTTCTACAAATAGAAGTCGAAGCAGCATTGGCTAACTCTTGGGGATAGTAACACTAAATTCTTCCATGCTTCTTGCAAATCGAGGAAGGCTGCTAGTACTATCAGTAGATGTATTGATTCAGAGGGTAATATTGTTATTGATATGGATTTGGTTAAGAAGCATTCAGTCAATTTTTCTCATCTTTATTGAATCAGTCTTCTAGTCAAAGGAATCATGTTAGTATCCAGCCAAGACATAAGCTTTCAGATTCAGATATTCAGATCCTTTGCAGGGATATCACTGAGGAAGAAATTAAGGAAGTGGTCATGCACTCCCCTAAAGGAAAAAGCCCTGGCCCTGATGGCTTTCCTGCCGAGTTCTATCAATGTACTTGGGATATTTGGTGGGTGCGCAAGTGGTGGAGGTGGTCAAACACTTCTTTAATACTTCTAGAATGCTTAAGCAGCTCAGTTGTACTTTCATAGTGTAACGACCCAGAATCCGCATTACCAGTAACAACCAGTAACCCGAATTCTGACCTGCTAACCCACGAGACAAGCTCGGAAGGGTAGGAAGTGAACGTCCGAGGAGACTATATGTAAGAAGATACACACCATGTAAAGCTGTAGAATTCCACTATATGAACATAACATGTACAACTCAGAGTCTGAGCAAGGTACAGAGTACAGAAGTACAACAAAAAGTACTACTCACTGCAGCTAAGGAGCACCAACACCGGAGTGGCTAGACTCGCCTGGAACGGGAGTCGACGAAGACCCACTTGAAAGGGAGGGGAGTGAGTCTCAAGAAAAGAGACCCAGTAGGGAAAAGTAACCCCACCGGAAACAGAACTAAAGTGCGGAAAGTAAGAACTGAAAGTAAGTACACGTCGCACCACAACACAAAACTGTAAACCTCGCGGCTCAGTAACACACACTCACACACACACAGTAAGTAGGACTCAGCTAGGGTCTGTGGCTCAGCGTCCCGTCACCACAGAGGCTCTCAACCCCAGCCACGTGTGCACACTACAGACGCTCTCTCTCGCGTCTGGTCCACGACCGGTTTTTCCCCTACGCTTGACCCTAGCGGTAGAGAAGGGGCTCCACGGAGACCGGCTCAAAACCACCACAAGGAGTACGCACAGGACAGAGTCGCACTCGACGTCCTGGCTCACTAGCGGAGGACAACCACACGCTAGTCGTCTAGACAGAGTCGCACCCACGCCTAGGTAACACAACAGAAATGGGTACACGGTAACGCAACGCGCGTACAACAGACGGAACACACTCAACGTCTGAAACCCGTACAGTAAGTAAACACCTCGTGCCACAATCAACTACTCCTATGCACAGGCGGAGTCACACTCTAAGCCTGGCCCACATGAGTAAACAGGGCAGACATCACATGTCGATCGCCTTGAAACACAACACTTAAGTCTGCTGGGACATAGGAGATTAACGGCCATATCGATTGCCGCCAATATGAAGTAAACGGCACTCATCATGTCGTTAACCCTGACTCAACGGCCATCGACCATGTCATCAATATCACCCCTGAAGATCTCAACGTCAACAGATGTGGACGTTAAACTCTTCAGTCCCCTAAACCCAGAATAGCTCCGAATCAGTCCAATTGGGCAGAATTACCCAACAGAACTCCGACTGATGGAGGGAAATACTTCCTCTCATCAATTTATACTAACAGAACTTCAGAAACAAGTGATTCAGCTCTTGAATCATTCAAAACACCCAAAAATCCCGGCATGCTATAACCCAACCCTAAACCACGATTTGCACACTGATTCACACAAATTAGCATGCTGGTGTGTTAAGGAGGGTTATAGGAGTTAAGTCCCTACCTCAGAATGCTTTATAAACCCCCAAATAGCCACTAATCGCGCCGGAACCCCCCGAAGACTCCGCGCGAATCGCACCAAAACCTCGCGTTTCCCGCTCGATCAAGCACCGCCACGCGATCCAGAGCCTTCCCACGAGCTCCCATCAACCATCAGAAGCTGAGGAAATAGAGAAAGGCAAAGGTGGAGGGAAGGAGAGGAAATGAGAAGGAAAAGCTCTGCTCTCGGGTTGCCCTATTTCAACAGGTCCGGCCAGTTGACGTCCACAACCCTAGCCGCCAACTGAACCGCCAAAGGCTTGACGTCCAGATCACATGCCGTTGAGTTCAGCCTCAAACGTCCACATCTCTGGACGCTGACACCAAGTCAACGGCTAGCCCTGGCCGTCAACCCCAAATCAACGACAATGGTCTTGTCGTCGACCACACAGAACCTCCAAAAGACCCAATAAGGATCCGCAAAGACCCGAGACCTTACAGCCCTCCCCCCTTAAGGAATTTTGCCCTCAAAATTCAAACAACATAAAGAAAGAAGACTCACCATAGAGGTACGGAAACTGCTCGCGCATTTCGTCCTCTCGCTCCCATGTCGACTCACCACCGGAGTGTCGCTGCCACCCAACACGAACTAACGGGATTGCCTTGTTCCTCAACCTCTGAACTCGGCGATCCTCAATATGCAACGGAAACTCTGGTACAGTCAACACTGGAGTCACCTCAGACCACTCTGTACTCTGCAGAACGTGAGACTCGTCAGAAAGGTACCTCCGAAGCATCGACACGTGAAACACATCGTGGACTGCTGCCAACTCTGACGGAAGCTCAAGTCTGTACGCCAAACCTCCGACACGCTCAAAAATGGTGAAAGGTCCAATAAAGCAAGGACTCAACTTTCCACGCCCACCAAACCTCACCACTCCCTTCATGGGAGACACACGGACAAACACCTGGTCCCCTACCTAAAACTCGAGCGGTCGTCTGCGCTGATCTGCATAACTCTTCTGCCGACTCTGAGCTGACTGAAGCCTCTGCCTCACAAGCTGAACTACCTTAACTGCCTGCTGTACCAACTCTGGCCCTGTGACAACCCGTTCACTAACCTCGAACCAGTCAAGAGGAGTGCGACACGGTCGTCCGTACAAAGCCTCATATGGTGCCAAACCGATACTGGAGTGATAGCTATTATTATATGCTAACTCGACCACGGCAAGTGAGCTGTCCACACCCCTGCCACTCCCAGACAGCAAGCTCTAAGCATGTCCTCCAAAGTCTGGATAGTCCTCTCGACTGACCGTCTGACTGGGTGGTAGGCGGAACTAAAAGCCAACTCTGTCCCCAAAGCTCTCTGGAAACTGCGCCAGAATCCAGAAGTGAAGCGGGATCCCTATCTGACACAATAGAGATCGGCACGCCATGCAAAGGAACAATCCGCTCTATGTACAACGCGGCCAACCTACTTACACCCCAACTAGTCCTGACAGGCAAGAATCTGGCAGTCTCTTCGTCAATCTATCCACAAGAACCCAAATGCTGTCAAACCTCTAGCTGCCTCGGCAAACCACAACAAAGTCAGTCCTCACATGGTCCCACTTCCACATCAGAATCTCTAACGGCTGCACAAGTCCTCCTGGACGCTGATGTTCGGCCTTCACCTGCTGACAGACCAAACACCTAGCAACAAAAGCCGCTATGTCTCTCTTCATTCCAGGCCACCAACTGACGTCTCAACCTGTAATACATCTTGGTCGACCCTTGATGAATCGAGTACCTAAACCATGTGCTCCTGAAACACAACTCTCTGATAGACTCCTCAATAGGAACATAGAGTCTATCTCGGAACCTAACAGTCCCGTCCTCGCAAAGCTCAACCTCTGGGAGAAGCAACACACTGTGCAACTCGGGATCTGCCTGCTGAGCCTCAGCAACCTGTCTCACAACGGCGGGAGCCGCTAACAAACTGCCCAGCACAAACTGTCGACGACTGGACCAAACTCTGAAAGACCCCTCTGTCACAGACTGCCACAACTGCCACTCTCTAAGCATCAGATGATTATCTCTGGGCTTTCCTACTCAAGGCATCTGCAACCCCATTCGCCTTTCCAGGCTTATACTCATGCTGAAATCATAGTCTTTCAGATATTCCATCCATCGACGCTGCCTCATATTCAAATCCCTCTGAGAAAACACATACCTCAAGCTCTGGTGGTCGGTACGGACTACAAAACTCACTCCTTACAGGTAAGACGCCAAATCCGCAAAGCAAATACCACAGCTGCAAGCTCTAGGTCGTGGGTCGGGTAACTCTCCTCGTGGGGATTAAGCTGGCGAGACGCATAAGCCACCACTCGGCCTTGCTGCATCAAAAACCGCACCCCAACCAACACCTGAAGCTCTGTGCAAACCTCAAAACCCTCCTCACCTGAAGGTAAGGCAAGAACTGGTGCCGATGTAAGCAGTCGCTTCAACTCTATGAAGGCTCTGCTCACACTGCTCCGACACTCAAACGAACTCCCTTTCTCGTCAACCGAGTCAAGGGTGCAGCAACCTGAGAAAATCTCGACCAAACCTGCGGTAGTAACCTGCCAAACCTAGAAGCTACGAATCTCAGACACAGATCTGGGACTCTCCCACTGCAAAACTTCCTCAACCTTCGCTGGATCCACAGAAACTCCCTCACCTGAGATCACGTGCCCCAAAAAGGTGAACCTGTTGTAGCCAGAACTACACTTACTAAGTTTGGCATACAACTGGTGCTCTCACAAAGTCTGCAACACGATCCTCAGGTGCTCGGTGTGTTCCTCCTCTGAAACGGAGTACACCAGATGTCGTCAACAAACACTACGACAAACCGGTCCAAGAACTGGTGGAACACCCTGTGCATCAGATCCATGAAGGCCGCTGCAGCATTGGTGAGCCCAAACGGCATCACCAAAAACTCAAAGTGTCCATATCTGGTCCGAAAAGTAGTCCTCTCAATATCAGAATCTCTAATCTGCAACTGATAGTAGCCCGACCTCAGTCAATCTTCGAAAAGACACGAGCAGACTGAAGCTGATCAAAGAGATCATCAATCCTAGGCAAGGAACCTATTCTTGATGGTCAC
>CM024762.1:51168953-51234204 GCA_014218235.1 Colocasia esculenta
TAAGTGGATTTGAGTACATGAAGTGGGCCAGAAAGAAATGTTGCAAACACAGCCGGGAAAATGGGAAGTAGGTTGAGTCAAAAGAGATAAAGTGCCAACATGAGGGTAGAATCGCCTACGGTTGAAAGGTAAAGTGAGTCAGTTTGATAACTGAGCAGAGCAAGTACAGAATTGAGCAGATTGAGTCAGTCAGTATAAGATGGTTTTAAAGGCAAGTGTAGAGAAAGTGTATCCTACTAGTTTTGTATATGGTTTACTTTCTTTTTAGGTGATAGTCCAGCTTACCGTGGTTCGTTTTGAATGTCGAGGATGACATTCCTTTTTAGGTGATAGTAATGTAATGTAGTGGTCGTTCGAATCCGTGTTTATGGGTTATGGTGTGGTG
The DNA here is from genome assembly GCA_014218235.1 of Colocasia esculenta. Classification (NCBI taxonomy): domain Eukaryota; kingdom Viridiplantae; phylum Streptophyta; class Magnoliopsida; order Alismatales; family Araceae; genus Colocasia; species Colocasia esculenta. The sequence goes on from CM024762.1 coordinate 51,169,339, forward strand.
CTCATGACCAATGTGGGGTCACTGAGCCTTGGTCGTGGTCTTCATGTATTGTGTGAGTGTTGTGGGCCGGCAGGTTCGGCCCAAAGCACTCATTGGTCTTTGTCTGTGAAAGCGACAGAGTCTGGTGTCGCTTTCTGAACGCGACAGCCCTGGGTGTCGCGTCTGCTTACCGCTATTTGTGGTCTACGTCTGCATGTCCGCCGCATGTCGCGCGCTGGGCGGTCTTGCTGACGTCGGCAATGGGAAGGCGACGGCCTTCTCTGCCGCATTTAGGTCACGACGGTGGGCTACGTCGCGTTCCCACTGTGATGCATTTTTAAGATAGGTCGACCAAACAGAGCTCCAGCAAGCTCTGTTCGGCCAGGAGGAGGAGATTTCACGGGTTTCCTGGGAGATTTGGCGATTTGGGGTCGTTTTCGGCGTGGTCTCGCCGCGAGGTCATTGCACGAAGCGGGGGAAACACCGGGTGGTTTCCGTTCTTTGTGTTCTTCGCGAAGGTAGGGAGATTCCACCTTGTTTCTCGATGTGAATTGCTTGTGAAGCATGTTTGGCTTCTTAAACTTGCAATAGATGGTACATGGAATGTTAGTGTAGCTGTATGAGCATGAATATATGGTTTTTAGGGTGGTTTGTGTGGTTTGCATGGGAGATCAGGAGGTGGGAGCCCAGATTAGGGTTCCTGCCTGTGAAGGCGATGGACCTTCATGTCGTGTTCTGAACGCGACAGGCCGACCCGTCGTGTACTGGTTTTGAACGGGGCCTATCGGGGTGTCGCGTTCTGAAGGAGACAGTAACCCCCGTCGCGTTAATAGTTCCGTGGGTTTTATGTATGTGTATGATTATATATGTATTTATCGGATTATCATTGTGTGATGTGCAAGGCATTGGTAAGTGGTGCATTGGCACCTGTAGTGCTCAAGGAGCGTGATGTTTATGTGGTTGACGTGGTGTTTACGTGGTTTGAGCAATGTGTATGTGGTTTGTGGTGATTGGGCAGTGAGATTCCAGCGTGAACCTAGCCTTGGTCATTTGATGTTTTTTTATAGGTTATTTAAGATGATTTAAGTAGTAAAGCATGTGTAGGATTAAGAGTTAGTGTATGGTTATTGTGTATTATGTTTAATGTGGCATGGAGATCATGAGATGATCAATGACAGGCCAAGTTATTATTGGTTAACGTAGTCCATGTATGTGTCTGTATAGGCTAGCTTGTAGGTCACATAGTGACCAGGGACAAGCTATTCCTGACATTTGTATCGTGGTTTGTAATAATCATTATATATGTATGTTTGTAACGACCCGAGAACCCAACCCTCGGCCCATGCCGGGGACCCGATTTCGCGGTCCGCCGCCCACGGATCCGGGACCCGGAAGGGCTATAATTTATCTAACAGGATATGTAACGGAAGTAAACGTCAACTACTAATCTAGAAGTGTACGTGCGGAAACAGAAGATAGTGAGACCACCACGTACCACTCTAAGTACAGTCCCAACGCACGCACGCTAGTACAAGTAAAGGCAGGGGAAAACAAGTCCTTAGGGGCATACCCCGAGGTGACGTACACTGAAGAAGGGGAACCACTGCTAGCTACGGGGACTCTGACTACTGCCCCATCTCCTCCGCCCGGCGTGCGCCCTGCCGTTGCTGAGAAGTCTCACCTAGGAAAATGAGGGATGAGCTTCACAACAGAAGCTCAGTAGGGACTACCAATCTCCTACTGGCTCTAAACAGGCAGGAGAATATGAATATAAAATAATTGACAACAGTTTATATCTTCTACCTACAAACGGAAGTGCGGAAGCAAAACTACAGCTAGCACGGTACGGAAAGTACACACGGTCGGAAACACCGTACGACTGCTCGTCGTGACCACCACACGGCTAGCAAACACAGACGGAGGAACTCCGCCTGGACAAAGAACACTAGCTACGGAAGCACTACCACTAGTCACGGTCAGGTGCGTCCACCGACGTCTTATCCTCGACCCGGGTCCTGACCCTCACGTCTCGTCAGAGCGAGGTAGGACATAAGTAACACAACAGTAACCGCCGTAGTCTGGCCGGACTACGGTCCCACGACTGGCCTCTCTAAGCGGTTCTGGGGCCGTAAAGAGTGAGGCAGTGAGTAAAGGACTGGCTGGCCTGCGCCGGGTAGAACTCCTAACTGTCCTCGGTGTCCCAGACCACCGACGAGAGCTCTGCAAGTGACTCACACGCCACTATCCTAACCACTGTTTTCCCCTAAGCTCCAGAGTCCGCCTGGTGGCTGCCAACTCGAGCGCACTCGTAGCCCGGATACTCTCTCAACAGGCTCCCGAGGATGGGGGTCCTAGGCAACTGTAACAACCTCACACACGGGACAAGCCCTCAAGTGCCGAGCACCGGCGAAAGACTAGTATAGACCGCACTAGGGAACTAGCACAGGTGCCACGGTTACAGTAAAAGGAACGGAAACGGCGAAAACCAGGAACCTGTCTCACGGTTGGGGTTGCGACGTATCGGACCGTCGTGACCAGGTCGCAACACCAAAGAGCGTCGCGATCTCGTCGCGACTGCTAGACCGTCGCGACCAGATCGCGAGCTCCATGAGCGTCGCGATCTCGTCGCGACCAGCCAGGCCGTTGCGACAAGATCGCGACCTCCACAAGCCTCGCGACCACAGACAGAGGGGGGTTCCGGGCAACCCCTCCGGAAACCACCCCAAAAACGGGGGACAACCACACAAGGGGAGGGGATCATGCTCAACATGCAAGAAGCTATTAAAGCATCCACCACCCTTAAAAAACCCCACGAACATGGATCTACACTCGAGGGAACCTCACTCAACCTCGAGCATGGAGTTCTCACACTCCCAAGCCCCAAACCACAGAGGAACACAATGTAGAGGGGAAGGGAGCATGCTTAGGGCGAGAGGATCAAGGGTCCCTACCTCCACACGAAGAATGAACCGTTAGGGCCTTCTCGTAGGAAAGGACGTCTCCTCCTCGCTCCAAACGGCACGAACACGTCCCCTGCACGAGCGGGACAACACCACCTCAGCACGGACGCCTCAAGCACCACGATCCGCCAAAAACCGCACGAGAAACTCGAGAGGGGAAGGAGAGGGGAGAAAGAGAGCTGAGAGGGCGAGAGGGGGAAAATGGGGAGCGGCCTTGGGTTTTAACCCGGCGGCCCCCAGAACGCGACGGCGCGACATGTCGCGATAAGACTCTCATCGCGACGCCCCTAGGCGTCGCGACCTTATCGCGACAGTCGCCTCTGCCGCAACCCCAAAAAGCGGGTCAAAACCTCGAAGACAGGAAGCGATCGCGACGGGTGCCCACGTCGCGTTCACACACGTGCGCCTGACACCCGATAGAGCCGTTTTGACAGAAAGGACACCGGTCACGTCTGTCAGAAGGGCCGTCGCGACGCCATCAGACGTTGAGACTACGACCAAAACGCGACAACCCTGGTCGTCGCGACTCAAACCTTGTCGCGACGGCCTCCCTGTCGCGACCACGTCCCGACCAGGGAGCATGTCGCGACCCTGAGGACGGGGCCACAGGCCCAAGGGGGTCGGGTCTTACATGTATCGTGGTTTGTGTGTTGTCGAGTTTGGTGGTCCGGACATGTTTTGGAATACCTCTTCAGTCGGGTACTCCAGGTTCTGTGTGAGCCAGGCACATGTGTTTGTTGTGCCCGGGGTGTCTTCTGGTACAGTGTGTACCACTGAGGTCTGAGTCGTCTTCCTGGACACACTAACTTCTGTGTTTGAGTTGTACGTCCGGCTGAGGGAAAGACGACATTTGGGCAGCAACTTGTGTGTATTGTGGTTTTTCGGTGGAAGATTGCCATATTTATAGATCCCAAGGTCCGAACCAATTCAACGGTTGAGTCTCTTCGCTTGGTTCAAACGCCAAGATTTTGCAACATGGCAGGCCTTGAGTGGCTGGAGGGAGTTAACATGGATCGTCATCTGATCCTCTGGCAAGACAAGCCTCATAACGCATGAGGCACGAGGTGTCACTGGCAGTCCAGCATATCAGACGAGGGGTCATGATTTCGGGGCGTTTAATGCCGCAGTCTGCTATGCCGCCTTCCACCGCCCGATCAAAGCGACATCTGGTGCAGGCTCCTAGGTCCACGTGGTGTTAATCCTTGGGCCTCATGATAGAAACACGTCGATTGACAGGGATCTGTATATCAAGGTCCACGTGGCGTTAATCCCTGCTCCTAGGTCCACGTGGCGTTAATCCCTGGATGGCAAAAAGACAATAAAATAAAAAGATCGTGATCGCCAGGCACGCGAGGGTGTCGAATTGAGGCGCACGCGCGAGGGGTGCAGATGAAGGAAGTGATCGCGTACGTACCTTTTTAGCGAGGGAGATTGTGCTGAGGAATGTGGGTCCTCTCTTCCTCTACGAACACGGCCAACCGCGGTAGAAGGTGTTTCCTCGTTGATTACCTTGACAAAAAAGACAAAGAAAAGTAAGGAAAGGGGATTAGCCATGTGTAGTACCAAATCCTAAAAATAAAAAATTATGAAATAAAAGAACATGGAGGTGTACTTACCGAGTGGTGGCTTTTAAACCCTAAAGAATGTGGGTGTGTGTAAAATGCATGCATGTGTGTGTGTGTGTGTGTTTTAAAAAAGGAGTACAAAGGCCACGTGGGGCCCAAAGGAGATGAAAGTTAAGAGAAAAGAGAAAGGGGAGGGGGTACTTCCCCGAACGGATGGTATGATGTGTTGCCGGTACGGACGGAATGGATGAAGAGGAGGAAGAACGTCGCCCACCTCGCTCCAAGGTACGTGGACAATGGAGAGGACGCCGACTCCGAACACTGCGGGAGGAAGGCGTGGATTGCTCGGAGTAGAGGGTCCCCGGGTCGGAGGTGAGATGATAATCCGTAGGGCTTCGCCGCTCTGAATGCCCCCCCTGAACAAATGACCCTCGGGGTCTATTTATAGGCATCAGATTCTTGAATCGCATCCAAACAGGGAGCCGCGATTATGAATTGAATCGCGTCCGGGCGGCAGGCCGCGATTAAGAAAGTCAAACCGATGTGACAGGAGCATGATGGTTGTAGCCTGCGTCTATGTTTAGAATCACGTCCGGACAAGCCGCCGCGACTTGAATCACGGCGGGCCGCCCGGACGCGATTACAGTATGCGTGGTTCCGAGGTAATTGGCTCATAAATGTGCTGATTTGACTTTCTAAATCACGTCGTGCCACCCAGACGCGTTTTCAGGATTTCCTCATGATTATACGATGTGGCTCCCCTAGGTGCGACGACTACTAGGGCCATAGCCTTTTGACTTTTAATCGTGTCGTGTCAGGCGGATGCGTTTCCAATTAGAACATGTGACGGAAAAGGCTCTTAAATGTGTCTGCTTTGACCGCCGCATTAAGGACCTAAACTACGTCCACCATGACCGCCGCGTTTAAAAGGCGTCCACTATAGTGGACGTGATCAATGAAGTTGTGCTTAATCAAATTTTGCTTCCGGTGGCGCTATCCCTCGGAGCCCCGCGACCTGACTGCGCAGGTCGATCCGCGACCGAACCGTGGGGAAGCACCAAGAAAGAAGAGGTGAGATCCAGAAATATTGGAAAAAACACTCTTCTGAGGCAAAAAGAGGGCCATTTGTGGCATTATGGCACAATATGAAATTTTCCCGCGGTGGATCTAAATTCGCGTATCTACACCTGCGTGAGAACTCGGGCGCGCTGTGTCTTCTTTCTTCTGCGCTGTGCGAACGACGTAAGGGCGCGCCTACTTTCTTGCTCCGCGTGCCTGCTTCCCAGTGTGCGCACTGCTGTTCCGCCGTGCGCGCTGCTGTTCACTGCTGCTCCTACGTACGCTGCGTTTTCTGCTTCGCCCCGCGCTGTTCCGCTGCGAGCCGTTACATGTCCTGTGGCTTTTTCTGAGGCGATTTGAGGTTGATTCCGTAGGCGACGTCCGTGTTGGAGTGCACCTCCGGATGTCGCGAGTGGTTGTCGGATCTTGGGAGGATTTTTCCAACGAGCCTCTGCACCGTAGGGTGGTAATATATTCTCTAAAGACAGTCGGCACGCGACGCTTCAACCAGATAAACATTTCTAATTTCTATGAACGCATTATCTGTCTATTGCTTACATCCCTGTTACGGTGTTTCTTACAATTTTAGAGAATATATTGCATCAATAGACATGATGAATGTTAAGGCATCGGGGTCTGATGAGGCTAGCACCAAGCCCGAGAGTTTTCCGGGCAGAACTTCAGACATTGGCAACAACAGATGAAATTTTGGCTTACTACGCTAGGGCTTTTCTCCATTATAGAATCAGATCCTCCTTCAACTGATGAAGAGGAACCTGCTTGTAGTGCTACCATAGTGAGTTTTAAACAGAAGGATTATCTCTGCCATGGGAGAATCCTGTCTGCCTTCTCAGTTGCACTATTTGATGTGTACTGCTCCACAACTTCGGCCAAAGAGTTATGGAAATCTTTGGATAAAAAATACAACTCTGAGGATTTTGTTTATAGAAGTACACTGTGGGGAAGTTCTTGAACTTTAAGATGGTTGAGGGAAACTCTGTGGTTGAGCAGGCCCATGAATTCCAGATTCTGATTCATGGTCTTGCCGAGGGAGATATGTCATTGCCCGAGAAACTTCAGGTCTTGTCTATCATCGATAAGTTGCCTCCGAGTTGGGAAGATTTTGGCATGACACTTAAAGATAGGAGAGGTAAAATCTCTCTAGAAGATTTGATGATTGCCCTAAATATCGAGGAAGAACATCGGAAGCAACACAAGGATGATGATAAGGGGATGCCTGTGGATTTTACTCCAAAGGCGAATGTGGTGGTAACCTCTTCAGACAAGAAGAAAAAAATTCAAAAATCAGAAAATGAAGAACAAAATGAAACCCAAACTGAAGATTCAAAAGAAGGATGGAACTAAGCCGTGCTGGGCTTGTGACAAGTTGGACATTTTGCCAAGTTCTGTCCTGAGCGAAAGGACAAGAAGAAGAACCAAGGCAATGTGCCCAACACCAGGCACAAGTCAATGTTGTGACTGCTAGTGCTGGCACCAGCGATGGGTTTGTTTCCTTTAACCCCGAACTAAATTGATTTATCAACCCAATGAATGGTTAGTTGATACAGGTGCTAATGTGTATTGTTGTGCTGATCGCTCTGCCTTCATTACTTATCAGGTAATTGAAGGTGCTTGTGTGACCATGGGGAACCATTCTACATCAGGGTGTTTGGGATGGGACGTGTTGACCTGAGGTTTACCTCAGGGAAGGTCCTGTCACTACATGAGGTGCATCATGTTCCAGCGGTTCGACGGAATTTGATTAGCGGTTCTAAGTTAGTTCGTGCTGGTTATGAGTTGATATTTAATGTAATAAGTTGTACTGTTACATTTAGGAACCTTTATTGAAATGGTTATCTTCATGAAGGTTTATTTAAACAAAATGTTGAATGTGTTTCCTTAAATAAATCTAGTGATACTTTGATGTTGGTTGCTCCTATAATGTTGAATCTTGTGATGTGTGGCATGATAGATTAGGTCATGTTAATTTTAATACTGTGAAAAGAATGATGAATCTTGACATGATTCCTAAGCATGCTATAAATGCTAAGAAAAAATGTGAAATTTGTGTGCAATATAAACAACCCCGAAACCTTTCAAATCAGTTGATAGAAATTCTGATATTTTAGATTTGATTCATACTGATTGTTGTGAGTTTAATGGTGTGATAACAAGAGATCATAAAAGGTATTTTATTACTTTTATTGATGATTGCTCTCGTTATTGTTATGTTTATTTGCTGAAAACTAAGGATGAAGCTTTAGATAAATTTGTGGTGTTTAAATCTGAAGCTGAAAATCAATAAAAATCCATTAAGAGGTTAAGGTCTGATAGGGGTGGAGAGTTTATCTCTAATTTGTTTCAAAATTTTGTCAAGATTCAGGTATAATTCATGAGGTCACTGCTCCATATAGTCCTCAATCTAATGGTGTAGCAGAACATAAGAACCGAACCCTTGAAAATATGATTAATTCCATGTTAGGCAGTTCTGGGTTACCCAACTTCATGTGGGGGGAAGCTCTATACACTACATGTCATGTGTTAAATAGAGGCCAATGAAGTCAAGGGATAAAAGCCCATATGAGCTTTGGAAGGGTCGGAGGACAAGTTTGAAATACCTTAAAGTGTGGGGGTGCCTTGCAAAGGTACTAGTACCTGAACACAAAAGGAAAAAACTTGGTCTAAAGACTATGGATGGTATCTTCTTGGGTTATGCTCAGAATAGTTTTGCATATAGGTTTTTGATTATTAAATCAGAAATTTCTGAATAGATGCAAACACTATTGTAGAACTTCGTGATGCTACATTTTTAAGTATATATTTCCTATGAAGACGAGAATACCTCAATCTATTTCTAGTGTTTCTACTTCAACTAGAGATGAGTCTACTTCTGTAGAGGTCCCATTATCCTTGGTGGGTGCACCTTCCTCAAGTCACTCTAGATTAGATGAATCAGTGAGTGTACAGAATTGAGAAGGAGCAAGAGAAAACGTGTGTCTAAGGATTTAGGCCAAGACTTTGTCACCTACAATATAGAAGGTGATCCTGTGACATATAGAGATGTTATGGCTTCTCCTGAAGCTAAGCATCGGAAGAGGCTATTAAAAGTGAAATGGACTCTATTATCTCTAATGCCACTTTGGAGTTGGTAGATTTGCCTCCTGGTTGCACCACCATAGGATGTAAGTGGGTCTTTAAAGGAAATTAAAACCTGATGGGTCAGTAAATAAGTTCAAAGCCCGCCTAGTTGCTAAGGGATTCAAACAGAAAGAAGGGATCGACTCTTTTGACACTTATTCTCATGTTACCAGAATTACTACAATCCGAGTGCTAATAGCACTGGCATCCATATATCATCTCGAGGTCCATCAGACGGATGTCAAGACTGCATTTCTTAATGGAGATCTTGACGAGGAGATATATATGGATCAGAGGGATATGTACTTTCTGGAAGCGAGAATAAAGTCTGTAAGTTAGTCAAATCTCTTTATGGTTTGAAGCAAGTCCAAAGCAGTGGCATGAAAAATTTGATAGAGCTATGCTATCTTTTGGCTTTGAAATTAATGACTCTGATAAATGTGTGTATGCTAAAATGAAAGGTGATGAATGTATTATTTTGTGTTTATATGTAGATGATATTCTGCTTTTTGAAACTAACCTTTCTATTATAAATGAGACAAAGGCTCTCTTGAGTGGTAAGTTTGATATGAAGGATATGGGTTGTGCTGACGTGATTTTGGGGCTAAAGTTGACTCGCTCAACTGATGGAATAGCAATTTCTCAGGCACACTATGTTGAGAAAGTGCTAGAGAAATATGGCTATAGCCAAGTTAAATCTGTTGTCACACACTATGATCCTTCAAAGACTCTCCACAAGAATAAGAGTGGCGTGGCTGTGTCTCAATTGCGATATTCACAAATAATTAGCAGTTTAATGATTTTAGCAAATTGTTCTAGACTTGATATTTCTTTTGCAATAACAAAATTAAGCAGGTTTACTAGCTGTCCGGATAGAACACATTGGGATGCATTAGATAGAGTACTCAAATACCTGAAAGGTACTATATCCTTGGGCTTGTGCTATGGGAGGTTTTCTGCAGTCTTGGAGGGATATAGTGATGCTAGTTGATTGCTGACACTGCTGAGTGTAAATGTGTTACTGTTATGTTTTTACACTTGGATGCGTGCAGTTGCTTGGAGGTCTGTTAAACAGACGATTATATCCTGTTCTACATCTGAGGTAGAATTGTGTGCTTTGGATACCACAGTAACTGAAACTGATTGGCTAAAGGGTCTTCTTACTGAAATTCCCTTGATTATGAAGCCAATTCCTCCTATTTCAGTGAACTGTGATAATCAAACAACAATAGCTCAGATTAGAAGCTCCAAATATAACCAGAAACAGAAGAGACATGTACGAATAAGATTAAAATCTGTTCGTGAGCTAGTGTCTCAAGGAGTGGTGTCCTTGGACTTTGTAAGTTCAAAGGACAATGTTGCTGATCCACTCACTAAAGGACTTGATTCTGAGAAAATCAAGAGATCCAGTAAGGGAATGGGACTGAGGCCTATTCTGGTTTCATCTATAGCAGCAACCCAACCTATCTGATTGGAGATCCCAAGAAGTAGGTTCAATGTGGTTTAACAAGCTATAAGGGTGAACCATAAGCATAAATTAATTGAGATGTAATCTCATAGTTTCTTCCCTGGATAGATGCTTGATTGTTAGTAAGGTTGAGCTTAGGACTCTTAATGAGTTCAAGGTCTTATTGACATGATGCTTGCAGTGCATCCTTAGAGAACTCACCTATGTAAGTGTAGTGTGTGGCCGCAGTGTGGGGGTTTAGGCAACTCTCCTTAACACTTATGAAACAAGATTCGGTGGCATGGCCGTAATGCACCAACCCAGAAGGATTCAACCGTCGCCCGTGATGAGTTGTTGCCAATTGATTTTCACATAAAAAAGTTTAAGTTCAAGATTTTCACTTCAAACCAGTGTGAATAAAATGGTGTACTTAGGTGAAGATTCAAACCAGAAGGTATCTCCACTGAAAGCTCGTTACAACAAGCTTAGGACATGTTTTTGTTTCACCCGAAATGATTTGAATTTGTGGGGGATTGTTGGTTTTCTGTTTTGAATTCAAGCATTTCTCCATGTTTGGTTGTGTGTGTGTGTGTAAAGTTTTGTCCCATATTGGATATCTAAGAAAGTTGGTAGGCCTTAAATATGATGTTCTTTTTTACATACTTAGATATGTTAAGGGGATTTACACACACGTGCGGACCAAGCCCAAACCAGGTGGTTCTGGGGGGCCTGAGCCAAACCCTTTAACCGCGCGCGCAACGCACGCGATTATCGCGCGCAGGGGGGGGCAAATCCCCAGCCCGCGGGCCAATTTGGTTTTGCCATTTCATTTTTTCCTTTTCCTTTTTTTATTTCTTTGGATTCCTTTCCGAGAATTGAGTGACTCCTCGGAATTCTGCGGTTTTGAAGTGGAAGAAAAAACCGAAGCGCCGCCTTGGGTTTTCCTTTCTAACTCACCTTGCTCGAAAAGCATGCGGAAATTTTTTCCTGCCTTTTGCTGTTTCGTCTCCGCCCTGTGTGAGAACTCGAGGCGCTGTTGTGCCTTTCTTCTGCGCTGTGCGAACGGCGTAAGGGCACACCTGCTTTCCTGCTCCGCGTGTCTGCTTCCGTGTGTGCGCATTGCTGTTCCGCTGTGCGCGCTGCTGTTCACTCCGCTGCGAGCCGTTACATGTCCTGTGACTTTTTTTGAGGCGATTTGAGGTTGATTCTGTGGACGACGTCCGCGTTGGAGTGCACCTCCGACGCCGCGTGGTTGTCGGATCTTGGGAGGATTTTGCCAGCGAGTCTCTACACCGTAGGGCGGCAATATATTCTCTAAAGACAATCAACACGCCGACACTACAACTAGATAAACATTTTTAATTTCTGTGAACGCATTATCTGTCTATTGCTTACATCCCTGTTACGGTGTTTCTTACAATGGGCACCGCCTTGGGTATGGCCAGATGGAGGGGTGCACGGAGGGCGACAGTACTGGCGGTCACGGACGAGTTGATCACGTCCTCATCTCTTGATCGACAAGGCCTCTCGCCGCTCTATGCCGACGAGCTTGCCAGGGGCGCCATTGGTGCGATCGAGAAGGGAGTCCTCGTTAGCGACGCAGCCGGCAACAGAGGGCCCGACCGGCTCGTTGTCCCGTCGCGTGGCCATGTGGATCCTCGTATATATAACTGAAAGTATTGACGGCGGCCGTTCAAGACTCTTCACATGATGTACATATGCACTCAGATACTTTATTTCCACTATTTATTTTGTCATGCATCATAGAAATTGGAGCAATCTTATTATTTTCATGATTTAATTAAGGACAAATTAAGACATCACGCTCTCAACTTCTTTGATGTTGTTTTCTTCTTCTTTCGATAATGAGAGATTATATAATATTAAGAAGCAAACATTATACAGTAAGAGCTTAACCACAATGACTTCAACAAAACATAGATAAAGAAGTACGCATTTTTTATATTTTTTTGAGTTATAGTCCAGTGGTATCCTACCATTGGAAACTTCAATGCCGTCCTACATTCGAATTCGATGTCTCGCGCTCCCCCACCCCATCTCTGTATCCAACCCACCTAACAGTGGGAGACAAGAAACACACGAAGTGGTATAAAACTGAGGTACAAAATTGAAGGCATCGCACAGAGCTTAGAAAGAAAACAACAAAGAGAACCACGAGCATATGATGGAATCACCGAAGCCACCAAACCATTCACGCTGGAGCAAACAAAGTTGAAAGGTTGAGAGAGCACCACGTGACAGGCCCCAGGTCGGGTGGAAGGGACTGCATGTAAGAGATCACAAAATCTTAATGATTCACCTCAAGTTTTAACACGACCAAGCAAGGTGCCGCTATATGATGTAGGACCAAAAAATGATAAAATATATCTTAATAAATATATTCGTTAATTTAAGATCCGTTTGTTTCAACGTAAAATTTTATGTTAAATTTTTTTTTTTTTGAAAAAAATTCATACAATAACTTATTGGTATCATTGAAAAGTTAATATATATAATTTTTTAATTTAAAATTATGAATTTTAGCATCTTTAATGGGGCTCCGTAAAATATTTTTCTAGATTTTTTCGGTCATGTAAAATTTTAATGCGTGTGATATACAATCTCCAATCTAATTCTTAGTATTCGATATTTGAAACTCAACAACTGACTGCTAGCAATTCGGCGGCCGGTGGTTGGTAACTTGGCGCCTGATGCGCATCGTCTGACGTACGGCGGTCGACGCCAGATTCTAAGCGCTTGCTAGTTGACGTCTAGTGGCTGGCACCCGACGATCAGCGGCCGACGTCCGATGTCTGGCGGCCAGCTTCCAGTGGCTAGCGTCCGACTACCGACTTTTGGCGCCTGACATCCGACTTTTGGCGTCCAACACCCAATGTCCGGCGCTCAGCGCCCGATGTCAGGCATCTGGCGCCTGACAGTTGATGGTCAACGCTCGGGGCACCCATTGCCCGACGTCAGGCGACCGACGATCGACTTTCAACTCCTGACGCCCAATGTTCGACGACCTACGCTCGAGAGCCGACATTGAACAATCAGCGATCTGGTGGTCGACATACGAAACATATTTTTTATTTTTAAATTTTTTTTATTTATTTTTAAATTTTTTTAATAAATATTTTTCTAAAAATAAATATCAAAAAAAACTTTTCAAGAAAATATTTATGTGGATACCAAATTGATAATTATGTTTTTTATTTTTCTATAAAAGTTAATTTTTAAATATTTTTTCCCTATAAATATATTTTATAAGTAACCAACAGACTCTTAATCATAAAACATCTACAGATCATAAAATTAATTAATTAAAGATGACTAAATTTGCATTTTCCTAGCAATAAAATACGCGAGATACGCGTCTTATATGGCAAGTATACGATGGAGAGCAAAGTGTGGAGCTTGGGACGACGTCACGGATGACGCATGTCCTACTTTTCTTTCTCTTGAAAATCCCACCCAACTACTAGCATTTTTATATCGTTCAATCTTTTGCTCCATCATTAATGTTCCACGTCTTTGATTTTTTGAATACGACTCCCGTCGGCGCGGACTTTGGACTTCACTTTTCCATGCATGTGAGAACCCCACAAGAGAAGATGGAATAGTCCCGGAATATCCAAACGAAGAAGACGATCAACCCATTTATGACTCTGTATGAGTTGCCACTTCACCACATGCATGTTCCATTTCAAGACATTTAATAACTCCGACAAAAAATATAAACATGATTTATTTGTTCTTACTTACATTCATCTATATATATATTTTGATCATCTCAAAATTATATATTCCATACTTCATCTTGATAACTGGGCCTCATCTGACTTTTTCCAATTTAATTGTGATGATTTGCTTCAGATCCGTCAAATAAGTAGATAGCAGAAGAGAAAGATTTATTACATTTTTACATTATATTTTATTAAAGTGTAATATGACTAGATAATAAATTTATATGACATCTAATAATTAAATTGTCACTTTATCACTCCTCATATGAAGAGTGTCACATGAATTATTATCTAATCAATATACAAGTGCAATAATCCTTTCTGGTAGCAAAATACCCACACACAAGATTTCCCTTATTTGTTAACTTACGACAACCTGTTCAAAAGAAAATTGTGATAGCATTCGTAAAGATAAAACTTAGCTTGTGCAATATTTTCGAGACAGAATATGCATGCCAACCTTTTGCTAATAATATATTTCTAGATTGGGTCAAGAAAATGGTGTAAAAAAATATAACTCTCATTATATATCATTTTTTAATCATATGCAGCTGCCACTTTCAAGCATCGTTCGGATTCTTTGTCCTCTAGAGTAGAGACGATGATTTCTAGGACATGAATAAAATATTCTGGATAAAAAATGTCCAAATTATTGCACGAACCTTCGCATTGGACTGCGACGGTGCGAGCAGGTGGCTGGTACCGCGCGGTGTGCACGCTCTACCATTCAGGAACGGCGCCAGACGCGGTGGGTGGGTGGGTGGGTTGGAGAACCTTCTAGAGTTTCTGCTCTTCCCCTTCCCCCACTAATCCACTATAAATTCGAGTGCCTCGCGCAACTCTCCCAACTCGTCCCCTTCCTTGAATCTTTTGCCGTTTGTTTAGCGCCTGTTTGGATCATCTCTTCCGCCATGGCCGCCATCAAGGTCCATGGACTCGCCTTCTCGACGGCCGCCATGAGGGTTCTCGCGGTCCTCCACGAGAAGGACCTGGAGTTCGAGCTCGTTCCCGTCAACATGGCCACCGGCGAGCACAAGAAAGAGCCTTTCCTCTCCTTGAACGTAAGAGCTCGTTTCTCTGATTACCTCTTTCTGGCTCAAATCTTGCCGCTTCGGCCAAACCAAACATGTTTTTTTCTCCCTCTTTTTTTTTCTCGCTGGAGTGTAGATGTTGAGCAGCAAACAGCACATTAATGCTTTGTTGCCTGTCTATTTGCAGCCATTCGGTCAGATTCCCGCTTTCGAGGACGGTGATCTGAAGATGTTCGGTAATTTGCCCCTCTGTTTTCCCCTGTTATTTAGATCAGTTGACCTGAGATCGGACAGACTCTCTGGAAAAAAAATATTAAATGTTTCCTTTTTTTTTTCTCCGTTGGGATCACACATACAGAGTCGAGGGCCATCACGCAGTACCTTGCCCACACCTACAAGGACAGAGGTACAGAGCTGTTGTTCGCTGAGCCCAAGAAGATGGCGGAGATGTCGGTGTGGCAGGAGGTGGAGGCCCAGAAGTACGACCCTGTGGCTGCTAAGCTGTGCTTCCAGCTGTTCTACAAGCGCATGCTGGGAATGGGCGAACCCGACGAGGCGTTGGCGGAGGAGTTGCAGGTGAGCCTCGGCAAGGTGCTCGACGTGTACGAGGCCCGGCTGGCCGGGAGCAAGTACATGAGTGGCGACCACTTCGGGCTCGCCGACCTGCACCACCTACCGACTGTGAACTGCTTGATGGGCACCCCAGCCAAGGCGGTATTCGAGGCCCGCCCCAACGTCAGCCGGTGGGTGGCCGACATCCTGGCCAGGCCGGCTTGGGCCAAGGTGCTGGCCATGCAAAACAGCTCTTGAGCTCACTAATTTAGCTTCTTGGTGTGCTGCGCCACTGAGATCTCTGTCTACCCTTATTGTTTGTTTTGCGTACTGAATTCGAGGAATAAAGAGGTGCCCGTCACCGGTAGGTAGAAGAGTCCATTGGTTATGCCCTCACTGCGCCACGGCGGAGGATTAGAGGACCACGCCTGTGTTTGTTGCCTTTGGTAGAGGGCTTTAGTCTTTAATGAGGTGGGCGTTCAGTGGTCTGCTGAAGGCCTAGTTATGTTTTTGTCATGTTACGTTGTATTTGCTGGATACAATATATATACAATGCTTGATTTGATGGCGTGTATATATATATATATATATATATATATATATATATATATATATATATATATGATACGATTATTCCAAGATTGTCAACTTGAGCCGAAGAGATCAATGGAAACCCACGCAACGGACCTAATCCTCTTATCAGAGCATTTGACCTATAAAATCACTGAGAGATCTCGGTGGGTAAATACTCCAACGTTAAAGTCAGTATGAGGTCCGATATAAAGAGGAACGATTATGTGTACCTATGAACGTCCAATGTCCACCCCTTATAAGGCAGATTATCCATTTGAACCGCTCGATAACTCTGCGATATCATGTCGAATAGTCGTAACCGTTGTCCCTCCAAGTTGTAATCGTCATGTCACGTCGTGTAGATCGTGGCCTTAATGACTGTCGTTACAAAATGCATGATCCGCGACTTATACCTCAATAGACATTTATTGGACCGCAATGTGAACCACGACTCCCGAGAATCCCGCAGCCATGCTGCACGCTCCATGTCAAACCAGGCCGAGGTGAGCTAGCCTTGACCTTAGCTGAGATGGAGCTCATCGGCATAAGTGTCATTGGGACGTCGACCCTAACCAACAAGTAAGTCGAGATGAAGGAGTTCTTCGTATCATTGAACCCCCAGCTTCACGTTGGAACGTCGACAGTACGAGGTGAAGCTGCCTCACGAAACTCCTCACCTGACGACATGTATTATGCTACATTGTCACATCAAACCACGTTCCCTGCCGTGCTATCACGTCTGACATTGATGGTGCCAGGAGCATTGATGACGACTCCTCGGTGACCGTGCACAATGTCGACTGTTAGGCCGACACTTTGAAGTATACCACCATAGATCGCAATCCGAGGAGAGGGTCAGGAACCAATTGTAAGATGCCATGTGGTTATATCTGAGCAATTGAAACGGTGGGATGAAGTGTCACAGTTGGATCTGCCCGGGCCCTCGGCCCTATAAATAATGGGGTTATAGTCCGAAGCGAAGTCCTTGCTTTCGCGCACGAGAACTCCATTTGACATGCAATCCTCCAGCATCATCTCGACTTTTGACCGCCTCCTCGACTTCCTGGTCTCCAACTTGCTTCGTTCAGAGTTAAGCCATGTCTTCTTCTGCGACCTCTGATTTCGTGGATTCTTCGTCTTCCAACCCTCGCCTTTGAGAGGGCTCCTCCTCTCCCAGTTATTCTTCTTCTATGTCTTCGTCCTCGGTGACGCCCTCTCCTCGTAAAACCAAGGCTAGTCCTTGCGCTACTCCAGCGTGGATCCCGACCACGGAGGCCTAGGATGGGTCAAAAGAGGTCCTAGAGATTATCACCGGTTCTTATATCCTGAAGGAGCAGTCGGCGCACACCTTTGGTTCATGCTGTCGAACTGACTCGGTGGCCGACGCTCCCTAGGAGGCCGATCTCTCCACCCTAGAGTGGGTTTCCATAGTCTCGAGATTTGATTGGCCTTCGGGCACTTCCCTTGCAATTCTTTTCAGGGCCCTAGCTCACAACTCGATGGCACTTAGCTTTTGTTTGTATACCGAAGCCATCCGAGCTGGTTTTCAGTACCGTCTTCCTTCCTTCTTTGTAATTCTTCTGAACTATCTGGGAGCTGCCCTTTCGTAGCTAACTCTCAATTCATGGAGGTCGGCTGTCGGCTTTCTAATCGTTTGTGCTCATGCAAGATAGAGCCCTCCTTATGCCTCTTCTTCTACTGCTTTTACCATGAAGGTGTATGGAGATTGGCTTTACTTTGCGGCTTGGATTGGCTGACATATCCTCAATGACATCGCCTCCTCAGTCCATAATTGGAAGAGGAGTTTTTTTCTTCGTTCAATGCCCTCAGGAGTGGCCTTTCCCGATGTCTTGGTCAGTAGTGGAAGTCAAAAGGAAAGCTTTTAGATCTCCTCGGTACATCACCCAAGTCAAGCTTTCTTCCTTCCTAGCTCTACAAGCGGCGAAGGCCTCCGACCTGTACAAGTCGTTTGAGAAGCTTCTCAAGTTGATCGGCAAACAAGCCGAAGTGTGACACTATTCCAATTAATCATTCATAGTCTCCTTTTTGCTTTTCACAAGGAAACCAACTTTCATTCTTTTAAGAGGAAATGGTCAACAAGGGGCAAAGCGCTTTATCTGAGGCTTCCTTGAAGAGGTTCAAGGTGCAAGGCGGGAAGAAGTCTGCCACTCAGCCTTCCAATAGGCCCCTGTGTGGAGGATGATGATGTGGAGAACGTCGCCCCTCCTTCCAGTTTCTCTCAGCTGTAGCAACAACAACAACAGCAGCCCGACAAGTCAGTGGACATTCCCGACGTCTCCAGCGTCGGGGACCCAAGGTCGAGCCAAGTCACTCCCTCACGATGTCCTTAGTGAGAGCGAGAGGACCCGACGACGACCGAATGGGGGATCTGTGTTGAACCCCTGTTCAAATATACTTATTATCCTTATAGTTCAAACCATGACAATTATTAGTTTTAAAGATGACAAAATAAGTAAATGTTTAATTAAAATAAATCATGTCTATTATTACATTTTTTTCTCTTACATATCGCTAAGTAAATCTCAAAGGAGATGCTTTGTCATACAAGTTTTTTTTCATAAATATTCAAAGTTTACTTCGTTATATGCGAAGTTCTATATGAAGTCTTACTCAACTGATAATGTTATAAATGTTCTAGCTAAAGTCCCACTTTGTCACAGTCAAAGTTTTACTTTATCATATCCGAAGCTTACTTCGTGTTATCTGAAGCATCTCTTCATTATATACGAAGCTAATTTTGCCATATCTGAAGCTTCTCTCCATCATATCTGAAGCTAACTTCATTATATCTAAAGTCCAACTTCTATATCTGAAGCCTCACTTCGTCATACTTCGATGATATACGAAGTTCCACTTCGACTGACTACCTTGTATTTTGGTCCAGCCGAAGTCCCACTTCGACTGATTACCTTATTCTCTCTCCAGTCGAAGTCCCACTTCGTCATATCTAAAGTTTTACTTCGTCTATACGAAGTTATATACGAAGTCCACTTTGACTGCTTGTCTTATTCTCTGATCGAGTCGAAGTTTCACTTGTCACATCTGAAGTTTCACTTGTCACATACGAAGTCATATGCAAAGTCCTACTTTGACAGACTGCATTATATTCTTGACCAGACGAAATTCCACTTCGATTATATGCGAAGTACACTTTGTATTTCACTAAAATTTCACATAAATCAAGTCATTATTATTTGTTGCCACATCTTGTCACTATCATGGTTAAAATATAACATCTTATAAAAATGACCTACATTTTTATCTCAATAATTTTGATCAAATATATCTTGATAATATTATTTTGTGACTCTTGATGTAACTTCTCTTCTGAAGAAATTTTGTTATAAATTTTCTATGCAAAATATGTGCATGTAAATATCTCTTTAAATAATCAGAAATATCATGAACTTACTCAAGCCTTTTTATAAACATAAATTACAATGATTCATTGTTTAAAAAAATCTAAGTCATGTCTGGAACTTGACCCCTTGGTCAAAGACTGCAGAAAAGTTTTATGACACGTGCCATATACAATGTTTTTGTCCTCTGCCAGAACCTGCTCTGCACGTTCTCTACCAACTACATATTCTATTTTGTTGGATTAAGATGGAGACAATCGATGCTTTCGACTTATCAAGAGTCAGAGTGAGTCCAGTTGTTCAACAATCGGTATCTGAACTTCAACTTTTCATGAGTCGGAGTATGACTGGACTTCGACTTTTCTAGAGTCAGAGTGATGCCAGTTGTTCAACAATCGATAGCTCACTTCGATTTTCGAGGAGTCGGAGTGGGACCAGTTTGTTCATCAATCGGTACAACACTTCGACTTCTTGAGAGTCGGAGTCAGTATGATATATAGTATACATTGTGGACTTAGAAATTTTCTTGATGAAACTTGACAGTGTGTTGAGACTTGGGCTCTGTGTGTCGACACCAATTGACTGTAAGGGTTATACAGTATAATACATGTATGCCTTTACTTTTAACACATTGATTTCTATACAAAATAGAGTGTGGTATAATAATTAAATTTGTTTAACTAAAAGATTATTAATTATTTAAATAAAGATTACTAATTGGTTTTGTCATGATAAAAAATATTTATCAGGCATTTATAAAAGATAATTGCACAACATTTTTCTTAAACATTATTACTTGATAGATGCCAACATATTTTATTTATGTAAACTTGTGTAGACCTTCTATGTAGAACATTTATTTGACATCACGTAAAGTTGGTAGACACCAATATTTGAAAACTCTCATAGTATCTGTTTACTGATCAACTAGACCTAGTCTAGTATATTTCTTAGAACTTGTCATATTTTAGGTAAAGACAAAAATGATTAAATGCTAGACCGTCTGATCGTGTGAACGTAAAAGACATGCACGTCATCCTCGAAGGGAGCTATGCAACGTTTATTCCTCCAACGAATACATTCAAATGGTCTCAAGCAACGACTACAAAATGAAGCCTATAAAAGAATGATATTTCAAAGGCAAATAATGCAAGGGACAACGAAAGAAAAGGAGAGATATCCACATACACGAGAAATTTGAAAGAGTGCAACGCAAAGCCTTCTCTCCAAAGCATTCTAGAAAAGTTGCTGTGTTGAAGCCTCATCTGTCAAGACCTTGGGTGCATATGTTTGAGTCGTGCTTAGTGAAAGTTCTTTCCTCAGATATTGAAATCATTCTTCAGACTACAAATCTTCTGTTATATATTTTAGTCTGAAATCCTACTGAGTCTTGCACTCACTACAAAAACTCTTCTCCAATTAGTATACCCCTTTGTAGAAGGGAAAACCTACTGAGCACGGTGTGAACCCCTCTGGAAGAGGAAAGGCCAAAGTAGTTTTGGCATTTGTTTCCCTTCACAGAAGGGAAGGCGAGTTGTATCTAGCGGGTTGTCTTTCCCCTTGTGTTGAAGGGAAGACGGTTGAAAACTAGGGTGTTGTACCTTTGAAAAAGGTTGTGAAATCCTAAGCTATATTAGCTTGGGGACTGGACATAGGACTTCTGTTGGAGGGAGATCCGAACCAAGATAAAAGTCTCTTGTCTTTTTTATGGTTTCTTTACACTAACATAACTAACGTGTGTTAGTGCCTTTTAAAATTAGCTTCCACAACGAAAAACAAATATTCACCTCTCTCTAGGTGAAAAATGTTACCGCCATCGATCCAACAAGTGGTATCAGAGCCAAATTCTCTTAAACAAGAAATCCAACAATTTCGAAAAGATGACAGTTGAGTTCGAACAAGAAGGTCAGTCTATCAATCACCCTCATTTCTTTGATGGTTAGGATTATAACTATTCGAAGACATGCATGGAATTCTGCACACAAGGTATAAATCGCCGATGCCAAAGCGTCTCAACCTTACCTTGGGGGCAAATCTCCTTTTCATTCTTTGTTGATAAATCTCCATCTGCGTAGCAGCATGGTCTCGCCGCTCCTTGATAAGGTCTATCTCAACTCGGAGAGATCGGTCATTCCGTCCGTGCTCGAAACCTACCACTCTTGGTGTAAGCACAAGTAACTCCACTGAGGTCACTACCTCCAACCCAAAGGAGTGCGTGAAGGGTGATTCGCTAGTAGCTTCTCAGGGTGTAATGCGGTATGCCAAAAGCACGTGGCCAGTTCGTCAGCCCATCGCCCTTTGAGGTCATCCAATTGCTTCTTTTGTTCATTGAGAATTGTTCGATTGGTCACCTTCACTTGCCCATTGGCCTGAGGATGGGCAACCGAGGTGAATCGATGTCGAATGCTCAACTCAGAGCAGTTTCGACTAAACCTCGCATTGTCAAATTGCTTCCCATTTTCGGTGATGAGCATCCTCGTAGGCTGAACTGGCAAATAATGCTCTTCCATACAAATCCCCAAGCCTTGGCATCTGTAATTTTTGCCAACAGCTCAGCCTCGATTGACTTGGTGAAGTAGTCGACGACGACAATTAGGAATTTTCTCTCGCCCGAAGCTGGTGGGAATGGTCCAAGGATGTCCATTCCCCACTATACGAATGGACATAGAGCCGACAAGGTGGTGAGGTTTACCGGTGGCTATCAATCTATTTTTCTGAAAAATTAACACTGATGGCATTGCTTGACATAGCCCTCGGCGTCTTTCAGCATCATCGGCCACCAATAACCTTGTCGAGTGACTCGTTGGACCAGTGACTGAACTCTAGTGTGACTCCCTTCCGATGTGGACTTCGCGTAAGATCTCCTTGGCTTGATAAGGATCGACGTAGCGGAGATGTGGGTACGCGAAGTCCTTGCGGTTCAAGACTTCACTGAATAGAAAGAACCTTTTAGCTCGCCGCCTAGTCTTCAGAACTTCGTCGTGATCTTCGAGAAGTTCCCCGTTTTGAATCTACTCCATAATTAGTGTCACCCATGCTGGCCTAGCTCCCATGCAGAGGATCTCAATCAGGGTCCCAACCGACAGCTCACACAACTCCTCAATAAGTATAATGGGTCCAAGGAAATCCTCGGATGCCGAGACGTACTTTGAGAGTGCATTGGCCTGCATGTTGTTGACTCTTGGTATCTTTTGTAGTTTGGTTGACTCGAACTCCTCCATCAGTCTGAGTACCTTGTTCATGTATTGGGTAAGCTTCTCTTCCTAGGCCTCGTAATCCTTAGCGACTTAGCTGACAACCAATTGGGAATCGTTATAGATCTTCACCCGAGAGGCCCTTAGTGACTTCACCATACGAAGTTCAGAGATGAGGGCTTCATACTCTGCGACGTTATTGGACGCTGGGAAGCCGATGAGAATACATACTTCAAGATGAAGCCCTCAGGAGAGTGTAAGACAACACCAACGCCACTTCCTCACAAACTTGAAGCCCCATCGATGAATACCTTCCATCCCTTGGCGTCCTCCTGCTCGGCCTCGCAGTTCCATCTGAAATGAAATCTAGGAGGGCTTGAGCCTTAATGAAGACTCTTGGCTTATAGATAATATTAAACTCATCAAGCTCGATTGCCCAATTGGCCAACCTCCTCGAGACCTCGGGTCAGGCGAGCACCTACTTGATGGGGATGTCGGTGAGGATGAAGATCTTGTGGGCTTGGAAGTATGGTCGGAGCCGACGAGCTACCATTACGAGAGCGAAGCTCATCCCTTTGCAAGGCCCTGCTAGTGTAGTATACGGATAGATGGTGTCGCTTGTCCTCTCACACTAAAACTGAATTGATTGAATGGTCAGTGGTTGACAGATACAACAACTCTTCTCCATGTTGAGGCTTGATGAGTGTGGGTACACTTGCCAAGTATGTATTCAAATCGTCAATGCCTATTGGCATGCATCGCTCCACTCAAATCTCCCTTTCCTCAATTACGTCGAAGAATGGCCTGCACCTCTCCGTTGACCTGGACATGAACCTGCTCATGGCTGTGACCCAACCATTGAGCCTCTACACCTTCTTGACAATCCTCGGTGGTGGCATGTCAAGGATGACTTGCACCTTGCCGGGGTTGACATCGATTCCTCGGCTAGAGACAAAGTAGCTCAAGAACTTGCTAGCCCGAATGCCAAAGATACACTTCTATGGATTAAGCCTCATCACATACCTTCGAAGTGCTTCAAAGGTCTCGGCCAAGTCACAGATGTGATCCTCTGCACTTCGGCTTTTAACCAGCATGATCCGTGACCAATACCTCAATGGACATTTATTAGACCGCAACGTGAGCCACAACCCCTGGGAATCCCAAGGCCATGTCGCATGCTCCACGTCAAACTAGGCCATGTGAGCTAGTCTTGACCTTAGCCGAGATCGAGTTCATCGGCCTAAGCATCATCGGGTCGGAGGATCGGGTCGGCTGTGCGGGTTTCCACTAGTCTCTATGGCTCAGGCCGACGACTCTAGAGCAACCATATCAATATAAATATGCGTTTATTTTTCGTGGTTGGTTGAAGTGTTATTAACAATTTATCCATTGGCCGTCACATCAATGACAACACATATATTAAAAATATATAAGGAACGAGCAGTGTCGGTTGTAGTTGAAACCAATAATATACACCTTGTTGCAAATTGCGATCTCACCAAAATGATAAGGTCTGTCCATAACTAATGCAGCTGTTTTATGACAATATGGCCATTGATAGGGATGATAATATCACCGCATACATTAAAGGGGTCTCTATTTCACTCACTAAAATGCCTTATTGCCTTATTAGTTCTTTGTGATATCTATCATTTGCTGGATTCCAATGAGTACCCTTGGACTGCTTAGAGAAGAAGTATTTATGGTTGGACTTCTCAATGGGTGCTATTTGTTTGATGAACTTGGAGATGTGGTTTGCTGTTTGATCGTAGCTTGGCAAGCATTTAGAATTTTATATGTCCTTTATGTTGTTAATGCGTAACATAGGCTATTGTTGTGACTTGTGAGGTTTTGCCATAAAAAAAAATAGAGATTGTTAAAGCTAAAAGTCCAAATGCAATGATCTAACTGCTTCCCCACTTCAGCTCCGAGCATGTAATGGGATCTAGGACGGCATGACCCCCCGTCTTCATGGGCCTGGTGTTGGGCTTCATGGGCCTGGACCACTCATTGATAGGTGTGATCAAAGGTTAGGAAGATCGAACTTGGAATTGGGCTGTGGCAAGTTGGGCTTATTGTGATTTTGTCCATTGCTGCATGCTTGGTGGTGCATTCAATTCTTTTGAAAAACTGCTGCCCTCATGAGTTGCATGTCTATGTAATCCCGTCGTCGATTGAAAGGTCCAGACAAATAGACGATGTAAAAAAATAATATAAAGATCACATACCTCAGCTATTGGGCCTGGATTTTTATAATTTTGGGTCCACGAAGAGCTATTTCCTTTTTATCTTTTTGCAAGAACCCTGCGAGAAATGCTTACTTAATACACACGTATTGGGATCAGGATAAAATTTTGAGTTTAATTATTTACTACTTGTTGCACTGTCAGAGAAATATCAAAAAGTACACGAATATTTAGACAAAAATTGTAATCTATTTACATGAGTCGTGAAACGAAATGGCATCAAATTTATAGAAATCAGCAATATGCATCATGGTGAAACATTCGATCAGTGCCCTCTTCACCATGATGCATATTGCTGGCCATGAGGGACGGACCTGGTCCGCTCCAGGTGGTCAAGAGAGAGCAGGGAAGAAGAGACGGCAGCGAAGTCAGGATTGAGGGGGAGGTCGCAGAGGGAGATGGAGGCGACGTGGTGGGGCGCACAGCAGGAGATGCCATGGAAGTTGTAGGAGAGGACGACGTCGAAGCTGATGCCGCTGCCTCCCCTGATGTGTCAAAACTCAAAAGAGGTCCTCGCCCATGGAGCATCTTTTTTTTTTGCTTTTACGTTGCAAAAGAGGAGAGGGAAGCTTTCATCCTCCCACCAACAAAAGGCGTGGGATCAAAAACAGCTCCACATACATGTCCCCCTCTTGATGGGCCAGTCTGGCTATGTTTGCACTTCATGGGCCTGGCCCGCTCATCGACGGGTGAGAGCAAGGTCCGGAATATCCAATCCTCAATTCGGCCCAATTGTGAAAGCTTTTTAAGGGCTCAGATCAATCTTTTAAAACCATGGTCACATCACAAAATACAGGTCTAGACAACCCTAAATTGGGCCCAATTTTGGAAAGCTTTTTAAAGGCTCAGATCAATCTTTTAAAAGCATGGTCCCGTCACAAAATACAGGTCTAGACCCATCATCGATTGAGAGGTTCAAACGTTCAAAAAACAAAGATTGTAGGCCCAAGTTAATCTAACCCCTTATTATTTTGGATCCATCATCAAGAACTGTATCTCATTGATCTTTTTTCAATTTATTTGAACAATCGAGAAATACTTGAGAATATACATGTATTTATAGCATAAAACTTGTTTTTTTTTTATTTTCTACTAGTAGCTCAGTCAGAGAAATGCTTAAAAATTCTCAAAATTCATTTTTTTCACACGAGTCAATATTAATGGAATGAAGTCACATCGTTGACAACTTCATTTATCTGAGCAACACCGATCATAATGAACAATTCTGTGCACTCTTCACCAGTTGCCGGTCATTTACTACAAGGCAGGTGAATTATGAAATTAATATCACGCAGTGGAACAAAAAGGTGGAGCTGCTCCTGAAAAGAGCTACATTGTTTCAATTCACGGGGGCTCTTTCCTAATTATGAGCTTCTTTAAGGATCGAAAACTAAAAATTCCATTTAATAAGAACACACATATTGATTATTGAGAGCCTGAAAATGAGGCTAATCAACAAATTGCTACTTATTACATAGCAAGGTGCATAGACCAGCCATTACCACGTAAACACAAACAGGTTATAGCCGACTAGTTTAAAAAACAGTCGGCGCTTTCAAAGAACGGCCGACTGTTTCAACCGTCGATCTCATAGAATAAAAATTGGACAAAAACCCGATCGTTTTAGGTAAAAACACGGTCGGCGGAACCCAGCCCGCCGTTTTCCCCCTTTTTTGATTTTTACTTGGCTTCTATTCGCGCCTCTATTTGCCTCTTTTTATATTTTGCCTTGTTCTTTGCGGCCCTCCTGCTTGCAAACGCGCCATCGCCCTTGACCCTCTTCCTGTCCTGCAAAGGTGCCATCGCCCTCGACCTCAACTGGTTATCTTCACAGATGGGAGCGCCGAGAAGCCAGGGTCATCGCCGCCGTCAAGGAGACCGCAACGTGAAGGTAAATGAAAAACTTCTTCTGTTAATCGATCAACATGTTACATATGTGTGTTTCGGGCTGGAAAACAGGTGTTTCGGGTTGCAGAGAAAAGCCATCGGGGTGGCGATGCCGAAGTCGTCAACTGCCAGGGACGCATGGAAGGATGTGTGCAGTGGGGGATGCGGCTTCGCCATGGCGATCTCCGGTGGGGGCCTTTATTTGGCATCTGGATTTTGCTGCGACGTTTCCTATTCTTGCTTGCTATTTTGATAATTCATCCCTCTTGCATAAACGAAGATTTAAGATGGTCTTTTTTGTATTTTTTAATCTTTTTTTTAGCAATGGAGGTGCTCAGTGGATATGTTATCCCTCCCCTGTCTCCCTCTCTCTCTTTCTCATACACGCATAGAATGGAGAGGGAGAGAAAGAGAGTTTCTGTTTCAATGGAATCTCTGTTAGCATATTTTACTCTTCGTTGTCCAATGCTTCCCTTTGTTAGCAACATTTTTCTTGTGCTTCTTTCTCGCTCTGTGGGGAAGCATGCATGTTTGTTATATTTTTCTCTTTCACCTCCAGTTGGTTTGCGAGTATGGTAAAGAAATGCCTTTTTTTAGATGCAAGTTTGCGAGTATGTTTAGTGTCTAACATGTTACAATAGCAGTGCCTCAAAATCCCCTTCAGAAACTTCTGGATGATTAGTGATTATTCAATGCAATAGCAATGAGTAACTCCAAGTAAAACAGGACCCAGTAACAAGGAGCAGCTTTTCTTTTGGTTGGTTGAGCTCAACATGTATCAATAAATTTCACAGGTCTGTTCATTTTACATTAGATCATATGAGAATTTGAACTCTGTTCAATTTACATGTAGAATGAAAAAATTCATCCTATTTGTGGTAAAATCTCACAGGCATGTTTATAGGCATACAAGTCTTCTTGAGATCCTAGTTGTGAGTTCAGCTGCTTGTTATCCTGATCATATGGAGAAGTTATTAATTTTAAACAATTTTGTAGTTTACTTAGTTAATGTATTGTTGCATTCTTAAATTATACAGTTCTTCAGTCTGTGAAGCAGAAACTTCAAGAGAATATTCACCCTTGTTATGTACTTCACCTATTAAGGTTAGTAAACCATCTATTCTGTCTCTAATGTCTGACATATGATAGTAAATAAAAAGTGTCAGTAAACCACTATTCTTCTCTTCTCTAAAGTTTTTTTTTTGGATGGTTGTGGTCAATTATGTTATCCATTACATTATGGTCTTCTTATCTGTGTTCATAATATTGTTTATTCTTTCGTGTGGACATATCATGAATTTTTCTTACTTGCATATTGATAATTGTAATACCCTAATTGTGATCCTCTTTTTTTACTCTGTTCTAATAGCTATGCTTGTGGCATTTAGAAATATATAAAAAAAAACTTAGCATGGAAGTTGGAGTACCCACCATGTTCATCTATTCAGATGCTTGTTTAATGCTATTATATGTTTCCACTCTTTTAATGTTTATTAAAGATTATTTTATTTTTTTATTTTTCATAGGTTGGAGATTCGACATGGCACCATGAAATGCCCAATGACCATGCCGATAGAGATGGAACATAATCCTCACATTAAATTAGAATGAAACGAGGTAGTTTTGGTGTGGATTTTTAAAACATTTTCTCCTATTGCATCATATTTTGTTGTGGAATATTTTACAAACATTTGAATGGATGTTTTGCAAACTTCTTTTTGTGAAACAAAATACTTTTGTTCATGGGTATTTCTTATTCTATTGTGGCTGATTGTCATATGTTGTCGGGCCTATCGGAATTCTCTTTTGTTCATGGATGTTTCTTATTCTGTTATGGCTGATTTTCAAACAGTATTTTGGACCTATATGCACTCTTCTAAATGAGGAACTATGATGGATGGGTTGTTCTTTTTATGGATAATCAGGTCTTAGAGATATTGATAATCATATGGTATAAACTTACAGATATGGACAATCATTTCAGAACTTTTTATAATTTTCTTATTTTTATTATGTCAATCACTTTCAGAATTAAGTATTGATGTTTCTGACAGGTAGTTGTTGGGAGATGCTGCCTCGGAATGAATTCTTGCTACTTTATTGCTTCTCTAGATTTTGCATTATCATTCCACAGGCTATGGAAACTGACGGGGCTGGAAGGATGAGAAAATATGCCAAATCTACGGATCTCAATGGTAACACCTTTCAACTGGCAGGTTTCGAGCAATTAAAGGTTGCCATTGTTAACTGAAGAACAGAAAACTATGATCTTCATTAGATTGCCCCCATCTTTAGTATCTTTTAGATTATTCTTCAAATAAATGAATTTAGTTCATCTAATTTTATTGAAGAAGGTGTAATGTGCTCTTTTCCAGTGTAGCTATACACCCTCAGAATCTCTGTTATTTCTAAAAATCAAGTGTCATAGAAGTTTATTACTCTGCTTCTTCTGGAAGTGCTATCGGTGATAGTGCAGGTACTATAAAATCAGAATCCCTTTTCCCCTACTAAGGTAACATTTACTTTGGTAGGTAATGTATAATCCCTTAGACTTTATGTCATTCTATAGAGTATTCACATTTTGACTCTAATTTAGTAATTGGGCTAGAAGCCCCAGGTGGGCAACAAGGAGCATTTTATTATTGCATAGGAGCATATTTGCTGTTAGAATCTTCCTTGTTAAGTTATGTTCAATATTGGTGGTGCGAAATTTTTACTTTTCGTGTATGTTTCTATTTGTTGTTGCAGCATAACATCAAGCTACTTGCAGTTGGGAAGGAAATTGAAGACTTGGACATAAGAAGAGGATATGGATCGAGTACTTCAAGAAGAATAAAGGAAATGCCAAAAGAAATGTTGAATTTAGAAAAAAGAGAGATCTTAGTAAATTTGATGTTCTTCCTTTTTATTGTATATGTGGATGACAAAAGTGTACTTTTGATACAATATGCACGTGAATGTGTATTTTGTGTAGAAGGGATTAATAAATTTGAATATAATTGTGATTTTTTTTTCCAAAAATATATGTGTGATTGTGAAATGAAAAATTGTCGATGTGTATATCTAGTGACTATGAAACATGTGAATGTATATTTTGTAGGTGATAAATGTCAATAAATTAATATTAGAAAATAAAAATGGCTTGAAAGATAGTTGATGGTTTTCCAAACATCGAGAATTATATTTTGGAATGTCAATATATTAATAATAAAAATAATAAAAAAATGGTTAGAAAAGAATGGCCGACTGTTTTTAAACCGTCGAGAATCTATGTACAAAATGCAGAATGGCCGACTGTTTCAATAGGACGACGGTTCTGAAACAGTCGTCTAAAGAATTGCCGACTGCAAAGTAACCGACCGTAAAAAGACGACTGTCTAACTGTCGTCAAAATTTATTACGACCGTAAACAGTCGGCTTTTATAGAACCGCCGACTGTTTTAACAGTCGACGGTAACAGGTCCAAAGACCTCCTAACTTATTCGCTTCGCAGAAGTTCCCCGTGGCAACCCGAAGTGTCTCAAAATCAAACAGTAGGCTTTTTGGCGCACTTTTCTCCACAATATGAGGAGAACAATATCAAAATTAAGGATAAAATTAGGAGCGATCTCTAGTTAATGTCTACACATATATGTTTCTTAAATCTTCGTGCTACATGATGATTATGTTGAAACATTTATAGTCCGTTTAGTTGCTTGTAAAATATATTCATAGAGAAATTTTTTTCTAAAGATTAATTTTATAGGAAAATAAAAAATATAAATGTCTATTTGATTCCCATGTAAATATTTTTCTCTGAAATTTTTTTCTGGTGTTTGTTTTCCCGTAAAACATTTTCCGAAAATCATTTTCACGTGTTTATTTGTGTGGAAAAGGTTTTCAAATATATGTTGATTTGCTCTTATTTCCACATTTGCCTCCTAAATATTAGACAAAACTCTCAATCAAACACCGCTTGCTCTTTTCATCGAACATAACCATGGTTCGTCATACCGCCCGGATCGACCGTGCTGCATTCTCCGTGGTACGGTAAGGTACCGCTGAGATACGGTGAGAAAGGAACTTGTTTGATTTTATTTTTTTTAGTTTTGTAACTTGATGAATATTTAAAATGAGCAAACTTCAAAAGAAAATGAGTAAAACATAAGAACATCACATAGAGAGGTTGAAAAAAATATATATAAAAAAATTTAGTCATTAAGTCAACCAACACAATCATTTAATGTTCATCTAACATTACATACAAATATGCCAAAATCATGACAGTCATTTAGTGTTCATCTAATATTGAGGATACAATCATGAAGTTTTACAAGCTAAATACAGTACTCATATCAACAATGACTTATGTGAAGAATAAGCTGCAGAACCGGATGTGTAGCGATTGAATAAATGATTGTTTAGTGACATTTATTGAGAAAGATTTGTTTGAGAATGTAAACAATGAATCTATTATTGAAGTGTTTCAGAGTATGAAAAATCGTCGAGTACAATTGTAAAGAAAAAATTGATTGTAACGAATTGTCTCATTTTTATTGAAATATTTCTTTTTTATTCTAAATATATATTCAAAATTACTTATTTATATTATATAAACATATAAATATTTAAAAATAGTTCGAGTGGCCCCACTAAATAAATTTTTACGTCTGTCCCTGAATTGAATTACGACCCAAACCTCCTATCCTTATCCTTAAGGAGCCCAAGTCCATCCAAACTCAAGATAGACTCTCCATCTCTTCTCATGCATGGAATCTCTCTCTCTACTCAAGATTGTACTCTTTCTCTCTCTCTTAAACACATCTTAGAACTCTATAGGAGAGGAGAAGGCTACCACCACATGAAGAGACCCCTAGAGGCTCTGCTCACCAAGCCCTATCGCCCTAAAATCAGTAGAGAAGTCATTCTCAATGTTGCACCCTTTCTCTCTCATACCCTCCAGAATCATCAAGGATATCACGCCTTCTATAGCCTGAAAAGAGGCTGAACTGCTCATGAGATCTTCATAAAAGTTGTTCTACTCTTCTTCAGCTTCGTCTTTGAAGTGGAATCACCTCGATTGGTGGTCTGTGCCCAAAGTTATAATAGATTATTCTTCACATTCTCTCTCATATGATCATGTATATATAGGATTATCATGCCTTTCACATCCCAAACGAGGGCATATCTCTTTGAGGCTTCTTCATGAAAGTTGTTCCCCACGACTTCCTCTACGACCTCCAACTAGAATCACATCAAATGATGGTCTGTGCTTAAGATGCAGTAGATTATTCTCGACCTTCTCTCTCATATCGTGATCCAAACTAACAGTGAGTGCAGCTTCTCTACAGCCTGAACGAGGGTGATCCAGTCTTTGGGCTCTTCATGAAAGTTGTTCATGATATAACCAATGTACTTCATTAGATCAACACCAGGAATCCGAAAATAGAAACAAAACTGTAACGACTTAAAATTTATACTAAAATATTAATATGACACTAATAAATTAAATATACGTAAGACATGACCACTTATATAAAATATAATTATTTTTAATTTTAGAATATTTTTATATTATTAATATAATTCTAGTACTATATTTGATTGTGTGCACTTCAATGAGACGACATTCGGTTCCGAAAAAAAAATCAAATCTGAAGTCATCATAATTACTAAAAAATGTAATGATTCTAAAAATATAAATATAAAGAATTATTGATGCATAGATGTTGAGATTAAGTCGACCTAATAATTTTTAGGATAATTTTTACTTGACGAAAAATTAGTTTAAAAAATTAAACTAAAATTACTATAAATTGTATCATCTCTTAATTAACTTATGTTTAAAATTTTATCTCAATTAGATGCCATTTAAATTCCTTAAATGTGCCGAATATGAGAGCAGAATGAAAAAAAAAAAAACAGATGTAGTGGACTGGACCGTACTGGTTCGCAAGAGCCTAGGCACGGTGCGGTTCGCAAGTACCGTGGTGGTTTGCCGCAGTACGACGAACCTTGAACATAGAAAGTTTAACAATCCGTGTTAGCCCTTACTCAAATTAAAAGACCTCGTCTAGCTTCCAAAGATATAAAGGAGTTTGCACTGTTTAAATTTATTTTGAAAAATAAAGAATAATGAGATCTTTGACCATAAAATATAGATTAAAGGGACAATTTTTAGTGAAGTAAGATCTATTCTGATATAAGCACAACTAAATAAAATAATAGAGAAACAGACACTAAAGCATTCAAGTTGGAGTGTCAATGATAGTGATTGTATTTTAATGCTTCAGATGGTGTTTTTTCTGGTTGAATCAATACTCTAGATGATAATAAACCACTCCAAAGAAAAAATAATACTACAACACAAATGAAATATATTTATTACACAATACTCTAAATAACTTCTTAAACAATTTAAAGATGCTTGTACACATTAACGAGAATAAAGTGAGCAAAGTCATTATCAAAAATGCAAGTTCTAAAAAATGACTTACAATTGTTCTCTGTTTGGAGGCATCACATTATTATTGTACATGATAGAAAGTCTTCTAAACCAAATAAAACTAACTACATACAAATAAATGATAGCCGAGGTTTTATAGAACCCACATATACAAAAAATGTGCCGCATATCTCATTTTATGGGTTTGATCAAAGCAAAGTCTACATCTTCCTCTAATGTGAGGAGCTTCCAGTAAATTTATTGTTGCATGTTGAAGTGTGCCTAATTGGGCATCTAGATTTTCTCAACTCACTGTTAGATCAGTCCAAAAACTTGGGATGTTGGTGTAACAGTACTATATATATATATGGAAGCGATAGTTTTACCTTGTTTAGAAATAGAAGTCATGATAATTATTCGTACTAGTTAGCAAATCATTTCGATTTAGGTTGCGTATGATCATAACCCATTTTCAAGGCAATTCCAATCACTAGAATACTCCAGCATAATTGGAACTGTTCTAAATGTATCATTTTGGCACCTGGTCGTTTGTTGGACTGTTAAAGGATGAGAGATAGATGAAGAACGAATATTGGAGAGAGAAAATGTGGAGAAACTATATATATGAAGGAGCAGCTTCTCACTGCTACCAAAGCGACCTTGTTGTGTTGGATTATCCAGAATATCCAAATCACGTACGCCATGGGTTTAATGAAAAGGACAACACGTACGGCCGAGTTCAAATAAATTAATTTTGAGTTATTTATCATGCATGGGTACCAATAGATAATATTTCTAACCGGATTTTGATAACTGATGCATCATCACAGTTAAACTGTGTTATTTCAAACTTAATTATGGATGAAGATATTTTCTTTTGTCAATATACTACAGGAAATGAAGTATATGTAGACGGCTGAAATCCGTCTACGAAACTAAGAAAACCGTCTACAAAAGGTTCTATAGACGGCTTCACAGCCGTCTAGAAAACCGTCAACGAAGTTCCGTCTACATAACAGCGTAGACGGTTTTAGAAGCCGTCTACTAGATCTCTATAATCAGTATACTTTATAATCAATCGTACGTGAGTATTTCCAACGAGTGCTTGTGCTAAACGATCTGAAGAGTTCTTCTATCTCTTTATCAGTTCTTCTGAATTTAGTGTCCTTAATTGGGAAACTGATGTTCTGGTTACTTTAAGAACAAATTAAGGAATAAGATATTATCGGTCTTTTACGTTTGCATGCATGAGGTGATCGGTACCGTCGTCTGCCCAATGATCACTAGATCTGGACCTTCAGGAACGGAAGAATTAACGCCGTTATTTGATTAGCCCTGAGAGGGTTGCCCGTACGACGTGGTTAATGATTCATCTCATCAAACACTCACCTAGATCTATCTATATATAAATATCAGCCCTCCAATATATAATTAATCTCTCATATTCTGACTTCGTCAGTCACTTTGACAACATCGATCGATCAGCTAATGGAATTAAAAGCATCCATCCAGAACAAATAAAACCGAAGAAGGCAAAGGATTCGTACGTACGTATTTCCTCAAGTCGTACGTACAACGTAGATTCTTATTCAATAGCATAGGTACTTCGCGTACACGCACCTTCTTCAGACACCCAAGAAGGAACGCAACATGTAGTGGAGACACTGGACCGAAACAGTGTACGAGTGCCAATCTTATTACCTGTCGATCGATCGAGCACAATACTAGCTATATATAGTGCAGATGATCTTGTTATTGCCGTTAATTCAAAAGCTGAATAATTAGCACTGGATGAAGATGCTCCGCCACCCGATGGGGCTGCAGTCCCGCACGCTGCCGCGGAACCGGGTGTGGGCGACCCCTCGGCAGTTGGGCTGGTTGTAGGTGGCGGCAGTCTGGCCCTGGTACACGAACTGGTACCCACCGTGGAGGTTGATGCTGCTGCAGCCGCAGGCACTGTAGCGCTGTGAGCGGCCGCTGCACCGGGGCCTGCCCACGCCGTCATGTAGCTCCCCTCAGTCGGGGCGGCGGCGAGCAGGAGGACCGCCGTAGCCACCATCAACATGACGGGAAGGGTGGCGGAAGTCTTCCTCACGGCCATGGTGACGGAAAGTAGCTAGCTAGCTCGAAGAAAAGCTAGCTCTGGAGTTTGTGCAGCTACACCATCGATCGGCCCAAGGCCCTGACTTTATACAGAGCTCAAGGGTGGAGGCACGTATACATGTTGGATTATTTTATGCAATATCTTAATCTTTAATTTACGTCGTCTCGTTTTTTTTCTCTCTCTCTTTCTTCTCTCTCTCTCTCTCCTCTCTCTCTCTCTATATATATATATATGAACGGGTCACAGCTGGTTCCGGATATTGGTTGAGCTTCTAGATGTGCGTTACAATATGTCATAGACTACACCGGGAGGGACATCCGTCGAACCGGGATGGCCGGAATTAAGAGTATTGATCAAGAAGTTGGACTTTTTCTTTGGTTAGCAAAATTAACAAGCCACAACGCGCGCAGATGAAGGATTTTCCAACCTAAATTTTAGGTAGCTGTGTTCTCAACATGCATCTAATTATCTGTCCTTATTTTACCAATTTTTTAGATTATATATGTCCGTCCATCATGTGTGAGATCGATGAAGGACAAGATATGACTCTTGTCGTGATCGCGTAGGTGAGTTCGTCACCTGTTGTAGCCGGTCTCCATTAAAATCTTGTTTTAGATTGGGTAGGTGGTTGGAGGGATCCACTTTGAACAAAGAAAAAGTACACACAACTGTCACATCTGGTTGCAGTCCAGTTTCTATATATCGACATTAAATGGGAAAGAAATAACTTGCATTAATTGGATCATTTGCAGAAAAAAGTTGCTGCAACAGTCCCACTAATATTTATATTTGGCTATAAAGTAAATTAAAAACAATCCACATAGTCTCTTGTTAAGACATTCTCGAAGGTCCCCATCCCATAATCTTGATCTTTTGCTTTCTTTATGCAGTTCTATGTAAAAATACGTACGTGCAATTTCCTCAATTTCTAATTTTCCGACGATTTGCAACTCAATTCGACATCGAGTACTCTCTTCAGATCTGTTATTCTAAAATCAACATTTTAAAATTAAGATATAAATATGTGAATAGAGAAAATTATTATCCACACATATATATCCAAGGTTTTGTTCAGGTAGATAAAGTGAAAGGACAAGTTTTTATAATCTCACTGTATATAATAGGAGAAAAAATAATTAATGCCCTCAAAATACATATTCATCATGTTAAAATATAGTTCACCAAAGAACGGTGTTTTGAACTACATTAATAAACTTTTCATTTTCGATCTTGTTATACAGATCGTGGTCCACAATTGGCTAGCCACTTGTATGGATATAATGAACTCTGGCACCCAATATCTATAAAGAGGATATAAATTAAGCTGAAATCCCTATTTACCGCATGTGAATGAAGCGCTGTAATAGAAATGAAAAGGCGGTTGTATGTTTGTATGCGACTGTACTCAGTGTTCCTCTTGTGTTAAGAGAATAATCAAGTTAGGGTTTGTACTAGCTGAATCCCAGTGGGGTCTGTTTCAAGAGGGTGGCTTCTTGACTTGTAATAGAAGTGAGTTTCATTCCTACTCGAAAATGAAGAGGACCAGTGGGGCGCTGAGGGTTTGTATATTCTTAGAGGGATTGTAACCGGTTAGTAAAATCTCAAGATTTCTTTGGAGACTGGACATAGGTCTTTCATTTGGGAAGTATCGAACCAGGATAAAATTTTTGTGTTCTTATGTGATTGTTTCTTTATTAGCTTCCGCACGGCTTCTCTCTACTGCACGCAACTACATTCACAAACCAACATTTTCAAGTGGTGATTTTATCTGTATTTTTTAGAAGTTCTATTCACCCCCCCTCTAGGTTAATCCTTACTACCATATCAAAGAAGATCCAACGATCTAAAGAGCAAAGATCAAATGGCATCTCAAGGATTTACCGAAGGCCAATCCGTGAACAGACCACTCTTGTTCGATGGTGAAGATTACAACTACTGGAAAACAAGGATGAAGTTCTTCCTCCAGGGATATGACTATCAGCTATGGACTATCATTGAAGAAGGAGATCTGATAGTTCTCAGCCCAAGAGAAGAGTGGACAGATAATGATAGAAAAATGTTGCCTTAGAATAGTAAAGCCAAGAACCTCATTTGCTATGCCATAATAAGTAGCGAATTCAATAGAATCTCAACTTGCAAATCAGCCAAGAAAATGTGGGACAAGCTGAAGCTCACATATGAAAGAATAAACAAAGTGGAAGAAACTAGGATTGATATCCTAGTTACTCAATATGAGAAGTTTAAAATGTTGACATGTGAGACCATTACCCAAATGTATAGCAGATTTATTGACATAACTAATGGTCTTGCAAGACTTGGAAAGGCTTACAACACTGGTGACATGTTAAGGAAAATTCTCGGATCCCTACCAAACCAGTGGACTCCAAAAGTCACAGCCATCGAAGAAGCTAATGACCTTATAACTATGTCATTAGAAAAGCTTATCGGATCATTGATGGCACATGAAATCAATGGAGCGACTATCTGCAAGCACATCTAAGAAAAATGTCAGTAATAGAAAGTCATAGTTGCTCCTTCCTCCTCTTCTTCTATAGTTCAAAAAATGCAGGTTCTGAAGATACTAATGTTGATGATGTTCTGTCAAAGCTTCAGAAGATCCTTAAGAAGAGGAAGAATAGATAAAAAAAGGATCCAAAAGAAAGATAAAATGGAGAAAGAACTAGTCTGCTATGAATGTAGAAAGTCTAGACATATGAAACCAGATTGTCTAAGACTCAAGAAGACTAGTCAGCTAGAAAAATCTAAGAAGAACCATAAGAAATTTAAAAGAAAAGCCATGGCAGCTGCTTGGGACAATGAAGAAGTCTCCACTTTAGATTCATCAAGCTCAAATTCTGAAGAAGAGCAGGTAAGTCTAACCCTCATGGTAGGACTAGTTGAGGTACAATCTGACCCATCTTTTAATTCTTGTATTGAATCTGATTCTGAATCAGAAGATTTAGAAGAATTTTTTAAGGAACTTTATGAAAAACATAAAGGTGTTATAAAATAATTAAAGAATTTGAAGATCTGTGGATCAAGATTTTGTAAAGGCCCGAAGAACTAGAGCTCGAAAATGTTGGTCAAAGATTTACGCTCCATGTAGTACGACTGGGCGCAGTCACGTAGAAGAGGTGGAACTCGCTGACTTCGCAACCCAATGTAGGGAGACGCCCCTCGCGGGTGCAGCACCAGAGGGTGGTGCTGATGAGGGCGGCTACGGGGTCCTCCTTGTTGGAATCTTTAGAGTTTAATTTATAATTTTGTTTTTGATTTTATTTGATTTGGTGAACTCTAAAAGGATTTCTTGTTTCTCCAAGGTGTGGTAGCTTGGATGGAGTCACTGATGATCATATCCTTGTAATCCAAGGACTTCTAGATGTCACCCCTGTGGACCTTCCAAATCTCACTTTGAACTACATTCGAGATGTAGTAGGTACCTCTAAGCATAATCTTCTTTT
Source organism: Colocasia esculenta (assembly GCA_014218235.1). Lineage (NCBI taxonomy): Eukaryota > Viridiplantae > Streptophyta > Magnoliopsida > Alismatales > Araceae > Colocasia > Colocasia esculenta. Next base: position 51,208,085 of record CM024762.1, read on the forward strand.
TGGTATGCTTATTACCCGCATCTTGAGGAAATTCAAAGTCAACATGGCTAGTGAAGATTCTAAAAAATTGTCAATCTTTGATGTGATTGATGGGAGAACTCTCACACGAATGAGGATGGCTATTCAAAATGGCTCTTTTGTTCACACGGGTACTCAGTCTCCTTACAAAGGGCAGAGCCTCCAAGTTGATGAAGATGGTGATAACTATACTCTATCTACTTCAGGCTCCTCCAGACCTCCTGCTCATATGGATCAGCTAGCTCACCTGTTTGATACACTAAGTACCAATATGAATGTTCGTTTTGACTCTTTGGACAATCGATTTGTATCATTGGAAGGCAAAGTGGAAGAACTTCAGACGAATGTTTATATTCTCAAGGGACAGAAAGACCAAAATGATATGCTCCTTCAAGCTATTTCCCAACAGCAGGATGTTATGAGCAACAATCATGATGAGATCAGAGAAAATAAGCAGGATTTGGCCGGAGCTGGCAACTTTTTATGGGATTCTATCTCTCGCCAACCACCTCCACTTGAGCCGTGATCATTTTATCTCTTCATCCTCTATTCTTGACTCTCTATCGTTTGTCATCATTTTGAGTTGGGCTACATCTCTTTTCACTCCTCTTTTTGATGATGACAAAAAGGGGGAGAACTTACATTGTCTCGTTGCATATTAATGATCTTAGTGCAAATGCATGTTAAGGATAACTGAAATCTTTCTATCTAAAGTGTTTTGTGATCATCAAAAAAGGGGAGATTGTTGAACCTCTTAGAGTTTTGATGATCACAAAACACTCAAGTTTATTGGCTAACAAATGGTTAATTTATGTGTAGCAAGCAGAACATTTTTCAAGAGAAATAGGATCTCAAAACAATTTCAAATCATCATGTGTTATGGAGTCGACCTCATGTTCTTCATGGGTCGACCCTACATAACCCCATTTCACCTCTGGGAAATGGGGTTAACCTTATGTTTCAATTGAGGTCAACCTTAGAAGAAAAATAGTTCTTCAGAGTGCATTGAGGTCGACCCCATAGTCCTTCTTGGGTCGATCCCTCTGTGTTGCATTTTGGCCCAGGGAAACAGGGTCGACTCCACAGTTCTTCTAGGGTCAACTTCTTAACAAGGTTCTGGAAGATGTGCTGTAAAGGGAGTCGACCTCTGTTTTCTGAGGTTGACCTCAGTTCAACTATGGAGTCGACCCCAGTATGCAGAGTTGTTCAGATGTGCTTTTTGAACACATTTTTGACCAAAATTGCTTTCCACCTGCTCCCAAACGGGCATATCTCCGAAGAGGCTTTATAAAGGACATCTGGGGGAAACCCTAGGTAAAGAATTTCGTGGAAAAGAGAGCCACCCTCAAAGAGTCACTTCTAGCTCTCTCATTTCAAGTGTTCTCTCCTTCTTGAGCTTCCAACCTTCTAGATCTTGAAGGAAGGAGTCTTTGGAGGAGATCTTTTCTACTCAAGAGCTTCATCAACATCTAAAGATCATCCTCATACATCTCTTATCCTTTATCGTTTGCTTTATAACTTAGCACCTAGTTATTCTTGTCCCTTGTTTGAAGGTTGGTTTGGGTTTATACGCCCAACCTCTTGGTTAGTTTGGTGAGTTGGGCACTGCATCAACCATCGATTAATTTGGTGAGCTGGGCACTGCATCAATCAGCGGTTTGTATTGAAGAGCTGGGCATCGCATCAACTAGTGGGTATTTTGTGTTATGCTTTCTAAGGGTAAATCTCACTATATTGGTGGGGACTGGATGTTGATAGACCAAAGGGGCTCTATCTAACCAGGATAAAATCGGTGTCTCTTTGTGTGCTTGCTTCCTTCTTCCATCTCACTTTCTCCATTTTGCACCATGATTTTATTTCTGCATTAGATTCTATTGGCCATTCTTGACAAGTTTTTATAGCTCTATTCACCCCCCACTAGGGCTAGTCATAGTCTTGATCCTTTCAATTACATTTCTTAGAGGACACTAAACATTTCTCTTTGCTAATAATATATTTCTAAATTGTGTGAAGAAAATATTTTAGAAAAACATAACTCTCATTATATATCATTTTAATTGCATGTAGCTGCAACTAATGAGGTAGTACCACAGATGGATGATTGTAACGACTTGAGGATTTAACACCCAAAAGGCCCTCCAAGTGCCTAACCTTGGGACTGCCATCCACGAGTCTGAAGACCCGAAAGAGTTAGAAAAGTAGTATAGTGAGATAAACAATGAATTTAAATAACTATAACAAGAGGTTGATACATTAAACAAAGGAATTATGTACAACATGTCCCAAATAAAAGTAAAAGTACAGGAAGAAATACACAATCCTTAAAGGGCATATCCCGAGGATTTACAAAACACATCTCTTAACTCACACAAGTACAAGAGCGCTCACGCTCACACACTCACACTGCTGGCAGTACTCAGCACCACAACTACCTCTACAAATCGTCCGACACCGAGCTCCCATGACGATGAGCCCCTAGCTAAAGAGAGTAGGGGACTGAGCCTCGCGAATAAGACCCAGTAGGGATAACCAGTCCCTTACAAGCCAGAGCAACATGAACTCCACAGAAAGCGGAAGCAACTACACTAGAAAGCAGTAATTAGGAAACGACTATGCTAGCTACTACAAAAAACGAATACAGAGTAACGCCATGACCTGCAACTAGGGTCGGGCCACACACGACTCCCAAAAAACCAGCAGAGTCGGACGCGATGCAGAAGCAACCCTCGGCACACATGCCAAGACAAAGATCTCATGAAATATCAGAGCAACCACCTGAGAACAAAGTCTCACCACATAAGCACCGCCATCCTAGACATCCACGAGGTCAGGCACTCCACAAGGTTGGAAAACCAAGCACAGGGCACACTCGAGTTGGAACCCACCAAAGGCACGCCTGAGTCGAGAAGGACTCCACCCCATCTCTCGGAACAGCAATCAGAGATGGGGACACACTCGCTCCAGCCCTCGAGACAACAATGAGGCTGGAGGCCCAACCCAGCATAGGAGATAGAAGCAAGGGCCCAACAGAAAGTATTGGGCACCACACGGCTCGGCTACAACAATTGTGCAGGCTAGGGCGATGGACAAACACACAAGCACACTATGGGAGAAACACTGTCATAATAATTGCAATTACGCCACCACCACTGGAAGTCAAGATCTCCCATAGGCTACTCACCGCTCGCCAGTTGCCTCTTGCCTACAACCTCCCGGAAGAGTGAGGTCAGAGAGCCACCACAAGAGCACAGAATAACTACCACAACCGCAACCTGACCAAGCTGCGGCCCCATGCCTGACCCCTCTACGCGGCTCTGGAAACAACACAGAGTGAGGTAGTGAGAAACATGACTGATTGGCCCACAAAGTGACAACACCCAAACCACCTCGACGTCCCGTCCCAGCCAAGAGAGCTCTGCAAACAACTCGACATCGCTGCCCAAACTCACCATTTTGTAGCATAGTGACCATTTGGATCGAGGTTTAGTGGTTGTGGTGGCCAGTGTGTGGCCTATGGTTTGTGTTTGAGGTGTTTACACAGGTTGTGGGGCTTCGTGGGCCGAGAGGTTGGGCCCAGAGCACCCACTGGTTCACTGTCTATGAACACGACAGTGGTGGACGTCGCGTTATGAATGCGACGGTCCAGAGCGTCGCATTCTTGCTACCACTGTTTGAGGGTTTTCGTCTACATGTCTGCCGCGTGGTGCGCGCTAGGCAGCCTGTTGGCGTTAGCGATGAGAAGGCGATGGACCCTACCGTCGCGTTCAGGTCACGACGGCCAGGTGCGTCGCGTTCTCAACTATGATGAGTTAAGAAGCTAGGTCGGCCAAACATAGCTTAGAGGCTCTGCTCGGCCAGAAGGGGGTTTTTGTGGTCTGCTCTTGGGCGATTCGAGGTTTTGGTGCTGATTTTGGCGTGTTCTCACCGCGAGGATGTGGTACGAAGCAAGGGAAACACCGGATTATCGTCGTTCTTCGCGTATCTCACGAAGGTAGGGAGATTCCACCATGTTTCTCACTGTGAATGATCGGTTAAGCATGTTTAGCTTGTTATATGTGTTGTCGATGATGAATAGCATGCTAGTGTACTGGGTTAGAGTGTGTATATCTACTTTTTATGGAAGATTACATTGTTTGCATGGGGATTCCGGAGATGGAATCCCAATTTTAGGGTTCTATCTATAAAGGCAACGGACCTAGGTGTTGCGTTCAGAACGCGACAGCCCGACTCGTCGCGTTCTTCTTCAGAACGCGCCGTATCGAGACGTCGCATTCTGAAGGCGACAGTTGACCCCGTCGCGTTCAGGCTTCCGATGGCTATGGGTTTTTGCATGCTTATGTGATTATCGGGTTGGTTCTATTTATTGTTCCTAGCAATGGTAGACGGTGTATTGGAACTCGTTGAGATTGAGGACAGTGGTGTTCACGTGGTTTGTGTGTACGTGGCGAGTAGTACGATGCCTACCGTGGTTACCTCTCCAATTGGTTACCCTATGTTTTGTGTGAGCCAGGCACGTTAGTGTTCAGGGTTTGTCCCGGTACTTCTGTACCGTCGAGGCCTGTGTCGTCTTCCTAGACACCCTCACTCTTGTGTAGAGTTATACGTCCGGCTGAGGGAAAGACGACAGAGGGACAACGACTTGTGTGAGTTTGTGGTTGTCTCTGTAGTGCGCTCACAGTTGAGGGTTATGGAGACTAGTAGACGTACTGGGCCCCAGCTAGTCCTATTTCCAGTGCCTCACTTTAGGGAGCTCGGGCCGGAGTCCCTAAAGGTGCCAGGCATGGGCCTGCGGTAGTGTGGTCTGCAGGTGTGGTGTTGGTTGGTCTCCACAGTTTCTTGGTTTGTTGTGGTGGAGCGGCAGCTAGACATTTCGTCCGTGGCTGCGAGGCTGAGAGGTAGTCCTGTGTGGTTTGTCCGGGTTGGTTGATGGTGTCGCGAACTAGTCTTCGTGACCTGAGTGTGGCGTTACTCTACTTTAGCTTGTACACTTGGACGAGGTTTGCCATTTATTTATTAAAGGCTGATTACTGATCATAGCTTAGTGATACTTGTTATTTACAGCTTTAAGAACATGCACTCTATAAATTTCTTAGTGTAGCTTCCTGTACCAGCACTTGTGAGTTGGTTTTGTACGGATTTTAGGGGAGTTTCCCTACTGAGCCATTAACTTGTGAGGCTCACCCCTACCCCTTTTAGATGAGGGAGATTAGGAGGCTTCCCTCCCTTCGTCTAGTTCGGAGCCGCACCGCAGCGGAGTTGGGTATGCACCACCAGCAGTGTAATATTTTCTTCTATTCACCTCGGGGTATGCCCCAGGTTGCTGTACTTTGTACTTGACTCTAGTTGAGAACTGGCTATGTATATTTCATGTAAATATTTTTTAATATGTGGAATCTTATATATATTTGAGTTGTTTCCTTTATATTTCTACGGACAAGTGAATGATATCTCTTGCGAGGCTACGGCTCGTTCGCGGGAGGCGGAGTTGGGTCAAGCTCGTTATTAGGTTAACAGGTTGAACGGAGAGGACCGCTAAAGTTTTCCCCTCAATCTAGAGACACACTCAATGGACACACTGGTAGCCTGGAGAACTCCCTCGATAAGCTCATGAGGACGAGGGTCCCAGGAAACGATAACAACCTCAACAGGATAGGCTCATAGTGCCGAGTACCAGGCGACAGAGAATAGGCGAGGCAAGCACAAACAAAAAATAAGTGACACAGCTGGCTTGCAACCCATGGCAAGCATAACAAGCACAGGGCACGCGCGACACACCTTCTAGAACTCCTACAAGGGCCGACAGACAACATAGGCACACACGCCACACTCTAAAACTCGGAAGGTCGGAAAGAAGGGTTTGCAGCTCAAGCATACAGAACGTGACACACTGACCCATCACAATCAGATGGCGACCATGGGTGCATCGCCTTCTAAGGAAACAACGTGATGGCCACCTGGTCGCAACCTGAACACGATACCAAGGTCGTCACTGAAGCATGCGCGGCATAGTTGACTGTGCATTTTCGTTGTCCAAAGTTCCTCGCACAAGTCAATATGCGCACTTCCTCTAAACTGTCTCACGAATATAAAATTGCAACGATGAACTCATATAGTGGTGAGAACAGGTCATATCCATGGAGAGGCTGAATAGAATTTGAATTAAACTACTTTGACTTGAAATCTCTATCAACAATGCATTAAAAGTGAATGTGTAAACAACACTGATCAAATCCCTCACAAACTCCTCAGAAGAGACAAAGCAAAATGTCTACTTCAGTGAACCAAAGAAAAGAAACTTAAGCTTTCAAATCCTCACAGAACAACATAAAACTCCTGAAATTCCAGACTCAACACCCCAATCTCCCAACACCACAAAAAATGTTAAACAACACAGATGAACTGGACAATGTAACTAAGCTGAACTAAAACAAGAACTGGTACAAACACCACTGGATCGGATTCCTCTCAACACAGAAGAAAAGAAATAAGGAGCATCACTGGATCGATTCATCTAAGCACGGGCAAAATAAACAAATCAACACATAACAATGGAAATATAATTGCTCTAGGAACAACCTTCTGCAGTACAAAGATGAAACACCAAATTCCAACCAAATCACAGCAGCCGAACTGAGAAGGAAATGGACCAACAATTGCAGAAGAAATGGAAATTGATACCAACAGCCTCAATCTCTCACAGCTCTCACCAGGTGCTCCTCCTGCTCAACCAACAGCAGAAAGAACATTCTCACAGCTCACCTCTCTGAACTGCAGAACCAAGAGAACGGAAAAACCTAAAAATTGCAGAACTTAAAACCCCTATGGAAATCTCAACTCTCCGATCTGAACTCTCCTTACAGCAGTACAGAACAGATGGAAGAACAAAAATATTGAACTAAAAATTTACTGGAATTCCGAACTGTCTACCTCTCCCAGATCTGAAAGAAACATGAACTGCACTGCTTAAATATCTGAATCCAGGAGGAACAGAAAGAAACAACATCTCAAAGAAATCAAACCAGCAAACCTATCTCCCTCCCCTGCTTACAGAAAGAAAGGTACAGAAATAAAATGGCAACAATGAAAAATTCCAACAACTTCAACTCGGATGCCCTGAAGACATCAAATTCTACAAATTTCTACTTACCAAGCTCTTGAACTGGAAGAACAGAAATAGGAAAATTAACTAGGAAAACCCCAAAAATAATCCGAACCAATGCTTGCTTACAGAAAGAAACTAAATCTCCACATAAATCGAACTAATGCTTAACAGAAATATAAAGAAAAATACGATCTCCTCCGGAAGAACAACACAAGCTAAGAACATATCCATCTCTTCCAACTCTCATATCAAACCAAGAAAAGAAAACAAATAGCTCTCCCTCCCAGATGCTCTGCAGAACTGCTCAAAGAAAAATTACAGAAGAAAATGGCAAGGAATTAAACTAAAATATGAACAAGAGAACCCCCAAACATCTCAACTCGTCTGCCTCACTGCTCTGCTCAAAAGGAAAAATATAGGAAAGAAAACTAAAAAAAATTCCTACCAAATTCTAACCAGCGAGCCCCTAGAGAAGAGGACCTCGGGTCTTTATATAGGCCTCAGGGCCTCTGCTCCCCGCCTCCTGGATCTGGAGGTCTGCAGCTCTGCATCGCCCTAGATCGCCACCTCAGCAGCTTCTGGATCGCCACCTCAGCAAGCCCTCACGCCTGCGCAGCACACACACCCCGCCTCTCTTCCATCGCACCAGCCAACCAGCTCACGAGCCACCCTGGCCTGCTCTGGATGAACCGCCATCCCTGCTTCCTCCGCAGCTTCCCGCCATCTGCACACCACCAGCCTCCATCGCGCACAGCCCTCCTGGCATAGGCCGTGCCAGCGCACAACAGCACACACCGTCTCACACCAGAGCCATCGCCAGCTCCAGCTTCTTCATGAAGCTTCCATCGCACACATGGGCACTGGCCGCCCATGGTTCCAGCAGCCATCACAGCCCTGCACAAGCCATAGCTCCAGCCCGCCTGCATCACCCATAAACCAAATCGCCCAAATGCCAGCTCCGCTTCGTGAAGCTTCTAGCTGAAGACCTGTTAGGAAGGAAGAATAAGTAAGTAAAGAAAAATGTTGCGTGGCCTATTTTAATTAAATGAAACAAGAAAGGCATAATGGACCCATGGGGTGAAAATAGATGTTGGCCAATGGGACTATGAGGAGAGGGGTATGTGGCATTATTTGGGTGAATCAAATTTTTTTACACACTAATATTTACAATAATTAAAAGATGTTTAAAGTGATAAAAAAAATTATTTATATACAATGTAAAGAAACATAAACTATTCAAAATTATTGATTTTATTAAATGAGACTTTAACTATGTGTTCAACTCGAGAATTTAACTAATATGCTTTAAAATTTATTTTTGGAAGAAGTGAAAATTAAAATCAAAATACACTTATTTACAGACAAAGACTGTCTAAACTTAACTGTATGTATGAAATTTAACCCGAAAAATTGTGCAGTTATCAGTCACCACCCAGAACTGAAGGCGACGACAGGGGTGTCGCCTTCAAATGATGAACACGACGTATCGACCCACCGCGTTCCTATTTGAAGACATAGCTTGTTGGTAGAACAACCCCCAAGGCTTACACCCCAAGCCAAAACCCACACAAGGCCAACACACTATAAGAAGACCAACCACGTGCCAAGTTGGGGAGATGCCATCTAACCAACTTGGGCACGCACCGCCCTTGCCAAACCACGATATGGTAAAACAAAGGGGGAAAGGTGAACGCGATGACCCAGCCATCGCAATAGGAAAGAGACAAAGAGATCATCGCTTTCTTCTGATATCGCGATAGAAGATGTGTCGGGATATTATGTTGGCCCTTTTGGTACGGCAACAAGATAACCTAGAGGGGGGAGGGTGAATATGTTTTTCTGAAATCTGAAATAGAAACTTAAACACAGAAAAATAACACTTGAAAGTTTGGTTAGTTTAGTGTGATAAAGAGTAGTAGTGCGGAAGCAAATAAACAATCACACAAAGGACACAAGGAATTTATCCTGGTTCGGCCCTTCCCACATGGAAGTCCTACGTCCAGTCCCCAAGCAACTTCTTGGGATTTTACTAACCAAGGGTATAGTCCCCCTCAAGGACAATACAACACCCAGCACCCCAGCTGGTCTTCTTCTCTTTCCTGGGCAAGAAGGCAGCCACTTCTCTTACAGGTAAAGAAGCCAACCTCCTGGTACAAACCCCAGTGCGGTTCTGCTAGACACAAACCCCTAGCTAGGTTCTACACTGTATACAGTCCTACAGCTGGACATGATGTCTTTCTTATAAAAGAAAGAACAATGCTGAGAGTTCTACAAGAATGGCCTCTACCAAAAAACTCTCAGCAAAAACTCTCCCCAAGAATTACAATAAGAACAGGGAGAATGAAGAGAGAAAATAAAGGTTGAAGGCTTGAATGCTTGAGACGCTTTTGCTTGCTTCTTCTTGGCTCAAGCTCTTTCTCTCTTTCTTTGAGTGTATGTGGCGTTGAGGTTCCTCACTGATTGTACACTCCTTCAAAGATTTTCAAGAAAGCTCTCTTCTTCTTTCTTCAGCCTTGCTTCTTCTTTTATATGAGAGGCTTTTGAATAGATCCGTTGAAGAGATCCATTGGAGCTCTTATAGACGTTGCTGATTTCTCTTCATTTGTCTTAATCAGACTCTGGTGGTCTTCGAGGTCTGTAAGCATAGAAGAGAGTGTTAGCATAAAAGAGTGTTTATAAGATAACAGTGCATGCTACTGTGTTTCTGCTATCATGATAAAAATAGCAATTCATATCTTTTTCTGACACGACTCTGAGATATGCATGCAGCTTTTTTGTCAGAAGATATTTGACTTTTCATTAAGCGCCAAAAACACTTCAGAGCAAATCGATGTTTAAGTTACTTATCAAATAGTTATACTTATAATACTTAACAAATCGTTATGAATCTTAACAAATCGATGTTAGAAGCAAATCGTTATGGCACTTATCGAATCGTTGTGAGAACCAAATCATTGTGAGAGCAAATTGTTGTTCTCACTTATGAAATCGTTATGCGAGCAAATCGTTATGAGCCTTAACGAATCGTTATGAGAACCAAATCGATATGAGAGCAAATCATTGTTCTCACTTATGAAATCGTTATGCGAGCAAATCATTATGAGCCTTAACGAATCGTTATGAGAACCAGATCGATATGAGAGCAAATCGTTGTTCTCACTTATGAAATCGTTATGCGAGCAAATCGTTATGAGACTTAACGAATCGTTGTGAGAACCAAATTGATATGAGAGCAATCGTTGTTCTCACTTATGAAATCGTTATGCGAGCAAATCGTTATGAGCCTTAACGAGTCGTTATAGAAGGTAACTCGATGTGAGGCAAATCGTTGCGCTCACTTATCAAATCGTTGCACGATAGAATCGATGTTTCACTTAACGAATCGTTACACGATCAAATCATTATGTAACTTATGAAATCGTTGTTAGTGAAATCGATGTGGCACTTTTGAATAGAAATCGATGTATATTGAATGAACATCGATTTAGCATTTTAGTGCGCCTTAAAATAATCATAAATATTGATGAAACAATCTAATCATAAATTTTGTTAGCACCAAAATATGAAGGTAATAAAGAGTGGTTCAACAATCTCCCCATTTTGGTGATGACAAAATTTATGTGAATTTTCTGACACAAATATATGAAGCATAGAAAAATACAAAAAATTCATAGATAATTCTCTTCCCCTTTTTGTCACTAACCAAAAAGGAAGGATCTTACCATGCATTCTCTCCCCATTGTGAAAATTTCTTACCATTGAGGGGTTCAACAATGATTGACATTAAAGAATAACTCCCCGTAGTCTGTGCTCCCCTGAATGAGAGACTCCACCTGAATGAGACTTGCAAATAGTTATTAGTAATACTAAAATTTTAAAATAAATAAATGATTACTCCCTCTTCAAATATGAGTTGGATGAAGAGCTGGCAGTCACCAATGCCTTGAGCATCCTTGATCCTGATGCTCCAAGTCTATCCTGTAAATAAACTACTCAAAAGTAGGTACCCAAATCTTTTGACTCCTTGATGGTTAGATGCATAAAAATATCCTTTCGGGATCCATACTAAGTGTCTTGTTGTGCAGGGTTTACTGTGTGTCCTAATTTATTGCAATGAGAACAACAATGAATATAATCTATTTTGCAGTTCTTATTATTTTTATGATGTCTGTTTAGAACACAATTTTTAGAAACCTTTTTCGTTTGATAATACTTGTTCATTTCAGGGGCCTTTTTCTGAGGCATTTTGGTTTCTTTTACAAATTTGGCAAAGGATATTTTCCTGAAATTATGGCTTGTTTCCTTTTTCCGGAGGTATGTATCCAAGCCCTTGTTTATTATTTCCAGATTTTGACCCTTTTAAGTATATGGCTAAAGATGTTTTCCCTCTAGTTAATTTTCTAACTAATTCTTTTAAATAGAGATTTTCTTCAGTTAAAGTTTTAATTTTCTTCTAACTCTAACTTCTCATTATTCTTGCTTTTCAAATCTTCATTTAAAAGATAATTATTATCTTTACTGTCCATTAATTATTTTTCTAGTTGCTCCAATTCGGATTTAAGATCAGAATTGGTGTTTTCAAGCAAGTAGTGTTGTTTTTCAGATTTCTTAATTCTTTTACAACACCCTTATGTTTTTCATATAGTTCATTAAAGACTTCTTCTAAGTCTTCAGACTCTGACCCTGAATCAGTGCATGAATCAAAAAATGGGTCAAAATGAACCTCATCTACTCCTACCACGAGGGCTAGACTTACCTGCTCTTTCTCCGACTCTGAGCTTGATGATTCTGAGCTTGTGGCCTCTTCATTTTCCCAAGCAGCCGCCATGGATTTTCTTTTGAATTTCTTGTGCTTCTTTTTGGACTTTTCTGGTTGACCAGTCTTCTTTAGTTTAGGACAATTTGATCTTAGATGTCCAGGTTTTCTGCATTCATAGCAGATTGGTTCTTTTTCTATTCTCTCTTTCTTTTGAATCCTTCTTGATCTATTTTTCTTCTTCTTGAGAATTTTCTGAAGCTTGGACAGTACTTCATCTACGTCACTGTCTTCAGAATCTGCATTTTTGGAACTAGAAGAAGAAGAAGTGGAAGGAGCTGCTGCAACTATAAGAGCATTAGTACATTAATTCTTTGATGAGCTTTCAGATAGTCGCTCCATATTAATTTCATGTGCCATAAGGGAACCTATTAAGTTATCAATATAAAGTTTGGTTAAGTCATGAGCTTCTTCAATAGCAATTACTTTAGGTGTCCATGAAAGAGTTAAGGACCTAAGTATCTTTCTAACAGTTCCTCATCAGAAAGATTTTTACCAAGAGAACTCAGACCAACTACTATGCTCGAAAATCTATTACATATGAGTGATATTTTCATTTGGAAGCATTTTAAATTGCTCATATTGTGAGACAAGAATATCTTTCCTAGTTTGTTTTACTTTATCTGTTCCTTCATAAGTTATCTGTAGTTTATCCCATATTTCTTTAGCTGATTTACATGCAGATACTCTACTAAATTTCTTTGGATAAGACACAACATAAATAGTTCTTAGCTTTAAAGTTTAAGATAATTTACTTTTATCTGCTGCTGTAATGACAGTAGAGCCTGGAATAGGAACAATACCATAATCACCTACCTCGATTACCTGCCACAGATCAAAGTCTGTGCCTTGAATGAAGCATTCCATTCTCATCTTCCAATATTGGTAGTCCTCTCCATCAAAGAATGGAGGTCTGGTGACTGATTGACCTTCAGCATATCCTTGAGCTACCATGGATCTTCTCTAAGATCGTTAGATCTTCTTGATTGATCAGAGAACCTCGCTCTGATACCACTTGTTGGCCCTTTTGGTACGACAGCAAGCTAAACTAGAGGGGGGGGGGGGGGTGAATAGATTTTTCTGAAATCTGAAATAGAAACTTAAACACAGAAAAATAACACTTGAAAGTTTGGTTAGTTTAGTGTGATAAAGAGTAGCAGTGCGGAAGCAAAAAACAATCACACAAAGGACACAAGGAATTTATCCTGGTTCGGCCCTCCCACATCGAAGTCCTATGTCCAGTCCCCAAGCAACCTCTTGGGATTTTACTAACCAAGGGTACAGTCCCCCTTAAGGACAATACAACACCCAGCACCCCAGCTGGTCTTCTTCTCTTTCCCGAGCAAGAAGGCAGCCCACTTCTCTTACAGGCAAAGAAGCCAACCTCCTGGTACAAACCCCAGTGCGGTTCTGCTAGACACAAACCCCTAGCTAGGTTCTACACTGTATACAGTCCTACAGCTGGATAGGATGTCTTTCTTATAAAGAAAGAACAATGCTAAGAGTTCTACAAGAATGGCCTCTACCTAAAAACTCTCAACAAAAACTCTCCCCAAGAATTACAATAAGCACAGGGAGAATGAAGAGAGAAAAGAAAGGTTGAAGGCTTGAATGCTTGAGACGTTTTGCTTGCTTCTTCTTGGCTCAGGCTCTTTCTCTCTTTCTTTGAGTGTATGTGGCGTTGAGGTTCCTCACTGGTTGTACACTCCTTCAAAGATTTTCAGGAAAGCTCTCTTCTTCTTCTTCAGCCTTACTTCTTCTTTTATATGAGAGGCTTTTGAATAGATCCGTTGAAGAGATCCGTTGGAGCTCTTCTAGACGTTGCTGATCTTCTCTTCATTTGTCTTAATCAGACTCTGGTGGTCTTCGAGGTCTGTAAGCATAGAAGAGAGTGTTAGCATAAAAGAGTGTTTATAAGATAACAGTGCATGCTATTGTGTTTCTGCTATCATGATAAAAATAGCAATTCATATCTTTTTCTGACACGACTCTGAGATATGCATGCAGCCTTTTTGTCAGAAGATATTTGACTTTTCATTTAAGCGCCAAAAACACTTCAGAGCAAATCGATGTTTAAGTTACTTATCAAATAGTTATACTTATAATACTTAACAAATCGTTATGAATCTTAACAAATCGATGTGAGAAGCAAATCGTTATGGCACTTATCGAATCGTTGTGAGAACCAAATCATTGTGAGAGCAAATCGTTGTTCTCACTTATGAAATCGTTATGCGAGCAAATCGTTATGAGCCTTAACGAATCGTTATGAGAACCAAATCGATATGAGAGCAAATCGTTGTTCTCACTTATAAAATCGTTATGCGAGCAAATCGTTATGAGCCTTAACGAATCGTTATGAGAACCAGATCGATATGAGAGCAAATCGTTGTTCTCACTTATGAAATCGTTATGCGAGTAAATCATTATGAGACTTAACGAATCGTTATGAGAACCAAATTGATATGAGAGCAAATCGTTGTTCTTACTTATGAAATCATTATGCGAGCAAATCGTTATGAGCCTTAACGAGTCGTTATAGAAGGTAACTCGATGTGAGGGCAAATCGTTGCGCTCACTTATCAAATCGTTGCACGATAGAATCGATGTTTCACTTAACGAATCATTACACGATCAAATCATTATGTAACTTATGAAATCGTTGTTAGTGAAATTGATGTGACACTTTTGAATAGAAATCGATGTATATTGAATGAACATAGATTAGCATTATAGTGCGCCTTAAAATAATCATAAATATTGATGAAACAATCTAATCATAAATTTTGTTAGCACCAAAATATGAAGGTAATAAAGAGTGGTTCAACATATAAACAAAAAAAGACCAAAATTGAGGATGGGACCATCCCAGGGTTCCCCAAGGTACAGAACAAGAAAAAAAAAAAGGAGGGGTGGGGGGTACACTAAAGCACTCCGATAGGAACCCCAAAGAGGCCAACCCCTCTATCACGCCCCCAATTTTAATAGTAGAATTTAATCAGGATGTGACAGATAAGCAAGCATTCAGAAGCCATAGACAAAGGACTAATATCAATAGGGCCCATAATTCAATAATCAAAACTCCTTTATTCATCATAAGTGAATGTTACAATCCCCAAATGTCAAAATAAGGACAACTCTCCACTACTAGCCTCATCTATCTCGCAAGGAAAGATAAAATTACAATGATTACCAATCTCTCACTAACTAGAATAAAGAAAGACTCTCTAAAGTGTACTTAATGCTCGGTGTACAAGTCTCATGATTAAACATACTCCTCATCTTCACTACCTAACATGTTAGGAAGCATGTATGAGTAAATTAGCCCATTGGGATTTATATCTCGATGTGAATGATATAAGTGATTAACGCTTTAAGAACTAGGCAAGCATGTGTAACAAGCTAAATATAAGCACGAACAAATCGATGACAAAGTGATAGTAGGATATCATGTAGACAGGAACATGTTAAGACACTAGAATTTAGACTATCAATGTATCAGGTGCTTTTCACGAGACGAGCAAGTACTTTGTTTCAGTCAATTAATAACAAGTAATAGAAATAACAATAATTGAATAGTAGTTGTCACGTCCTGATATTTAATATATCTATAAATGCCGAAACATGAACGAATAAGAAATCAAGAGTAAATTTTGAACTTTTCGACAGAAATTACTCGGGGGCTTCATTAAATAAAAATTAATTAACTGACATTCTTTAGGTAATACATGATTTTCAATTTACAACTCAAAGTAGATGCCGCAAAGGTTGATCTCTCAGCACATATCCCGATGTCCCGCCTTCTAGAGCTGTAGATTACCTTAGAAAAAGTAGGTATGAACACTCTTGCCTAGTAGGTCCTCCAAAATCAAAGAATATAAAATTTACATGAGTCAAGGATAATTGAGGTACAAGAAGGCATTAGTACTAATTACAAGTAATAAAAAATGATACAAATCTGATCATAGATGAAGTGAACCATGATTATCAAACAGTAACAAGCATGAAGTAATATGTCAATAACTGACATAAGATGGATCAATGAAATAACAAAGCACGAGTGTATATGATCAATAATTCAGAAGGAAATAGAGAAAGTGTATGTGTAGAGATGCCTTGTCCACTCCTTCAAGCAAGCAATAAACAATCATGTTTCAACATAGTTTATGGAAATGTCAACCAATCTAGCATGTAGTGCTGTCATGCCAAACACCCTAGAGATCCATACCGCTCTGCGCAGATTTAACGAATTCGGGTGCTCCTCCCGGGACTGGATCTACCCCATTTGCACTGGCATTAAATCATGAAAGAGTCCGAAGACCCAAAAGTACGTCATCCCATTTCCATTTCTGATATACATACATGGTACTTGGGCACTCATCAAGAGGTAAAACAATATCAGGAAGCAGGGTTCTAAGAGTTAATGCTCAAGGTATCTAGAAAGTATAAGAGTCAAAATATTTTAGAATGTTCAAAATAATCCAAAGGTGGATATAAATGATGATTAAATGATTCAACTCAGTGATATAATAGTTTAGAATCCAAGAAAATGAGAAAAGTAACTTGTTTGGACAATACAAGATTGTGACAACTTTGATTGGGAAAGGAATGGTTCATGTTTAAATCACAGACTGGTGGATGTCGACAGCCATAAGATGGCTGTCGACAGCTACTGGTTCATCCAGAACTGGATTTTGGAATCTGGCCCTTAGCTGTCGACATGCCATAGGTGGTTGTCGACAGATGGGTGTCATCTGTCGACAGATGGGTTCTATCTGTCGACATCTACTGGTTGTTCTGAAATTCTGGGTTCTGGAAGCAAGGGACCTGTCGACAGATGAGTTCAGTCTGTCAACAGCCGTAGATTTTTCTATATGGAATGGTTTAAAACCGACTAAAGAGATTCTTCTAAACGTTTCTATTGTTCCATGAAGGATCAAGACAACAATTGTGGGTCTAAGTACATTTCTTCACACATCCTTCATGAAGAAAAGGATAGACAAAGAGAGGTGATCTTTATAGTATGGGTGATGTGGATGTGTGGAACACTTATGGAAGAAAAGAATATTTCCTTGAAGCTGGAAGTAAGCTCACTTCAAATACATGAATCAATAACTAAAGACATGAACTTCCACTAAAGATATGAACAAAGTGAAAGAAGAATAAGGAGTTCACATGTCTAACATCCTAACTGAACACAAGTCAAAGATAATGCCAAGGTAACGATTATCCTCAAAGATTCTAACCAAAAGGGTAGGTACAAGGGAAAGAAATTCCTATAGAGCATGGAACAATAATGAAACATGGGTTCATATAGATGAAGAGACTACAAGCATGAAGTTAAGAAAGTGGAGAAGAATCGTAGGGAGGAACCTACTTAGCCAAGAGGAATGCAAATCCTCCTCTTCTCTTCAACAAAGGAACCAGCAGTAGTACTAGTAGTTGTAGCAACAGTAGGAACGATAGCAACACAGCTATAGCAAGAGCAACTACAACACGAGCAGCAGCTACAACGGAGCAGCAACAACTTCAGCAGGAGCAACAACAATAGTAGAAGCAGGAGGAGGAGGAGTTCGAAGCAGCAGTATGGCAGCAGCAATGGCAGCACAAGAAGAAGAAAACTCTCTTGGGAGCAACCAAGAGAGTTTATATAAACCCCAAGTTTACATGCATGTTGGCACGTAATCCTCCAACCATTATTGTATAAAAACTCACGTGTTGAGGTAAAAATCCCTTACTCTTCTTGTTTTAGCCACGTTTTATAATGTGGTTTAAAATCCTAACACGTATGGTGGATATGTGTCACTTTGTTATTCCAACAGAACATAACTTACGTAGCCCATACAACGTAAGCAAACATTTCTAAGAAAATAGGTTACGTAATTGGAAGATAATTCATCTAGACTCTTTGGCCCTTTAGTTTTGCACTCAAACGATGCCCAATCAAGTTGAAATTTCAATATAAGCTAACTGAAAGGTTTACAAATTATGGTGATTTAGTTTAATTTTTGGAATTAATTTTCATCCAGCAAAAAATTACACAAAAAATCATTGTGTCAACTTAATCTTGATATCCGTGCGTCAATAATTCAATATATTTATATTTCTAAAACCAGCACATTTTTCTAAGAATTATAGTTTTTCGAATTTCAATTCCGTTATCGAATTCTAGTGGTGTCTTGTCGGAGTGTGCACATTGAAGATAGTACCAGGATTATTTTAATAATGTAAAAATATCTCTAAAATAAGATAATTAGATTTCTAGTAAGTATTTATGTCTTTTATGAAAATTAGAATCTTCACTAATTTTTGATATCATATTATTATTTTGTATTAAATTTTGGGGTGTTACAGTAGCAGTGCATCTCCGCATTAGCAAGACAGTAGCAGTTCAGTAACATCAAAACAATGGCAGTCAGTAATAGTGCAGTATGTCTGAATTAACAGATTAACAGTAATAGAGTAATAGTCATATGTCTAGCTAAATCAGAACAGTGAGAACCGATGCAAATTTGACACCGTCATTAGCCCCAGAAGGTATTTTCGGGTGGCTCTCTGCCCCCAGGACTAGATTAGAGCCCCTCGGACACTCTTCGTGCCCTCAGTAGTATGCATTCAAGTCTAGTAGAGTCGCAAGACCCGTTATAGCACTAGACAATTCAAAATAGTACAAAACAGTAGGAGCCATAACAGCTCAAGGGTACCAAAAGGGTACTTTCAAGAGTTCAAGAATGTCACGTCAAGATGTTTGAGAACATTAGTATGATCATGTCAAGAAATAATATTCACTAGTAGTCTGGGACTATCATGTTAAGAGTGAGTTTCAAGAGCAAGTATCATGAACAAGATTGACAAGAAGGTTCAAGACTATCAAGTCAATAACAATGGTTCAAAGTATCATAAATAGTGTCATGTCAATAATGGTTTCAACCATAACAAGTCATGTGAACATGATTTCATGATAACAATGGTCAAGAGAGAATTTCGGCAGCATAATGATGCAATTATACTTAGTTCAATATTTACATAATGACTTAGTTTTATGTGTAGAGAATCACACTCACGAGTGTAATCACGAGGTTGCGCACCCCTCGAGACACTAACATTTTTAAAATCAACTTAAAATAGCATGGAAATAGGATGTACGATCACTACCTAACAAGTTGCCACGAATAAGAACTAAATGGGCTAACTTTGCTAGGAAAGGGAGTCGAGAACGGAGGCACTTACTGTAGTCGCGACAGGTCTCCCCTTCGTGATGAAGCTGAGGTCGCGACGCCTAAGCCGAGCGCGTTACTGTTGTCGTGACGTTAGTGCCTGCCGCATTCTCTACAGTGCGGGAGAATTGTTGTTGGACCTTCTTCTTACCCTCCGGCCGGCCAAAGAACAAGAGCCCCTCGTCAAATGATGCTTATGTACCTACCAAGATGAAGAAAACAAGAAAACAACCTGTTGGAATATATTTAAGCGTAGTATCTATCCAAAAATGAAAGAAATGGAGGAACATGGAGGAATGAACCTAGGGGTGGTTTTTAAACCCCTTGGGCGATGTAAAACGTGGGAGGGAAAAGGGAAATGCGTTCCTATCTAAGAAGTAAATAACATGCATGAAGAGAGAAATGAGAGGGAGAAGGGAAGAAGGAGCCCCAATGGGGGCGACTCCCTGGCCGTAGCAGATGTCCCTGAGTGTTGGAGAGGCCCTGGACGTCGCCTCCTAGCCACCAAGCTTCATGGATGAAGACTACTCCATGGCTTGATAAAGAGGATAGAAGGAAATGTGGGAAAATGGGTGAACCACGAGCTAAGTGTGAGGCCTGTGGAGATTTCGGCAGCACTTCATGGCAAAAAAATGGGCTCCCCTCCCTATGAAGAAGAAGCCTCCCTTATATAGAATGGGAGATATTATCTCGTCCATGGGAGATAATGACCCAATAATGAGATAAATGTCAAGTAAATCTGTAGGGGAGAGTCCAAGGATGGCCCCAAGGTGCCCTAGAACCCCAAACCGCGCATGGATGGTTGGGAGGTTGCATGGAGATAAGGATAATGCCATTGGAAGATAAGTAGGAGGTTGTTGCGGAGGCCAGCGCAGGCGGCTGTTGACGTGACGGATCGTAGGGGCACGACAAGGATAGTTGCGACGACCATGATGGTCGCGACCCTAAGGGCACGTGCATGGATATGCATGGGCTGTCGTGATGGCTAAGCTAGACGCGATAGGGCTAACGCGGCGCCACGACCCATAGCATTTAAGGAAAATCAATTATTCTAAAAATTGGCCATCATGTGGGAGAATAATGAGAAATTAAAGCTCATGGACTCTTTGAAAAAGGGTAATGGACGGGATAAAATGAACTTGGGCTTCTTATGGGCTCAAACAAGGTTAAGAGATGGGCTCAAGGTGAGTGACCAACTTGGGGCTATTAAGGGAACAAGAAATGTGGTTCGACTTATGGGCTAGAATCGGGTGTCTACAGATTGCCCCTCCTTGGCTTTCACTTTGCAAGGGAGCGCAGCGGAAGTGGAGCGGAGGTGTCATGAAATGACGGTGAACCGGAAATGACGTAGAGTTGACTGAAAAGATGGGAGCCAAGGTAAAGAACACCCGATCCAACCAACAAGCAATTGGAATCTTCTTGAAAGCCCCGAGTTAGCTGCTCGAGCAGAATGCAAGGAAAACACAAGTTTGGACAAGAAGGAGAAAGAAATTGAAAATCAACCCCTCGTTGAGAGGTACCCTAGCCGATTGGCCTGCAAGTTTCTTTTGGATGGACGTGTGCGTGCCAGGCAGGTAACACAAACTCTGTCCTGGGAGCGGTTCGTAACCAAAACATATTAAAAGGAATAGGACGAAAATTATGTAGACAATTCAGACAAGGAAATTCTTGGCAGACTGACAAGAACAACTCGCTCGGAGGCAAACCTTCCGATTCAGAGTGGAAAAGGTTTCTTGTTCTGAATATGAAGAATGGTTGGGTACACAACAAGAGCTCACCATTAGCCCAGATGAGTCATGACAGCTCAAAGTCCTACATGATGCATGCTGGGCTAAAACAAAAGAAATCATTAAATCAAATACAAAGAAAAGAAAAAATAGAAAATATATCAAGAATAATATTGCTAAATCAGATAAGAATGGGTCAAGAGTCTTCCTGCAACCGCTGTGCAAGACAGAGTCCATCATCCCCAAGATTATCCAACCTAACAGCTTATCTAGCGATTAACATGCGCACCTAGATCATCACCGTTTTTGTTGAAGGGGAACTCAGATCCTAGAGCACATTGAGATCAGTTGGCCCTCGAAACGATAATAAGTAGGGGTGTAAACGATCCGAGTCGAGCCGAGTTATAGTCTGTTCAAACTCGAGCTCGTTTACTTTTGACGAGCTCGAACTCGGCTCGAAACTCGTCGAGCTTCTGCAACCGACACTCGAACTTGACTCTTTAAATTTTTAGAACTCGAACTCGGCTCGATGAACAACTCGTTTACATAGTCGAGCTCGTAAACGAGTTCGAACTCGAGTTTTCAAACTCAAAACCTCACTTAAAAATTATATTTAAATACAATTTATTTTGTAAAGAGTTTATACTTTGAGTTTTTAAACTCAAAAATAAACTTAAATTTTAATTTTAATATTTAAATAAATTTTACTTTATTTTTAAATGAGAACAACCGGGAGCCATAACAAAGAGGTAATTTTTTTTATTACTGAATGGCCGGTGAACGCACGTTTCAAAGGGTGAAGGGCTATTTTATAGCCTTCCCAGTCGGCCAGCACTTTGTGCTGACCGATATGGGACTAAACAGGGGGGGTCCAACAGGGTGTGGGCGGGGTGGGCATTGCCGTCCGGTGACCT
The DNA here is from genome assembly GCA_014218235.1 of Colocasia esculenta. NCBI lineage: Eukaryota > Viridiplantae > Streptophyta > Magnoliopsida > Alismatales > Araceae > Colocasia > Colocasia esculenta. The sequence continues at coordinate 51,229,879 of CM024762.1, forward strand.
CCGCCGCTGCCGGGAGGATCTCGGCATTGGTCAAGTGCCCGCGACGGAGGCGGTTGCCGTCCGATGCTGTCGCGAAGGGTCGCTAATTGGAGCTCATGGTGCGGCCGGTGCGGCGGTGCCCCGGGGGAAGCTTCAACCGCCACCTGAGCTGTCATTGGGACCTCCGTCCAGCACTGGCGAAGGGTTCACAGGGGGGAGCGGGGGGAGGCATCGGCCAACGGGCAAACGGGGGGAGGCAGCGGCCACGCCGGCCAGCAGGGGAGAATCGCCTGCACTGCACAGGCGCCCGCGCCCTGTCGCGGCGTCTGGAGGAAGAAGATGCAGCCTTGTGACCTTCAAAACTTATTTGTATACATATACCCTTATTCAGTTGATATTATTAAAATCAGATTTTTATAAATACTTTTTTATCTAATTTGTACATGTACCCTCTAATACATAGTCTGTTATATTTAATTCCTCAAAAAAAATTTTTTATAATTTAATATAACTTTTAAAAATAACAAGTTACCATTATTTAACAATAAATTTTAACACAAATTATTACGAGTATTTAAACGAATTCTTACGAGTATTTAATCGAGTTCTTAACGAGTATTAAACGAGTTTTCACGCGCATAATCGAGTCGATCTCACATGTGTTCAGACTCGGCTCGTTTATGAACCGAGCTTTTTTTTGTTCAAACTCGCCTCGTTAATTCAATAAACGAGCCGAACGAACTTTTATCGAGCCGAATATCGAGCTACTCGTCGAATGTATCAGCTCGTTTACAACCCTAATAATAAGTAGGCTACCATATAAATGTCAGGGAGTAAGGATAGAGATACTTACCTGACTTACCTTTGAAGCTCTATTTTTTGTAATTTCTGATTTTCTAATTTTTGTGATTTTCTGATAAATAATCAAAGCCAACGAAAATAATATTTACATACACAACAATAACACAAACCAAACTATGTACAGACACACGAAAGTACCAAAACATAGAAACACAATGATCTAGGGGTCACGACAGTGTCGCGACTCCAGCATGGTCGCGACCCTAAGCGTCGGATCGGGGCGTCGCGACAACATTCTGCGTGATAAACCCCAAAAAACCGAGCTTATCCTTATCCTAAGGCTTAACCCATTAACTATAGACTCCTAAACCTATCCTAAGGCTATTCTAACTCCTATGGCCGAGTTGGGATGGAATTAGGCCTCCTAGAGCTCTATAATTATTGGTGTAGGGGTCTATTTCGGAGCTCATCTTCTCTCTTGGTTTTCTCTCTCCCAAGCCATGAAGAGATCCCTTTCTTCCTCCCAAGCTGGTTCCATCCCCTATGGCGGCCCCAAGGCAGAGGACGGCCGGCGAGCTTGCAGCTTCTCCGCCTCTCCTCTGTGCCCGGGCATTCAGCGCAAGATCGGATCTTCAGTAAGCTTTTCTCTCTACTCTTTGATTTCTCTCTCTCCTTCTCCTGCTTTTTCTTCTTCTTTTCTTCTGCCAACCCTCTATTTTCCTCCTTTTAGATCCTCCCGGGCAATAGGCGCTACTCCAAGATCCCATGGTTAGAGCCCATGGTCAATGCACTTCCCGTGGCGTCCACTAATCTCCTGCGCGAATGGAAGCTCACTACTGTCCCATGCTACCCAAAAATTACCACACAGATAGTGCATGTGTGGGACAGTCTTATAGCGCTTCCGGAGTTGTGGCACCCACAGACTCATACCTTCATCTTCCCCTCGTTCAAGGCCACGATTCTGCTGGAGGAGCTGGAGCTCACGCTGGGGCTCCCAAAAGACAAGAAAGGGGAGGAGTATCGCATCGCGCACACCATGGCTCCCATCAACTCCTGGGCCATCCTCGGGAATCACCACCAAGTCTGAGGACTTGCGCACCATGACTACCCTTGCTATGTCCATCTCATTCCCATCTCTCAGTGGATCGCCTCCAATGCAAGATGAAGATTGGGAAACTATCTCGCCATCGTCAAGGCAGCCGCTATCTACATATGCGGCATCATCCTTTCCCCGCACAGTGCAACTTCTCTCTGCATCAAACCTGTGACGTTCCGGCCGTTCGGATCATCTTCCTGTGTGTATGGAGGCCATGTGGGCCAATGACGTGTGTAGCAGGTGTTTTCCGCAGGTGGTGAGGCTCTGTGGGCCGGAGATTTGGGCCTAAAGTGCTCACTGATTCACTGTCTGTGACGCGACAGTGAAGGGCGTCGCGTTTTAACGCGACATCCCAGGGCGTCACGTTCATGAAACCGCTGTTTTTGGTCTTCGTTTGCATGCGCGCCACGTGTTGCGTTGCACATAGGGCAGCTTGCTGACGTTGGCTTATTAAGCGACGGAATAGTGTGTCGCGTTCAGGTCGCGACACAGTTTGGCGTCGCGTTCTTAACTGTGAAGTGTTTTTATAGAACCTGGCAGAACAGAGCTCACATGAGCTCTGCTCGGCAAGGGGGTTGTGTTGGAGGATTTCTGGGCGACTCGACTTGTTGGAACTTAGTTTGACGTGTTCTCGTCGCGAGGACGCTGTGTGGAGCGGGGGAAATGTCGTGTGGGCTTCGTACTTCACCTGCTTTGCGAAGGTAGGGAGATTTCTGTGTTTGATCCGTGGATTGCTCATGTGTTGTGAATGATGTGTGTCTAGCTCTCTAAACAGTAGATGCATGTGTAGGAACACATTAAAGCATGTAAATGGAATGGAAACCATAGATTATAGGGGTTTTGGAGTGATTTGGATGATGGATTCTGGATTAGGGTTTGCGCCTGTGAAGGTGACAAACCTGGGCGTCACGACAATGTCGTGACAGAATGATACGTCGCGTTCTATTTTTAAAGGCGACATATCGAGCTGTCGCGTTCTGAAGGTGACACTAAACCCCATCGCGATCACAGCCGAGGTTGTTCTATGCATAGGTATGCTAGTGTAATATTTCGGATTATTGTATGTGTTTGGCGGTAATGGAAGAGGTGCATTGGCACTCTCAACGCTCGGGGAGCGTGTGGTGTGTGTGATCGGCGTGGTGTTCACGTGGAGGTTTCACGTGGCTAGTGCGTTGTGAACGTGGTTTTCCGTGTACGTGGCGTGTAGTTTGACGCCTACCGTGGATACTTCTTCAGTTGGGAGCCCCAGGTTTTGTGTGAGCCAGGCACGTGTGTGCTCGAAGCTTGTCCCAGTACTGAGTACCGTCGAGGTTTTGTCGTCTTCTGACACCTCACTCTTGTGCTGAGTAGTACGTCCGCTGAGGGAAAGATGGCAATAGGACAGCGACTAAGAGAGTTTGTTGTGTTGTCACTTGTAGCGCGCTCGTAGTTGGGGGGAGATGGACACCAGTAGACATACTGGGCCCCAGCTAGTCCTATTTTCCAGTGCCTCACTTTAGGGAGCTCGGGCCAGAGTCCCTAAAGGTGCCAGGCATGGGCCTGCAGGGTATGTGACCTACAGGTTGTGGGGTTTAGTTGTACTCCACAGTTCTTTGTACTGGTTTAGTGGAGCGGCAGCTGGACCTTCCGTCCGTAGCTGCGAGACTGAGAGGTAGTCCTGTGTTGTTTGTCCGGGTCATGTAGCTGGTGTCGCGAACCAGTCCACATGGCCCGAGTGAGGCGTTTTCCTACTGTAGCTCGTACACTTGTTTGAGTTTGCCATTTATTTATCATTATTGGTTTCTGTTAAAGCGGCAAGTGGTATTTATAGTTTATATATCCTGCTATGTAGTTCTATGAATTGTTAGTGTAATCTCCTGCTTTTACTATTTGTGTTGGTTTACTCAGTTTCTAGGGAGTTTCCCTACTGAGCCAGTGACTCGAGAGGCTCACCCCCTTACTCTTTCAGGTGAGGGAGAGCAGGAGACCTCACACCCGTTGTCTAGTTCTGAGCCGCACCGTAGCGGAGGGTCTGCACCACCGGCATTGTAATTTACTTTTCTGTTGTACACCTCGGGGTATGCCCCAGGTTGTTGTTGTAGTTTGGCTACAGTTGTACTATGACTATGTACATTTCTAATAAATATTGTGAGATTGGCAAATCTTATATATATATTTGAGCTGGTTCCTTTATATTCCTACGTACTAGTAATTTGATATCCCTTGAGAGGCTTTGGCCCGGTCGCGGGAGGCGGACTCGTGTTAGGCACGTTATTGGGTTAACGGGTCTGAACAACAAGGGCCGTCACAGTTGGTATCAGAGAAAGGTCCGTAAGGATATAAATGAATTAGGAATTGCATAGTCCTGTCTCTATTGTAACCCACTGCTGGTAGCGACCTTGGTTTTGTATTAATTTATCGTATGTTGTGTCGATGAAATTATGCTTGTGCGGAATTAGGAATGGCAGAAA
>CM024762.1:51234304-51280811 GCA_014218235.1 Colocasia esculenta
AGCAGTTTTCTCATGCCATCTATGCTGCAATGTCCAAGTCGTCTGTGCCATAATTTTGTAGATTTATCTTTATTTGCTGCCAGGCAAACATTTGAACCTTGAGTTCTTCAAGATAGAGCACATACAAATTCTTTTCTCTATTAGCTTCAAAGATGACTGCTCCATCCTTCAGTATGCTGCACTTCGACTCTTGAAACTTGATCTGATGGCCTCTGTCACACAGCGGCTAATGCTAATGAGATTGTGCTTCAATCCCTGACTAATAGCACATCTTCTATGACTGTTTTTCTTTGTTATTCACAGAGCCACTGCCTATCACGGTTCCTTCCCATTATCTCCATAAGTAACTGTTCTTCTTCAGCTTGGAGATGAGAGAATAACTTCTGGTTCCTGACATGTGTCTTGAGCACCGCTATCCAAATACCATTTGGATGCTCGAGAGATGTCCTGAAATAAAAACATCAAGTTTTAGGTACCCAAATTCTTTTGGGTCCTGATGGGTTAGTATCATTTATTTTGCCTTTATTATCCATTTCTTATGTCTTGTTGGGCATGTCGTTATGATGTGTCCTAACTTGTTACAGTGACTACAGCAGGATAATTGTTACTTTTTCTATATATCGAAATTAGCTTGTATGTTGTATCTTGTTCAAGTACAAATTTTGGGTGGGATATGTTTTAGGATAAATTATGGTTTTTTCATTATCTGGGGGTGTATATCCTAATCCATTTTTCTTCTTACCTGATCTTCTAGCACCTTTTAATATGAGGGAGTTTTACCATTAGTGAATTTTTCTAATGTACTAGAACTGTATTTTTCTTTGTTAGTGTTTTGATTCAGTTTTAGTTCATCTGAACTTACTTGTTTCTCTAATTTAGTTATTTGTTCATTCTTAGCTTTTAGGTCTTCACAAACAGTTCATTTCTTCTTTTAAGTTCAGTTATTGACTTCTAATTGTTCATTTTATGATTTTAGATCTGAGTTTGTATTTTCTATGCAGACTATGTTTTTCTTGCTCACTTTAATAATTTGGTTACTTCTTATATTTTTCATATAGTTCGTTGAAAGCCTCTTCTAAGCTATCGGAATCTGAATCATTGCATGAATCAAAAGAGGAGTCAGAAGTTACCTTATCTTCAGTATTTGCCATGAAGGCCAAGTTGGCCTTTTTTCATCACTGCAGGAACTTGACTCACTGTCTGAGTCACTACGGTTTCCCATGCTGCTGCCATCGCCTTCTTCTTGTACTTTGAACTTCTTGGAACTGTCCTTCTTCCTGAACTCCGGCTTCTTTAACTTGGGACAGTCAGTTTTAATGTGTCCTGGCTTCTTACATTCATAGCAGACGGGTTCTCCTTTCTTTATTCTTTTCCATCTTGCTTCTGAATTCCTTGTTCCTTTTGAAGTGCCTTCTTCCAGATTGGAAATTTCTCTTCTTAGCCAAATTCGCGGTAATTTTCTAGATAGCATAGCTTCCTCATTTCGTTGTCTGCATCACTTTCACTTTCAGCTGAAACGCTTCTGGTGAATCTTCTTCAGCTTTTAAGGCGTTGGAGTGCTTCTTTCTGCTAGAGGACTCTCCTAGCCTTTCCATGTTGATCTCATGAGCCATGAGGGACCCAATGAGCTTTTCTACAGACATTCTCTTCAGGTCATTAGCTTCTTCTATTGCTGTGACCTTTGGGGTCCATGAGGACGGTAAGGATCTAAGTATCTTCCTCACCATGTCTCCCATCTCATAGGTTTTCCCCGACTAGCTAGTCCATTTGTGATGTCAGTGAACCGGCTGAACATTGAGTTATGGCTCACTTGACTGCATCTGAAATCTTTCATATTGAGTGACAAGAATGTCGATTCTTGTTTCCTTTACTTTGTCTGTGCTTCATAAGTAATCCTGAGCTTTTCCCCATTTCCATTGAGGATTTGCAGGCTGAAACTCTGTTGAATTCGTTCTTACTTAGAGCACAGCATAGGATGCTCTTTGCTTTGCAATTCAGGGAAATCTTCTTCCTGTCATCATCTGTCCATTGTGCTTTTCTCATGTGACTAACAGATCGCCTTCTTCTACTATGGACCAAATTTGAGGTCGTGCCCTTGTAGAAAGTATTCCATTCTGGTCTTCCAGTAAGGATAATCTTCACCATCGAAGAGAGGGGGTCGGTTGACAGACTGACCTTCAAAGTTACCTTGGGTTGCCATGGATCTTTACTCTTCAGATCGTTGGATCCTTTCTTTATCGAAGAGACTCGCTCTGATACCACTTGTTGCCCAGTTGACGAGCCCAGGGGGGGGTGAATGGGTCTTTAAAATTAATCTAGAAGATACCTGTAACTAAAAACATTCACACAAACGTTCTTCGAAGTAGGTTAGTGACAGTTAGTTTAAATAACAAACACACAAGGAAGACAATCACACAAACAAGGTTTATCCTGGTTCGGACCTCCTTTCCTTAGGAGTCCTACGTCCAGTCCTTGAGCAACAACTCAGGATTTCACTAACTAGGGTACAGTCCCCCTAAGGACACTACAACACCCAGCTCAACTGGTCTTCCTCACACCCGAAGGGAACAACACCCTGGATACCACACCAGGTCTTCCTTCACAACTGAAGGGAAAAACACCGTGGATACCACACCAGGTCTTCCTTCACAACGAAGGGAACAACACCCTGGATACCACACCAGGTCTTCCTTCACAACCGAAGGAATAACACCCTGGATACTGAAGGATCGAAAGAATGTGTGGAAAAGATCTAGAAGGGGGTGGGATGAATAGATCTTAGCCACTTTTGCGGAAGCTTAAGTAATTGAAAACTATTTAGAATCCGAGGCAATGTTATCAGTGAAAAACTACAGATCTGATTGGATTTGAGTAAGTTGAAAAACTTAGATGAGAAGCAAGTTGATTAAGTGAATTAAAACTGTATCCTATGCAAGCATCTAACGAATGAATCAATCAAACCACAGAAGACAAATGCACAAGGATTTTTTAGGTGGTTCGGAAATCACCCAAGTGATTCCTACATCCACCCTCACAACTGTGAGGCTTCACTAATACAACTGGGCTACACACCCAAAGGAGCCTAACAACTCCAACACTTCAGAGCATACAACTCACACAACTCTAGAGCAAGACTACTCTAGAAACACTGAGCAAGACTGCTCAAACCACCCTTGAGCTTGACAACTCAAACTGAGCTCGACGGCTCACAACAAACTGAGCACAATGCTCACACTGAAACTGCTAGACACCAACTTAAGACTAAGATCCTCTAGCAACAGATCTAGTCGAAATTTGAGAACTCTAAAGAGAGTTATGCAGAAGCACTTGCATAATCTCAAAAGATATCTCAGAAGAACAGAAGAAAGGTAAATTGTATTGAAAGGCTTCGTTCTTCAGTGTACTCCCTTGTAGAAACTTGAATTGGGAAGGAACTTGTGAAGCTTGAAGTCCAAGTCGATGCTCTGCAATCTGAGAAGTTGGATCTTCCTCGAATTCTTCACCAAGGAAGTCTTCTACAGGATCTGCCTCCTGGAATGCTTCAGAGAAGTCTTCAGGAGTCAATCCAATTCCCACACCTTGAATTGGTGGGAATTGGTCTTCTGGAAGCACTTGGAGAGCAGGGGAAGGAGACACGAGCTCTTCTTGGCTGCCAGGAGCTTCTTGGAGGCTCTGAGAGAGTTGGGTCCTTCTCTCTTGTGAGGGGCCGAAAAGACACTTTATATCCTTAGGATTCCAAAGATACCTTTTGGGGTACAAGGGAATGCATTCCTAGGAAGATTCTGATCGCCCTAGAAGGACACGTGGCAGCCATCAACTTTTAGGATGAAAAGTTTCCGTAGGTGTCGACCTGCCCTAGTGGTAGTGTCGACACACTGTCCAGAATATGTAGAAGGCTGTTCTGGGAAGAAGGTCCCGTGTCGACCTGCTCTGGAGTGTGTCGACTTGCTTTCCCAATTCTGCAGATAGTCTGTTCTGTGAACGGGATCCAGTGTCGACCTGCTCTAGAGTGTGTCGACCTGGGTAGGCTTGATTTCTGAAAACTACCACTCGTGTCGACACACTCTTGACATGTGTCGACATAGACTCAAGAAGTTGATGTTTCACCCAGAGAATCTGAGTTCCACATCTACCTGCAGCAACATACTCAGCCTCTGCGGTTGACAGAGCAACTGAATGTTGCTTCTTAGAAGCCCAAGAGATAAGGCACCCACCTAGAAATAAACACAAGCCACTAGTGCTTTTTCTATCTAACTTACACCCATCATAATCAGCATCACAATAGGCAAACAATTCTAACTTGCAACCAGCATGATACCAAATTCCTAAGTCACATGTTCCAACAAGATATTTAAAATTCTTTTCACAGCAAGCATATGACTTTCTTTAGGATTAGATTGGAATCTAGCACATAAGCACACACAAAACTGAATGTCAGGTCTAGAAGTAGTAAGGTAGAGCAGAGAGCCAATCATACCTCTGTAGGTCTTTGGATCTACTGACTTACCAGATGGGTCTTCTTCTAGCTTAGCATTTATTGCAATGGGTGTGCTTGAGTGTTTAAGGTTCTGAAAGTCAAACCTTTTTAGTAGCTCCTTGATATATTTGGTTTGACTGATGAAGATTTCTTCAGTTGTTTGGTTCACCTGCAATCCCAAAAAGAATGTTAAATCTCCCATTAAGCTCATTTCAAATTCATTCTTCATTTGATTTGAAAATTCACTGCAAAGGCCTTTATTAGTTGATCTAAATATTATGTCATCAACATAAATTTGGACAACAATTATTTGATTTTTACTATTTTTGTGAACAATGTTTGATCAACATTACCTCTAGAATATCCTTTTTTAGTAAAAAGGAAATTAAACGATCATACCAAGCTCTTGGAGCTTGTTTAAGACCATAGAGTGCCTTATTAAGCTTGAAAACATGGTTAGGATATTTTTCAATTTCAAATCCAGGAGGTTGTTCAACAAACATTTTCTTTTATATATCCATTTAGAAATGCACTTTTGACATCTATTTGAAAGACTTTGAATTTCATGGAGGATGCAAAAGCAAGGAAAATTCTCACAGCTTCTAGTCTAGCTACAGGGGCATAAGATTCTTCAAAGTCAATTCCAAATTCTTGGTTATACCCCTTTGCAACTAGTCTAGCTTTGTTTCTTATTACTTGACCAGCTTTATTCAATTATTTCTGAAAACCCATCTAGTGCCAATCACTGTTTGGTCACTAGGTCTAGGCACTAATTCCCACACTTGATTTCTTTCAAATTGATGAAGTTCATCATGCATAGCATTAATCCAATCAGAACTGGATAAGGCTTCATCAATTGACTTGGGTTCAATTTGGGAAATTAGAGCTAGTGAGTCTTCTTCAATGTTTTGTAAGAAGGATGATCTGGTCCTAACTCTATCATTTAAGTTGCCAACTACACTGTCTAATGGGTGATCTCTTAGAAAACGAGGTTCAGAAATTACATGTTAAGAAGTGCCCTCTTCTGGAGCAATATTACCTGAACCACTTGAAGATGGTGAGTTGTTGTTCAGGTTCTCTTCAATGTTGTTAATCTCCTCAACGGTTGGTGAAGATCCACAATGAGGTCATCATCTTCATTGTCTTGTTTTTCCCTGCAAGATTTAGAATCATTAGTGGAAAAGAATTTCCATCAAAATAACATGTGGTGATTCTTCAACATTTTTGGTTTTTAATATGTACACTTTGAAAGCCCTTGACACTTCAAATAGCCAAGGAAGATAGCTTCCTGACTCTTAGCATCAAACTTGTCAAGGATTTATTTGTTGTTATTGTGTACAAAACACTTGCACCCAAAGGTTTGAAATAAGAGACAGTTGGCTTTTTGTTTTTCAACAATTCATAGGGGGTTTTTCTGATCTTTGGTCTGACCAGAGCTCTGTTTAGGATGTGATTGGCTGTGTTAACAGCTTCAGCCCAGAAAGATTTGGGCAGATTACTCCCTAAGAGCATGGATCTAGCCATTTCCACAAGAGTTCTATTCTTTCTTTCCACAACTCTATTTTGTTCTGGAGTTCTGGTGAAGAAAACTTGTGAAATATTTGAAATTCAGCACATAGATCAGAAAAGGATGTGTTATCAAATTCACCCCCATGATCAGTTAAAATGTTTTTAATTTTAAATGGATAAGTTGTTAAGATAGTGGTACAGAAATTCTTGAATTCAAGGCATGCATCACTTTTGTGGGATAGAAAAATAACCCAGGTAAATCTAGTAAAGTCATCAATGATTACAAACCCATATCTCTTGCCACTTAAGCTTAGAACTCTTGTTGGCCCAAAGAGGTCCATGTGAAGAAGTTCTAGTGGCTTAGATTGAGTACTTCATTGAAGACTTTAAAGGATTTCCTAGTTTGTTTTCCTTTAGCACAGATCCCACAAATTTGACCTTCAACACTAGAAAAGATTCAGGAAGACCTTTAACCAGATTCAATCTTAACAACTTATTCAAAGTTCTGAAACTTGCATGGCCAAGTCTTTTGTGCCAAGTCCATGCAATTTCATCTTTATTTGCTACAAAACAAAGATTTTCAAAAAAGTTTTTATTTAGGTTGATCATGTAACATTGTTTTCTCTTTTCCAAAGAATTTGATTTTATCAGTTGATGAATCAATTATCTTGCAAAAATTAGATTCAAACACAACTTTGTGACCTTTGTCACATAGTTGGCTGATACTGAGCAAATTATAATCAAGTCCATCAACTAACAAAACATTATCTACTGAGTTTGAAGAAGTTTGACCAACCTTACCAGATCCAATGATCTTTCCTTTATTTTTACCTCCAAAGGTGACTGACCCTCCCTCCTTTTCAATTAGACAGGAAAATTTGCTCTATCTCCAGTCATGTGTCGTGAACACCCACTATCAAGAACCAAACATTGGTGTTGGGTGCACGACCTTCCTGCACAAAGATCAATAGAGAGAAGATTTTGGTACCCAAACAGAGTTGGGACCATCAGTATGATTGAGCACAGATATCAAATCCTTTCTCACCCAAATATGATTTGTTTTTGACTTTTGTTTTGGTACTTTGGTGTTTTCAGCCTTTTTCTGTTTGTTCTTTCTTTTAGGAATGAAAGCACCAAGATCTTTGTTTTTGGGAGGAGGGGAGTTTTTCATTTGAAAATTTGAATTCAGAGGAGGAGGTGGAATCCATGGATTGTGTTGGTACATCCAGAAATTTGGATAAGAGTATTGAGGATAATACCAACAGGGATTTTCATACCATTGGTTCCAAGGATTAGCCATTTTCTTGATGTGTTGTCTTGGAGGTCCAAGGTCTTTCATGAATTATTTCTTTTCCCCTTTTCTTGTCTTTCAGATTTTTGTTTGAATTTTTGGTTGAGTGTTTATGGTTTTTGGTGTTGAGCAGGTCGACCTCTTCTGAATTGGTGTCGACACAACAGCCACAGAAGTCTTCTTCTTGTGGACTAGTGTCGACCTGTCAGAGGACTGTGTCGACCTGATAGTCTTCTTGTTTTTGAATTTTTGATTTGTTTTGAGTTTTGTTTGGGATTTTGTTTGCTGTTTGTTGGATTTCAATGTTTTCCAGATTAGGACCCTTGACAAAATTGATTAGTGTGCTTTTCCCTTTTTCTCACCAGATTTGTCTTTTTGGGGTTTCTTCTTGTTGAATCCTAATCCATGAGAAGTGGTTGTCATGTTTGTTCCTAACAGTGCCTCTAAGTTGTCCTTACTTTTGTGAAGGTTTGGATGACTTCATCCCTTTCTTTTAGCTGGTTTTTAAGAGTTTCAATTTCTTCAATTTTCTGCTGTTTTTCTTGATTTTCAATTTCCAGCTTTTCATTTAAGTTTCTGAATTCTTGAGAAGCCTTTTGAGAGGCAAGCTTTAAATCATCAATTAAGTTTAGAAGATTTTCCTTTTCTTCAAGCATTTGTGTTACTTCAGATTCCAGTTCAATTATTCTTTTGTTTGAAGATTGGTTATGGTAAAGATTTTCAATTTTCTTTTTGATGTGTTTGTTTTCTTTTCTCATTTCAGAGTATTTTTCAACCAATTCTGCATACACATCCTGCCAATCTTCAACAGTATAATCTTCAAAGGAAGTGTTTACCTTTTCATCTGTGCTGTTGGCCATGAAGCAAACTTCCTCACTCTCTGAGCTTGAGGACTTTTTCTCTTCTTCTTCCTCACTTGTATCTTCATCAGACCAAGTGGCTACCATGGCCTTTGGCTTCTTATATTTCTGAAATCTCTTGTGCTTTTCCTTCTTGTTCTCAGGACATTCTCCCTTCATGTGTCCTGGCTTGTTGCACCTGTAACAGATAACATTTTCATCAGGTTTATGATTCTTATTGAAATTGGAAGAGGAAGTGTTCTTCTTACCTGAAGGAAATTTCTTTTTCCCAGTCATTTTCCCTTTCCTATATTTCAAAAATTTCTTGAATTGTCTGGTCATGAGGGCAATCTCATCCTCATTCGACTCAGATTCTTCAGAACTTGTCTTATCCTAATTTTTATCTTTGTTGCTTGAAGGCTTTGAGTGCCATAGGCTTGGTCTTAATGATGTGCTCTTCATTTCTTTTAAAGTTTATTTCATATGTCATTAAAGATCCAATCAATTCATCCAAAGAAATCTTGGACAAATCTTTTGAATCTTCAAACAGTGGCCTTGGTATGCCAAAGTGAAGAAAGTGAACGCAAAATCTTTCTTACCAAGTCTGCATCAGTATACTCCTTACCCAAAGCCTTGAGTCCATTGACTATCACCATGAATCTGGCAAACATTTCAGAAATAGATTCATTAGATTTCATCATAAAGAGTTCATATTCTGAAACTAAAATGTTTGCCTTGGTCTCCTTGACCTGAGATGTTCCCTCATAGAGTAATTCGAGTTTATCCCACATCTCTTTGGCAGATTTGCACATAGAGATTCTCGAATACTCCTTGGATGGACAGCACACTGAATCATGTTCATGGCACTATAATTCAGTGTAGCTTTCCTATCTGTTTCCTTGTCCAGGTATCTTCTTCTCCCTGGTTCTCATAGGGACCCACCTCTACAACTTTCCAGATCTCATAGTTCTGGGCCTTAAAAACACTTGCATTCTATTCTTCCAATAAGAATAGTCCAAACCATTAAAGAATGGTGGCCTATTTATGGAATGGCCCTCAGCTATGAAACCCTTTGAGTCCATGACACTTAAGTAAATGCCCAGAGAAAAAGTTAAAAAGCAAGCAAACAACAAGCAACAATCAACAAACAATCAACTCACTCAGAAACAAAAACTGCTCAGTTCAAATCAGATCGATGTAAACCCGCCCTGATACCAATTGAAGGATCAAAATGAATGTGTGGAAAAGATCTAGAAGGGGGGGGGATGAATAGATCTTAGCCACTTTTGCGGAGCTTAAGTAATTTGAAAACTATTTAGAATCAGAGGCAATGTATCAGTGAAAAACTACAGATCTGATTGGATTTGAGTGAGTTGAAAAACTTAGATGAGAAGCAAGTTTTAAGTGAATTAAAACGTATCCTATGCAAGCATCTAACGAATGAATCAATCAACCACAGAAGACAAATGCACAAGGATTTTTTTTAGGTGGTTCGGAAATCACCCAAGTGATTCCTACATCCACCCCTCACAACCCGTGAGGCTTCACTAACACAACTGGGCTACACACCCAAAGGAGCCTAACAACTCCAACACTTCAGAGCATACAACTCACACAACCTCTAGAGCAAGACTACTCTAGAAACACTGAGCAAGACTGCTCAAACCACCCTTGAGCTTGACAACTCAAACTGAGCTCGACGGCTCACAACAAACTGAGCACAATGCTCACACTGAAACTTGCTAGACACCAACTTAAGACTAAGATCCTCTAGCAACAGATCTAGTCGAAATTTGAGAACTCTAAAGAGAGTTATGCAGAAGCACTTGCATAATCTCAAAAGATATCTCAGAAGAACAGAAGAAAAGTAAATTGTATTGAAAGGCTTCGTTCTTCAGTGTACTCCCTTGTAGAAGCTTGAATTGGGAAGAACTTGTGAAGCTTGAAGTCCAAGTCGATGCTCTGCAATCTGAGAAGTTGGATCTTCCTCGAATTCTTCACCAAGGAAGTCTTCTACAGGATCTGCCTCCTGGAATGCTTCAGAGGAATCTTCAGGAGTCAATTCCAATTCCCACACCTTGAATTGGTGGGAATTGGTCTTCTGGAAGCACTTGGAGAGCAGGGGAAGGAGACACGAGCTCTTCTTGGCCGCCAAGAGCTTCTTGGAGGCTCTGAGAGAGTTGGGTCCTTCTCTCTTGTGAAGGCTGGCCAAAAAGACACTTTATATCCTTAGGATTCCAAAGATACCCTTTTGGGGTACAAGGGCACACATTCCTAGGAAGATTCTGATCGCCCTAGAAGGACACGTGGCAGCCATCAACTTTTAGGATGAAAAGTTTTCCGTAGTGTGTCGACCTGCCCTGGTGGTAGTGTCGACACACTGTCCAGAATATGTAGAAGGCTGTTCTGGGAAGAAGGTCCTTGTCGACCTGCTCTGGAGTGTGTCGACCTGCTTTCCCAATTCTGCAGATAGTCTGTTCTGTGAACGGGATCCAGTGTCGACCTGCTCTGAGAGTGTGTCGACCTGGGTAGGCTTGATTTCTGAAAAACTGCCACTCGTGTCGACACACTCTTGACATGTGTCGACACAGTCTCAACATTTTTACACATTTTGCCTTGAATCTTGTTGATGTGTCGACACCATTGATGGGTGTGTCGACTCATCTTTTGCATAAAAAGTGTTGTACCTGAAAAATACACACATATATCATTAGTTAAATGATTTGTCATGACCATAAATGATAAATGTGGTTTGAAAAATACTTTTTGAACATGAATTTCAGGTATGATGTTTTTGACATGTTTCAATTAATTGCTTTAAGAACACCTCTTGTCATCATCAAAATAGGAGGGAAATGATATGAATTTACATTCAACCCAACAGATACCACCAGTCTTCATTCACACGAAGGGAACAAACAAAGAGAGTGAATGAATTTAAGCCCTAGATCAAGGTTTGACAAGCAATGATCTGAAGAACTAGAACTGAGAGCAAAGAGATTTAAACAAGCACACTCTCAGAACTATACAGGCTCTCACAAGATTTTCACAACTAGTGGAGAGCAAAAGAGCAAAAGCTAAGTGGAATGAAGGTTCTTGGTCTGGACATTCTTCAGAAGAATTTGAATGCTGAAGTGTGTTCTTATTTTTCTTCTGTTCTTCTAACTGAATTTATATCTTCAATTTGAAATGTAGACGTTGAAGTGTCCTTGTCTCTCTTTTGAGTAGTCGTTAGACTGAAGACATCTGGAGTCTTAGAAGCTTCAAGTCAACAGTCTTTTGATCACTTGAGCACGCAAAGAGATAGATCTTCAGAAATATCCGTGGCTTCTATTGTTAACATTGTACCATGAAGCTAGTTCAGAGGTCTGCACAATGTCAATCTCAAATAGCAGACAGCTAAGCTGTCTCTGATGTCAGTCAACGTCAGTATCAATAGACATGAAAATAGTAATGCAAAATAGCTTAAGTCTAAAGGACGTAATCAGAGTAGGCACGATATGGTCTGCATGCATGCAGAGATACGTTCAGATCTCATAAATGCAAAAAGCGTCAGAGAGATGTCTACGTGGACTTTGACTAGTCAACGCTTTTAAGATGAATAAGATATCAAGATATGAAATCGATGACTATATGACCTATGAAATCGTTATCAGTCATAGCAAATCGTTATGTGACAGAAGATATATCATGAACACTTAATGAATCGTTGCACAAAGCAAATCGTTGTGTTTCTAAGAAACGATGTGAAATACTTAACAAATCATTATACAAAGTAAGTCGTTGTGAATTCTAAAGAAATCGTAAGAATACTTATCAAGTCGGTACAATAAGCAAGTCGTTGCGAGTTCTAAAGAAGTCGTTATGGTAACTTATGAAATCGTTACTACAAGCAAGTCGTACGAGTTCTAAAGAAGTCGTTACGGTAACTTATAGAGTTGTTATGATAGGCAGTCGTTACGAGTTTCTAAAGAAATCATTATGGAACTATAGAGCGTTGTGACGAGTAAGTCGTTACGGGCTCTAAAGAAATCCTTGCGATAACTTATGAGTCGTTGCGACAGGCAAGTCGTACGAGCTCTAAAGAAATCGTTACGGTAAGTTATAGAGTCATTGTGACGAGCAAGTCGTTAGGGCTCTAAAGAAATCGTTACGGTAACTTATAGAGTCGTACGGCATCGATTTGTTTGAAACAACAGACTTTTCAGCCAGAAGGGAAATCGTTATGATAATTCTATTGAAATCGATATGCTTATAAGAAATCGTTATGGCTTCAATAGAAGTCGATATGGACTTAGAGAAATATCATGTTGAAAAGATTAAGGCTTCAGAGAAGTAATGCATACCTTTATTGGCTTGTTTGAACTTGGTATTTTTTTGTACTTAAGACTTATGAAATATTCATTAGATATAATGATAAACTTTTGTTTGGTTTTGTTAATCATCAATATATATAATATATATATATATATATATGTATGTAATTAATTAAAATTACATGGGGACAGACGGTCATCATGTTTGTGCCTCCGCTAGGCGCTTACATAATACATCAAGCCATGCGCGCTCACAATGGGGTATTTGTGCCTCCATCGGTCACTTACATATCACGACATTCACATTTATGTTGACGATAGGGTGTTTGTACCTCCGTTGGACAAACTTGCCTCTACGCATATCGTTTTCTAACACGGGAGGACTTATACATCACTGCCAAATGCTGGGGGTTTGCATAATGACTGCAGCGTCTTGGCACCGGGTGGCAAGCTTCCGGCGAGTGGAGCACAGACGGAATGATCCCACCAACGCCGGAACGACAGGGAATTCAGCAGGAAAAGGTGAGAGCTCTCGCAAGTAGGGGCTTCTCCGGACCTTCACGGGGGGTTTGCGCATCTTTTGAATGGAGGGCTGCCCTCTATTTATAGGAGGAGCTGAAGGGTGGCCGGCAGGGGTACACGGCCCGACGGGGGTGAGGTCGCTTCTCCTCGGGCGCTGAGCCGAGGGCGGAGGTCCGCCAGACCAGCAGGGCGCCAGGATCGAGGGCTAAGGTGCGTCGGACCAGGGGCCGTGCAGGAGCGCCAGACCAAGGGCCCAAAGGGGCGCGCATGGGTGCCAGACCAGGGTCCCGCAGGGGCGCCAGACCAGGGGCCCACCCGCGTTGGTCCGGGGTGGGTGAAACCGTGCCCGGTCCGGCGGGGGTGACCTCGCGGGTCGGTCTGGCAGGGTTGCCCCTGGGCCGGCTTGGGGGGGTTAGCCCCCCCCCCCCCCCCCCCCCGGCGCTGGTCCGCCGCCGGGGGTGGCACCTGCGCCCGGTCCGCAGGGGTGGCCCTCTTGGGCCGGTTCGACGGGGGTTAGCCCCCCGCGCTGGTCCGGTGGGGGTCGCCACCCCGCGCCAGTTCGGCGGGGGTTCCCCCTGGTCCGGCGCGGGTGGCCCCTCCTGGCCGCCTCATCTCCCTGGCCCGCCTTTAAAAAGGGGGGCCTCCCATCCTTTATTTTGCATTGGTCGGTCCTGGCACGCACAAGGCTCATACGCATGCGCGCTGCCGTGCATCCAGCGTGCATCCGACGTGCGTTTTCGCCGTTCCACGTACGTTCGATCCTGTTTTTGGAGGGAACGTGCACTTGGCTTTCTGGGCCATCTGCATCGTGCGCAATCTCGAACGCGCGTCCAGGTCTCGAGTTTCGACTACTCGGGGTGCGTATTCTCGCCACCGATGGACTTCTCGAACGCCACGCTTCGGGATTGATGCGAGGACTCGGACCCATTTATCTCAGGTGTCTGAGTGGGGAGGCCGAGGTTTGCTCCCGGTCTGCCCGGGGCTCGTCTAGACCCCAATATTTTTTCGGGTTCAACAAATAGCTAAAAGAATAAAATAAAAATACAATAATAAGGAAAAAATATAGTCCAAAGAAAGTATGAAAAATGTAAACTAAGCATAACCACTGGCCATGTGTTAACCTAGAACAAAATCAACTACTTGTATGAACATGTCAGTTAACACATCACCGGGCATTTAGTCTAAGGCCAACTTGCTATGAGATTTTTTTTAAAAGATTTTTGGATTCATGTTTTTTTATCAGAATTCAACCATCTATATTTCTCATGATATCCAGCATTCATGTTTTCTTTGTTTGGACCAAGGGTAGACTATAGAGTACGTGGAATTTTGATAACATGAAACTAAAATCTTTCAGAACTTCAAACCACAAATGAGATTATTCTTTGGAAAAAATAGAATAATCGCACGCATGTCCAACAACGACGGTCTTTTGGAGGAACATGGATGATGTGACGGTGTCGAGGTGACCTTCCAACTGTCTCATGTCAGTGACATGGAGGCAGATGGGAATTGCCTCTTCATGACGTAAGGATGGTGATGGGGTTGGTGAAGGTTGGGGCAGGGAGTTGTGGCAGACGACGATGCGGAGGTTCCTAGAGGACAGCACGACCAACGCCCCCGGGGACAAAGAGGCCATGGACACCACAATCTTGCACTTTATCCGCCAGATCTGAAGATGGAGTGGGAATATTTGTAGTGTAGAAGGTAAAGCTCTTGGCCAGGAAGGCGGATCGTGAGGCCCTCGATTCTACGATCATGAGCTTCTGGAGTTGGGATAGAAAAAGGTACCAACGTCTCTGGAAGCGACGCATGTTTCTCTCTGTGTTCTACTTTTATTTGCTGGTTATAGGTGCCTTGCAAGTTAATTCATGTGAGTGATGTCACTTGTAATTATGTACAATCTCTTTTGATAATATTATAATGGTATTTTCTCACTGTATATTCCATGTGTATGTATGCTGTGATGTCCATAGGTCTGTGCAATGGGAATTGGATCATGATGAGATCATGATATTGAGACCGTCCTCTTTAAACACAGATCCTAAATATTCCTAGTCATAGGTTACTCAAGAAGGATATTGAGATGACCAAACAGACTGGTGTGCCATATACCCGTCCATGTGATGAAGGCAGTTAGTCTCATAGCTGTGTGTGTGGAGACACTAAGGATATGGTGCAGGTGTTCATTGGAGAATGAGTTCACCGAATGATCCCTCTCAGAATGCTGTATGGTTAATAATACATGATTGTCAGATAGCGATTCCGTATCTCAATTGTGTAATTGTCCTTAGACTTGAGACCCAAAGATGTCTTATTTGAGTACTTCATTCTTTGATACTGGATTATAGGTCTGGATGTTCCAGTCTAGTATAGCCATTCATTGGGAATGGTAGCCAACCTTACGAAGGCATTGTGTTCAATAGAGATCATCCACTCAGTATTGTTAGAGGAATTTCCCTATTGTCTTACTCAGGCAAATCCCTGTCCAGGGTCAATCGGATTTAGAGAGATGGAGTTCTCCAGGAGAATCCGATAAGAGTTTGACTTTAACATATTCCGTATAGGTCTAACAACACCATGCCTAATATATGGTCTCTGAGATAATAGATGAACGAGGGACTACAGTACACGGTAACTGTGGAAGACAGATCCAATGGATTTGATCACTTGTACCGTCTAGGGATTATGGCATAGTGGCCTAGTATGTTCATATCGATGAGTTGAGTGAATTATTATGGAGATAATAATCACTAGTCAAAGGAGTTCTGACGGTGCATCATAGCAGCTCGATATTGGGCTTAGAGGGTCATACACATAAGGTGGATAACGCGATGAATAGAGGATTGGATAAAAGTTATCTAATAAGTCTTATTTAACCCATTATAGATTTGTTGAGTAAGACCCAATAAGCGTTGACAAGGATCCATTAAAGGGAGCATACCAGGATCATACCACCTCTCCCCCTTCTAGAAGGAGGAGGACACCTCATCATCTTATATGATGACAATTGTCACCCTTCTAGAAGGAGGACATCTCATCATCCTTAGTCATGCTGGCATGATGAGGTGTCTTGGAGGTGTTCTTAGTCATGATGGCATGACAAGGTGCTCCTGCAAAGTGTCCATTGTCATCATGACAGGACGAGGTGTCTCTGATGAGGTGTCTGTGTAATCATGACATGATCATGAGGTGTCCCTGTAATCATGACATGATGAGGTATCCCTGATGATGTGTCCTTTAGGCTCTCTATAAATAGAAGGGGTTCTCCTTAAAGTTCATAGGCTAGATCTTAAGAGGAGAAGCCACCTTCTTCTCCTCCTCTCATCTCTCCCTCCAGTGCTCTCCTAGGAAAGAGGAGAACTAGGAGGGCCACCCCCTCTTGTTCTTGCTGCTGTTGGCCACTGTGTGGCGTTGCATGATGTGAAGGAGTGGCACCACCGATGAAGGAGGAGTCATCGTCATCGCCGATCATCCACTGTGTGGATACCGCTAGAGGGAGTCTCGCTAGAGCTCCTTTAAAACAAGAACTAGTTCTACGCTTCAGGGGTATACGATCTCCCCTAGGTGAGATGGTCTCACGTCTTGTTTGTATGCATGTTTACATGCACCGTACGTCATAGCCTGATCAAGTACTTGGATGGAAATTAATTTTGTTTATTTTATTTTTGATACACATGTGATGCCCCAAGTTGATTTCCAACATTAATCTCGCCATTTTCTTCGTGTGTCTTCTTCATGGCCCTGGTTCTGATGTTCAGTAGAGAGAAAGAGTGAGAAGTAGAGAGAGTAAAATGAGAGAGAGAGAGATCATGAGAGAGAGAGAGTGCAAGAGCAGGGCAAGAGAGAGTGCGAGAACGGGCCTTGCAGGTGCAGATGCTGAGGTAATACTTGACAGGGGAATGGTGGGAGAACAGCCTTGTCGGCTCCAATGTGCGCTAAGATTGGGCTGGGCCTGGACTTGGCTCTGCCCAGCCTTGGCGGCCCGGTGACCAGGTAAATATTTTTTAAAAAGCAAGCGACACGGCGATAATTTTAATATTCTAAAATTTTGGATTCAAAATTATGTTGTGAAGCTATGTTTAATGACTTAATATTTATTCATATTTGTTACAATTAGAAATAAATTTATCTAGATTAGTCTAATGTTTATTTTATGCGTTTTGATTCAATGGACAACCAACTTTATTAAAAATAAAAATATCTTTAAGAAGGCAAAATAAGACTGTACTGGACTTGGGCTGGGTCTTACCTAATCGTCCTAGTCTGGGTCGGGTTTCTAAAAATTGGACCTCGTCTCAGACCGGACTAGTCCTAGACCGATCGATAAGAGATCGAATTTGATCCAAACCAACCCAGACCCGGTCTAGACTCGACTCATTGCCACCGCTAAACATCACAGGTTTCACATGCTTCTGCCACATAAGTTGTGACTGTGGAAACGTGGCTGCATTTAATTTGAATTTGCATGGACAAAAAGAATTCAAATAGATAGGAAAGGCTGACATAATGAAAGTGAAATAAAAAGTGACGTAAAGAAAGAATGTGGAGAAGAGAGATTAGGCAGGAAAAAAAAATTAACTTGCTGTGGTGGTGTTTTCCTGTTGAGCTTGAGCTAAACGGGCCTCCATTGAAGAAGATGGGAAGGCGATCGCGGTGCGGATGGAAGCCTGCAAGACCAAGAACGGAATCAGGGGGGCTCAGTTTTTATCAGGGAGAACCCTCCGATGCCTAAGTCAGTACGGGACTGGAGAGGCTAGAAGGAAGGGGTTCTCGTGTGTGAGTGGTGCGAGGGCCAGTGTGAGCATTCAAGATCACGTACCTCTGCATGGAGGTTACCTGGGCTTTTTTATAGGCGAAGGTCATGAGGGAGTGGGACGACACGTCCTTTAACTACACCAGAAAGGACGCACCTGTTGGCGCCCTTGGCGGGGAGTTATGCGTTGAGGCGCCCGTTGAGGGGATCTGCAGTTAACGCACCACTTGATTATGGGACGCGTGCTATGCAGCCGTTATAACTACCGCAAGGAGGCAAAGGGCTGCTCTGATTTCCTTGGTTGAGAGGTATCAAGCTGGTAGCCTGTTCAGTAGGCTAGACCTACTGTTCGATAGCTGGGCCCGTTATTCGATGCCTGATGTCCAGGCGCAGTGTATGTCAGCGGGACCATGGCACGCCTTGAGCAGGACCTGTTCGGTAGGCCGGGGCCTAGATCGAACAGAATGAGGAGTGTCCGGAGACCACTCCCAGGATCCTGGAGGTGCTCGGGCACAGAAATCATGTTCGGGTTCTTCAAGGTGCTTCCGAGGACACGTTGTTATGCCCTTGACGTAGAATATCGGAACGTGAGGCAGTTGCAAGAAAAGGTATAGAGCAAATACTAGACATCAAACTATTACACAATGAATAATACTAAAGCAAATCTTTCTTAATAACTTTCCAATGTCTAGTTACAACCACTAATATCAGAGCCAATCTATAGGGCCCAATTACGTTGAAACAAAGCAAAAGACCTAAACTTCAAACCTAACTACTACAACGCCAAACATAGTGATAGGACCCTAGGGTACTCATGACATCACTCCAGGTCGTTCCCGTCCTCTTGAGTGTATGGTTCATCCTCGGTCTCACCTGAGAACACAACGACAAATAACGCAGGGTGAGCGATGACGCCCAGTAGGACTTAAATCTCAATAATCAAGTAGGCTTTAAATGATTAATGCATTAAATGCAGAGTAACTAATGATATAACGAGAAAGTCAAGTATGGTAAAATATAGCGGGATTGCGCATGATCGAAATAGAAAGACTTTCCAAATATAGACTTTCCAAAAATAACACACGTGTTGAGAATAGCACAAATTAGCAGGATGGCCATAACACAATAGCACAAAGTATAGCAATAGCACAACGAGTATAGCATAGCACGTTTTGTCAATAGACAACGAGAGAATATAGCACTTTTTGATTGTCATTTAGATAGTCGAGATAGATAGCACTCGAGTGTAATGCCAAACACTCTGATCATTTAACTCCTATGGCACTAGCACTTTCGGCGCATTCCAGGACCAGATCGGGCCCTTTATATATTGTCAGGCATTGGTTATATTGTTTATCTTTAGACAATCAGTCAATGGCCACATAGAGTACCAAGAAATAGATGAGAACACTAGATGAATAGATGAGATAGTGGAGTGAATGTGAATAGACGAGAGAGTAGAGTATAGATATGAGCTAGTGGACATTGCACGTAACATGTCGAGTAAACAGGCGATAGTAACAGTTGCACAACACGCGCACTTGGTGTTGGCAGTCAGGTGGAACTCACAACCCTTCCGCTGGCCATGTTAAGCACAAGTCCAGAGGTCCGGCGTGATTCAAGACGAGAGTGAACTTCTAATAGCCATTTAGATTGTATTGATCCCTAAAGGAGTATCATAGGTGTTAGGGTACAACGGCTCATCGACTATGTGGGAATCCATGACAAGGAGACTTACGGAGGCCTGAACAAGGATTCACTAGTCCGGCAGAAGGAATATCCGATGGAGAGTCGTCCAAGTCAAGAAAGAGGGTAATTATAGAAAACAATGCTCGACGTTCTAGAGAATTCTAGAACAGTGAGCATCGAGATCGGTATTCAAAACCTCACACGAAAACGTACACATGTATAATGAGGCAATTTAATTACATAAATTACCAGATAAATTATGTAACATGTTCATGCCAATTAAGCCATATTTGGATGGTTCAAAGTGTGTGCATGTGTCATGAAATCATGGATGGAAATTAGTCATGTGTATGCATTTTAAATCACATATAAATGTCCAATTTGTATTAAGTGAATTTACTGCGGTATACTGAAAATAAAGGGTATATGCACAATAGGCAAATTATGCATTTCAAATCAGGGGTTTTTCTGCAAAATCCCGTGATCGCGACGCACCCCAGTAAGGGTCGCGAGGGTTCAGGGTAGATCGTGACAGGTGTTTAAATGGATCGCGATGGGTCTGTCATAACAGGGGGTCAGATCACAACAAGGGCCTGTAAGGAACGCGACAAGCCGTTCAGGCCAGGCACAGCGATCGCGACGGCGATGCCTGTCGCATTTAGAACGTGACTGGCAGACTGTCGCAACCAGACCACAGAATGCAGCCTATCGGGCCGTCGCGTTCTGGTGGTTTGTGCCCGAGTTCGATAGGAATCAGACATGTCTTGGATTGCGGTCCAAGAGTTGCCCTTCTTGACACAGAGTTGTTCTAAAATTAAGAACAATTAGTACAGTTCATGAAAAATCATGATACTAGTTTTAAACAGATCCAGACATGCATGGGTACTTCCAGTAAATCAGAATCTGAAAGCAACGATGGTTTCAACATGGTTAATAAAGAGTATTCATATGAACATAGAACTGTGTACAGTTGGGATCAACGAATTAATTCGCAAGATAGGATGGGTAGAAATTAGGGCTTTAGGGGCAAAAGAAACCTAACATCCATCAAAATCTCCAATAAAATTTTGTGCATGAGATCAAGTGTAGAAGGAGAACAAGATTTAATAAGGGGGTTCGGGGTCAAGATAAGTGCAGAACTTCGAAAATCAAGAAGTAAATATTGACTCTATGATAAATCATAAAGCTTGAGGGTATTGTTTCTGATGATTGGGACAATCTACAGACAAAATTTTAGGATTTATGCTCGTGAGAATGCCTACCTTCACGTTTTTCCTCTGCTAGGGTAAGAACTTGAAGAACTCAGGAAAGAACTGGGAGATCCCTCTTCTCCACGAATTCTCCTCCTCTTGGCCTCTCTTCCTAGTCCAGCAACCCCTTGGCATGAGCTAGGGCCGACCATGGGGTTTTAGGAGAGTATTTAAGCTTCTCCCCTTTCTATTTCCTAATTGGACTCTAATTCCCTTAATTCGAATTTCCTCTTTTTCTCTCCCCTTTTTGAGCAAGAGATCTCCTAATTGGGTTGAGAGAGAGGGGATTTCGGGCCAATCAATTGGGGTAGGTTTAAGATTCCAAATCCAACTCAAATCACTATTTTAATGCATTAAATACCCCTTTTTATTAAGTAATAATTAAGTGCGAATTTAAGGTATTTTCCCATTATTCTCCTTTTAAAAATTCCTATTTTGCCCACTAAATTCTATTGGGTCAATTTAATAAAGCTCAATACTTCTTTCATTTAATGAGTTTTATTTATTCTCTTTCCATTAATTTCCTATGTAATTGATTTTCTTTTTATTGATTTTCTAATAAATAAAAAATTTTAATATATGTAAATTTTTATTTTGTTCAAAATTTTAGATTGCTACACACGTGGTACCTGCGGAATGGCCGCGCCCGCCTATAGGATCATGATGGGCCATGATGGGCCTCGTGGGCTTAGGTGGCTAAAAGTAGCCACCACATCGCCTTGCTTGTAGGTCCGTTGGGCAACCGTTTTCTGATTGTTCTTCCTTCGTCTTTACAGCCACTAAGGAGCTGGCGCTGGTCGGGACCAGGAGGCCATGGAGGACTACGCTGAAAAGATCGCCGTCACCTCCCCCCTGGTGCACGAAGGCGATGACATTGCCACCGTTGTTAGGATTCCCACTGCGGTGAGGAATCCTGTTGTGGTGATGACTGCAATCGTGGCGCCGTCTATTGCCGAAGGGCGCCCCGTGACCAGCCTGTGGGTCCCCAAGGAGGGGCCTGGAAAGATCTGGCTAAAAAAGAAGGCCACAAAGGTGGTGATGCAACCCCTGATTGAAGAAGGGGAAGGAGCAGGCCAGCCTCAGGCCAAGAAGAAGAGGAAGCGATGGCGATCAAATAGTAAATGCTGAGGAAGAGGCTGAGGAAAGGGAGGTGGAAGACTAGCTTCCCCACCGAAGCGGAAGAAGAGGAAGCTTGTGAAGACCGTGCAGCGGGTGGCGAGGATGAGGCCGAAGAGGAAGATGCTGAGGAGGAAGTCCCTCCGCTTGTGGCACGGAAGAAGCGCAAGGCTGGGGAGACGGCCGAGCATGGGGCACTGCAGATTCCGCCTGAGGTCGGACCTGGGGCCACAGAGAGGGTGGCTACCGAGCTTGGGCTCATCGTGGTGAGCGACGAGTCTGAGGGCTCCGTTGAGGAGCGAGCGGGGAGATCTGCGCCCCAAGGCCCTGTTGAGGGCCGATCCGATGAGGTGGCCGCAACGGGGGCCTCAAGCACCGTTGTTGCAGAGTAGGTAGCAGTGAGAGGCGATGAAGGGACGTCCACTGGAGGGGGTGAGGAGACTTTGTGCAGCACAGGAGCGCCTGAGGGGGCCCTTGCTGTGGCGACGGCGACCTCTGCGACTGCCACGGCGATGGCCCTAGAAACCGTGGAGTCGACAGCTCCGACGACTGTGATGGTTCTGGCCCCTTTCCCCCACCGAGGTGGCTGCGAAGTTGTAGTGCAGAAAGCCGCTGCGGGTACCGCAGGGGCCAATCAGACCGGCGAGGCAGAGGAGGGAGGACTTCGGCAGTCTCCTGTTGCTGCGGAGGGTCAAGAGACGGTGACTGCGGTCGTCCCCGAGGCCATTGGAGGAGAGGTCCTTTCTGCGGGGGAAACGAGGAGTGCCGCCGAGGACCGGGCGGACTCCGAGGAGGACCGGAGGCCACTCACCCAAGTTCTAAGGAGGAGGTCACCAGCACTTCCTTCTGAGGTGGTGCTGGAAGCGGCCCTAGAGCATCTCAAAGGAAATGCTTCGAGGGTCCTTCCCCCGTGCCCAACTGCGTCTCAGCTAGAAGTGTTGGCGCAGTGTCAGCAGCTGAGCTCGGAGGAAACCCCCGAGCACTCGAGTGGGGCTTACCGACTGGGGCACCAAGCTGAGTAGGATGACAGTGAGGATGCTGATGTGGAGGCGCTCGCGGACGGGGTTGTGAAGTCGCTGGGGGTGCTTAAGAGGCTCGTCGTGCGCGCTCATAACCATAAGCAGATGTGGGAGGCCAAGTTTGCCTTCTGCAAGGATATTATGGCACAGTATATAGCCTGTGAAGACAAGCTGCAGAAGGAAGTTAAAAGCCTCCAGGATGCGCTTCGGAGTTCCGAGCTCAGCTTGGCCATTGCCTAGGCAGAAAAGGAGGCATTTTCCAACGTCTTGGCCGATGCCAAGGTTCGCGGGGTAGCCGAGTACAAGGAGGGGCCAGACTTCAAGGAAGATCTGGAGTAGTATGGGGCACGCTACTACAAGGTGGGCCTTGGAGCTGGAGAGGACAGCGGATGGAGGCTGGCCTCAAACGCCCGCGAGGCCTTCGATGCTGCTGTTGAAGAATGCCAACGACGGACCCAGGATTCGCGTCTGAATGGAGTGCGCTTTGTGCACTTCCAGTCAGGGTGAATGACTCCTAGGGGCGGTGGCACAGGTCCCTCCGAGCAGGCTCCTTGAATATATCAGCCCTTTCCCTTCTTTTTTTGTAGCTCAGCTTTAACGAGCTTTTGTATAAAGAATCTAAATAGATCCTTTGTTCATGAATGGCTTCACTTTTTCTATCTTCAATCCCTTATAATTGTTCTGTCCGAATCGAATTCGTCGGTCGTTTAAAAGGGTTCGCAATTACCGCGCAGGTTGTGGGGAACTGAAAGAAGTTCCGACCAGGGGTGTGTGCGGAAAGCCTTTTTACTTGGAGGTATCGCCCTATCCTTTGATGGCTGAAAAGCTTTGAACGAGGATATTTCGGGTACCTTCTCAAGCTGACCAAAAGAATGGGAAGAAGAGAAGTAGGATGCCGAGCAGGAGGCTTTTATAGGTAGTAAGCCTTCAAGTTAGATACATGCCAGGTCCTGGGTATGGCTCCGCCACTAGTAGTAGTAAGCTTATAGGAGTCTTTCCCGAGGACCTGGGCGACCTGATAAGGTCCTTCCCACTTGGGGGTGAGTTTACTAACTGCTCTTCGGGGATCCGATGTCGAGCAGCGGCGCAGGACAAGATCACCTTCAAAGAAGCGCCGCACCCGAACTCGGGCATTGTAGTACTGCTTGAATCGTTGCTGATAGAAGACTAGTCTGATGCTGGCGTCACTTTGACGTTCGCCGAGCATGTCTAGGTTCTCCCGGAGTGCGCGGTTGTTGGCGGCTTCATCGAAGTGAGTTGTCCAAAGAGTGGGGAGAGCCACTTCCAAAGGAACAACAGCCTCCAAGCCATAGGCCAAGTGGAAGGGAGTCTCACTAGTGGCCACCCGTGCTGTTGTTCGGTGGCCATAGCACGTTGGGGAACTCATCGATCCACGAACCTCCTGCAGCTTCCACCCTTGTGCGTATCCCGTTTAGCAATGTTCGATTGGCATTCTCGACCAGACCATTTGCTTGGGGATATGCAACTGAGGTGAAGTGGTTGTAGATGCCGAGCTCGGAGCATTTCTGCTTGAAGGACGTGCTATCAAACTGCTTCCCGTTGTCTGAGGTGATCACCTTTGGAATGCCGAACCGGCAGAGGATGTTCTTCCAAACAGACTTCATGCGGATTGGCTAGTGATGGCAGAAACGGGTTCGGCCTCGATCCACTTGCTGAAGTAGTCGATGGCCACGAACAGAAACTTCTTCCGCCTTGAGCCTCTGGTAATGGAGCCAGGATATCAATCCCCGTCTGGCGAAAGGGCGTGTTTGAACAGGGTGTTAAGTGCTCGGCTAGCTGCTTAATGAGCTGCCTGAACTTGACACTCTAGACATCTCCTGACGAAGGACATGCAGTCCTGTTGCAGGGAAGGCCACCAAAATCCTGCTCGAATGATGCTGCATGTCAATGTTCTACCCCCCAAATGACTTTCGCACAACCCTTCATGGACCTCTTCGGTAGCTGATGCTGCCTCTGTAGGGCTGAGGCACCATAGGAGAGGCCTCGAGAGGGGCAGCACGGTATAGTTGGCCTTCGATGAGGGTGAACCTCTGAGACAGCAACCTAATCTTGCGAGCTTCGCCTTGGTCAGGCGGAAGCTCTCCCAAAGCAGATAGGCCAGGAGAGGATCCATCCAGCTCAGAGCCGAAGGGCTAGACTCAATGGCAGCTACATCAACCTCGGTGCTCGGTGAAGCGAGCTCTTCTATGAATATGGAGCGAGAATGGGCAATGTCACCTGAAGATGCCAACTTGGCAAGTGCATCGGCTCACACGTTCTACTCCTGTGGGACATGTATGACTTCCAAGTAGAGGAGGTCCTCTTCTCGGCTCTTGACTTGCTAAAGGTATTGTGCCATGCGGGGCTCCCATGCTTCGAAGTGTCCGTTCATTGGATGGCGACCAATTGCGATTCACTGAAGACCTGTAGTCAAAGTGCTCCAAGATGCCTAGCCAATTCGGATTCCACAGCAGTGCTTCATATTCGGCAACATTGTTGGAGGCAAAAAAATGGAACCTCAGGGCGTACTGGAACTTTAGACCCTCCAGAGAGGTGAGAACCAAGCCTGCTCCGCTCCCTGTGACGCAAGAGGACCCGTCCACGTAGAGCTCCCATGGGGGCTCGTCAGCCAACGGAGGGTCCTGCTCGGGCGAAAGGGTGCACTTCACGATGAAATCTGCTAGTGCTTGTGCCTTGATGGCCGTCCTTGGACAGTAGGTGATGTCGAACTCGCCCAGCTCGATGGCCCATTTGATGAGCCTACCAGAGGCCTCTGGCCGCTAAAGGATGAGTTTCAACGGCTGGTCGGTAAGGACCGTAATTGAGTGGGCCTGGAAGTAAGGCCTAAGCTTCTGTGGGGCTGTCACCAGTGCCAGGACGAGCTTCTCTGCTCGAGGGTACCTTCTTTCAGCCTCTCGAAGGACCCTGCTGATGTAGTAGACTGGATGCTGTGCCGCTGCCTCTTCCCTTATCAACACTGCGCTGATGGAGTGTTCGGTGACCGAAAGGTACAGAACAAGGTTCCCCGAGCACAGGTTTCAGAGAGAACAGGTGGGGCTAATAATATGCCTTCAGCTCAATGAAGGCAGCTTCGCAGTCCTCGGTCCACGTACATGCCCCCCTTGCTGCGAGGAGCCTTTGGGGCCTCGTAGCAACTTGAAGAACTTAAAGCTCCTCTCCGCTGCTCGGGACATGAACTGGTTAACTGTGGCGAGACGTCCAGTGAGGCGTTGGACATCGCGCACCGTCTGGGACTTCTCATCTCTAGTATGGCTTGGATCTCTCAGGGTTGGCCTCTAATCCTCTGTTTGAGACAAGGAAATTGAGGAACTTACCCGAGCGCACCCCAAACATGCACTTGGCTGGATTGAGCTTCATGTTGTACCTCTGCAGAGTTGCGAACGTCTCTTCGAGGTCAGAGATGTGGTCGGCGCTCGTGAGCATTTTGACTAGCATGTCATCGACGTAGACCTCCATGTTTCGCCCAATCTGTGGCTTGAACATCTTGTTGTCCAGCCGCTGGTACGTTGCGCCAGTGTTCTTCATGTTGCCCAGCTAGCTAGCCCAGAGGGGGGGTGAATGGGTTATTAAAAATTGATCTTTGATTGAAACCTGTTCACTAATAAGATTACACAACAACTTAAACGAAGGTTAGAGTTAGAGGAAATGAAACAGCAAATGCACAAAGCACAACCACAAGACACAAGGATTTTATCCTGGTTCGGAACTCTATCCACAGGAGACCTACGTCCAGTCCCTGAGCAATACCTCAGGATATTACTATCAAGGGTACTATCCCCCTCACGGATCCTTACACCAGCCACAAACGGTCTTCCTTCAACCTGAAGGGAAAACAACCACCCTGGATACCACCAGGTCTTCCTTCACACAGAAGGGAATACAACCACCCTGGATACCACCAGGTCTTCCTTCACACAGAAGGAATAAAACTAATAAAAGTACGCACAAGAACAGGCTTCAGGAACTAGCTCAAACAGCTATAGTCTGAAGCAAATAAGTCTCAAGAGAGAAAGGATTTGACACTGGGTCTCTCAAAAGACTTCACTAACTCTCACAGGAATTTCTTTTTCAACACAGAGAACTAAAGAGCTGAGATCTATTGGAATGGAGTGCTTCGCTCTTGTTTTCAACTATGAACTTGGCTGAAGGATTCTCTATCACCGAATGTTGTTCTCTTCAAAAGTATATCCTTCTCAGTCTTGTAGTCTTGTATTTAAGCTTCTACTTGAAATTTGAACGTTAAAGAACCGTTGTCTCTCATTCTGGTGTACGTTAGACTGGTCTGCAAGGAAGCTTCTGATCTTTAGTCTTTTACCTTTAGTACACGTCAAAGAAATGTTTGATATCTTGTATCTTGTTGTCCAACGTTGTACAAATAAATCTTGTCAGGTATCTGCAAGCATATCAACAATAAATAGGAGACACTAGGGCTGTCGTTGATTGTCAGTCACAGTTGGAAAAGATATTGCTAGATTTAGCAAAGCTCCTTTCTGTCAAAATAAAAATGTAGACAGAATAGCACAATAGTGGAAGATATCATCTGCATGCATGAGAGATACGTTCAGAGTGCATTGAATGCATAGCAGTCAAACAGGCGAGACACGACTTTGACTATTCAACGCATATTAAAGAATATTGATAAAATCGATAAAAACAAAGCTGATGCTTTATGACTTATGAAATCGTTATAAGTTGATAGGCAAATCGTTATGACAGAGAACCATTAAATCATAATAATGAAATCATTATAAGCACTTATGAAATCGTTATAAACAAAGCTGATGCCTTATGACTTATGAAATCGTTATAAGTTGATAAGCAAATCGTTATGACAGAGAACCATTAAATCATAATAATGAAATCGTTATAAGCACTTATGAATCGTTATAAACAAAGCTGATGCCTTTATGACTTATGAAATCGTTATGATCAAAAGAGAATCTTTATGAATTCTTCAGAAATCGTTATGAGATGCAAGTCGTTGTGTTTCTGAAGAAATCGATATGAAACACTTAGAAAAAGGCAAGTCGTTGCGAGTTCTAAAGAAATCGTTACGACAACTTACAGAATCGTTGTGACGAGCAAGTAGTTATGAGCTCTAAGAAATCGTTATGACAACTTAAGAAATTGTACGGCGAGCAAGTCGTTGCGAGTTCCAAAGAAGTCGTTATGACAACTTAAGAAATCGTTGCGACGAGCAAATCGTTACGAGGTCATAAGAAATCGTTATGACAACTTAAGAAATCGTTACGGCGAGCAAGTCGTTGCGAGTTCTAAAGAAGTCGTTATGACAACTTAAGAAATCGTTGCGATGATCAAATCGTTACGGTGTCTTAAGAAATCGTTATGACAACTTAAGAAATCGTTGCGACGAGCAAATCGTTACGGGTCTTAAGAAATCGTTATGACAACTTAAGAAATCGTTGCGACGAGCAAATCGATACGGTGTATAAAGAAGTTGATGCAATGACTTAGGAAGGAATATGAGGTGAGAGTTTTACCTGATTTTCTTGAACTTCCTTTACTTTTATTTCCTGTCCTCAAGGCTCAAGTAATTCATTAGTATTGTTTTGTTAATCATCAAAATTAATATATAAATAGGTGAATTTAATTTATATGGGGAAAGTTTGGTCATCACTTCAGACCAAAGGGCATCCTGGTAAAATAGTACAAGTCCAGGTCGGTGACGAACGTGGTGGCATCCTAGTCTGGAGGATGCATGCTGATCTAGTGATAACCAGAATATGCGTCCAAAAAGTTGAGAAGCTCGTGGCCAGACGTTGCATCCACCAGCTGGTCGATGTGTGGTAGAGGGAAGTTGTCCTTGGGCATAGCTTTATTGAGATCTTTGTAGTCCACACATACATGCCATTTGTCATGGCTTTACGTACGAGGATCACATTGGAGATCCACCTCGAGTATTGGGCTTCTGGAGGAGCCCAATAGCTTGGCTTGTGACGATGTGATCCTGGATCACGATCTGTCGCTCGCGATTGATGGGTCGTCTCCTCTGTTGAACTGGTGGAACCCTTGGGTCCAGGCGAAGGTGACGCACCATCACTTCTAGAGGAATGCCTGGCAGTTCATCGTCCGACCACGCAAATACATCCAAGTTGGCTAATAAGAAAGCCTTGTAGCGTTGCCGCTCGGCCTCCGAAAGTAAAGCGCCAATATAAAGGACATGTTCGGGGTCGTCATCTATCCGAACTAGAAGCAAGTCTTCAGCAGGAGTTCCTCAGCTGGAAGAAGGCTGATCAGTTGGCGGGGGTACTGGCAGTGGGGCTGCGATAGGTTGCTTGTCCCTTAAGGAGAGGACATAGCACCGTCGGGACTCGCGCTGACTTCTGAGCACCTCGCCGATCCCACATAGAGTCGGAAACTTCATCTTCTGATGGAGAGACAAAGGTACCGCTTTAATTCGGCGACAGGCCCCTGCCAAGGATGGCATTGTACCCGAGAATGCTTCGAACAACCAAGAAGTCCACCATCTTGGTTACGCTCCTTGGGGCCGTCCCAAGAGTAATTGGGATGCGCGCTCATCCCATTGGTTGAACCGAAACCCCCGAGAAGCCGAACAAAGGCGATTCTACCGGGGTAAGCTGGTCAGTTTTTAGACCCATCAGCAGGAGACAATCGTAAGCCAATACATCCGAGGCACTTCCATTATCCACCATAATCCGACGCACGGTATAGTATTGATGGTGGCCGAAACAACCAGCACATCAGTGTGTGTAGTGGAGACTCCTAAAGGATCTTCATCCGAGAAGGTTATAGCCTCCTCGGACCGTGCGCGTGAGGGATTGGGGGGATAGGGACCTGGGCGAGGCACTGGGGGCCTGTCCACCACGTGCACCCGCCGAGCATAGTCGCGCCGGCTTTGATTGCTTTCTCCGCCCGCGCCGAAACCTCCTACGATCACGTTGATCTCTTTCCCATTGGGTCGTTGTTGATCGACTGCTCAGGAGTCCGTTCTCGGCGCCTTTGGCGGTCTTCATTGCAGCGCACATACCACCCAAGATAGCAGCATTTGATCAAAGACTCAATCTCATCCTTGAACTGGCGGCACTCGGAGGTGTCGTGGCCATGGTCACGGTGGAAGCGACAATACTTGTCCTGGTTGCGCCCGGGGATCAGAGCGCATCTTGGTGGCCACCGAACATAAGGCTCTTGGCCGGATCTTGGCCAGGATATGTTCGGGAGCCACCGTGATCGGGGTGTAGTCGGTGAAGAGGTGGTCGGCGCGGTGAATCTCCGTTGCACCGGCCTTTCTTCCTGTCACGGTCGGAACCATTGTCGGAAGGCCTCTTCTTGTTCGATTGATCGCCCTGCTCTGCTCGGCCGGCAGCCAGGCTTTCCTCGCAAGCCACATGGCATTGAGCGATGGAGAGTAGCTCGGCGAGAGTGGAGGGCTGCTGGACCCCCAATGTCCTCTGGAGAAAGCCATCGCGAGTGCCGTGGATGAGAGCACTGGTGGCTAGAGGGACGTCGAGGCGAGGGATGCAGAGTGCTTCGGTCTGGAACCTCTTGACGAAGCCCTATAGTGCCTCGCCCTTCTTCTGGTGAATGGACAAAAGAGATGCCGCCGTGCGCGGCTGGGACCTTCCACCTAGGAAGTTGTCCCGGAAGGACTTCTTCAACTGGTGGAAGGAAGAGATGGAACCCGCAGGGAGGGCTTCGAACCATGCCCGCGTGGTGTCCTTTAGGGTGGCCGGGAAGGCCCGACATTTGGCCGTGTCTGATGCTCCGTGAAACACCATATGCGACTCAAAGCCGTGAATGTGATCTATGGGGTCGGTGGTGCCATCGTAGGGCACAATGGTGGGCAGAGGTAGCTTGGGGCAGACCCGAGCTTCTAGGATCTCCACTGTGAACGGGGAGCGGAAGTCCAAATCTTTGTCCACATGAGCCTTGCCCTCTGCTCGCTGGACCATCACGTCAATGCGGCGCTTGAGGTCGACGACGCGATGGAGGCGTCTGGCCAACTCCTGGTCGGAGTGGGTGGACTCCTCACGCCGGGACCTGTGGGAGTAGCTCCGACAACGGAACGCGGGGCAGGCGGGACCATCGCAAAACGACAGGGTGAATGTCTTGCCGTTCCGGTGTCTAACGTGCCAAAGGTACCCTGCGCGATTGCCATGGCGATTCTGCATGTTGCTCCTGCGACGTTGGAGGGGCACGAGTCCGTGACGAGACGACTCCGCTGTTGCTCCGGTGGCGGGGGAATCACCTGGGCTAGTTGCCTGGCTAATTGGGCCTGGAGGCCCTGGAAGATTCCTACAAGGTGCTTCATCTGCCCTCGGAGTTCCACCATTTCCTGGGCAGTTGCGATCACAGCAGCAGCGGGGACATCACCGGGCCCGCCGGTGGGGGCGATGGCGACATCGACAGGGGGGACTCGATCGCGCGAGTCTAGTGTGACTGCCGCGATCTGGTCGCCCGGCTGCCTGGGTTCTGGTGAGAGGAACATTGCGAGCCATGGCTGATGTCGTTCCCATAGACGGCGCCAAAAATGTGGTGGTGTTTTCCTGTTTTGGGCTTGAGCCAAACGAGCCTCCACTGGAGAAGATGGGAAGATGATCGCCGATGCCGACGGAAGCCTGCAAGACCAGAAGGAATCAGGGGGGCTCGATTTTTGACCGGGGAGAACCCTTCGATGCCTAAGTCAGTACGGGACTGGAGAGGCTAGAAGGAAAGGAGGTTCTCGTGCGTGAGTGGTGCGAGGACCAGTGTGAGCATTCATGATCACGTACCTCTGCATGGAGGTTACTGAGCCTTTTTATAGGCGAAGGTCATGAGGGAGTGGGACGGCACATCCTTTAACTACACCAGAAAGGACGTGCCCGTTGGCGCCCTTAGCTGGGAGTTATGCGTTGAGGCGCCCGTTGAGGGGATCTACAGTTAACGCACCACTTGATTGTGGGGTGCTTGCTATGCAGCGGTTATAACTACCGCAAGGAGGCGAAGGGCTGCTCTGATTTCCTTGGTCGAGAGGTATCAAGCAGGTAGCCTATTCGGTGGGATAGACTTTCTATTCGGTAGCTGGGCCCGCTGTTCGATGTCTGATGTCCAAGTGTAGTGTATGTCAGCGGGACCATGGCACGCCTCGAGCAGGACCTGTTAGGTAGGTCGGCGCCTGGACCGAACAGAATGAGGGGTGTCCGGAGACCACTCCCGAGATCCTAGAGGTGCTCGGACGCGGAAATCGTGTTCGGGTTCTTCAAGTTGCTTCCGAGGACACGTGGTACCCTGCGGAAGGGCCGCGCCCGCCTGTAGGATCATGATGGGTCATGATGGGCCTCGTGGGCTTAGGTGGCTAAAAATAGCCACCACACTTGCTATAGCCACGTGTCTTGATAAAAACTGTGTTTTAGTATATAGTACTAGTTGAGCTCCATGCACGGTGATTATTTATAAAATTTTAGATAAATAAAAAATTATTTGTAAATATATATAATTTTAATTATAAATAGTTATGTTATTATAAAACGTAGTAAAGAAATGTGAAGATAAATAGAAAAATTAAATAATAAATTTTATCAAAAATTGCTAATCATTTTCCTATGAAATTTAGGCTATTTATTTCATAAAATTATTAGTTTAGGTACAAAAGATCTCTAATAAAATAAGTATTAATAAGGAGAAATAGATCACCTGAATAAATGTCACTATATTAATGAGAGTTGCACTAATTTATGTGCTTACCTAGATAAATGGAAAATAAGGGAAAAGGAAAAAACTAATAACATAAATTAAGAGAAAATTTACACTATAAAATCAGAAATAAGAAAAAAAGATTTTACACTACAAATAAAGATAAAATATCTTGTCAAAAAATATATTTTGACTAATTACATGTGCCACAAAGAAAGAATACGCGGGTATAGGGAGTTCAGTTCAGAAGAGAACAAAAAATATTCTAGGCATTTAACAGTTAATTGGGAACCTATGGAATTGTGAGCACGCTAGACCTCAACCTGCATCCTGTTGTTAAAGTAACCATCTTTAAAGCTATTGCCATGATTAACGATGTTGTTACTTCTGCTGCTACCGCTAATCGTGACATCATTTTCGTTATTGTTGATGTTGGGACTTCTCGTGCGGCCGGAGAGGGCGGCCCAGTAGGCCAAGAAGAGGTTGGCGGCTTAGGCATCGTTTAGGAAGGAGGTTCGAGATTTTTATCATTACAAAATCCCAAATCTCCCCCCAAAAGCTCTCTTTCCCTGGCTTTGGAAGAAATCCTAGGCACAATAAATGCCATTCTCCTCTCTATCTCTCTCCTCTCTCTCAAAATCCACTTTTGAAAATCTACTTTTCACTTTTTTGTTTGGAAAGTAGAGTGAGGAAAAGTAAGATTCCAATCATTAGAATCTACTTTTCACTTTTTCACCCTCCTTCCCAAACGATGCCTTAGGCAGCGTTTGGTATTGGTTTTGAGGGGGGGGATTTCAATCATTGAATGATTGAAAATCCCATTTTTCTCCCTCTAATTAGCAAACAAAGAAAATGACTTTTAGATTTTGTAAAAGGAGATTTTGAGAGAGAGGAGAGAGATAGAGAGAAAGAGAGTCATCATTGTGCCTTGGCTTTTGAGATTGAAAAGCTGGTTAGAGGGAGCTTTTGCAAGGTTTGGTGATTTTGAAAAAGTGAAATCCCCATTGGGGGTTTCCAAACGGTGCCTTAGTCCTAAAGGTGGAGGACCGTGTAAGTGTCGATGCCATAGATGAAGCCGTAGGCGATAGAGTATGTGAGGGGCATTAGGATCATGGTGACAAAGGCCGAAAGTCCCTACCGCATGTCCTCCCAGTCCACCTCCAGCTCCGACTTTATCATCATCACCCCCACTAGTACCAACGACCAACCCACAGCCTAAGGGGGGATCGACACCAACTGCTGCATAAAGAAGGCCAGGAAGAAGTACCTTACGACGATGAGCGCTGTCAAGTCTATACGGCCCGCTTCCCGGATGCTGGTGGAAGACTTGACGAAGGTCGTCACGGGAGAGGTGCTCAGGAGAGAGTCCACCCCGATCGCGATGGCATCGAACATGAAGGCAAAGTATTGGCGGAACAGTCGTATGCAGTGCGGTGACGGCGGGGGACCCCTAGGGACAACATACAGCGAGGGGGAGTAGGAGCTAGCGGAACAGTGCTGGTGCCGCGACGATAGACATGGAGAGAGCACCTGGGGACGGACGACGTGGGTGACTGCATGGCAGCCCGTGCAACGAATTGACCTGGCTCTCGACGGTAGTTACAGTAGGGTGCAGCACCCAGAGTAATTCACCAACATCATCATGGTGAGCGGCGTCGGATCGGAGATGAAAAAGGGCCGTGGGAAGCGGAGATGGAGAGCAAAGGCGAGATTGCAAAGCCTTCACAGAGAGGGCTAGGCCGACCTCAAAAATAGGGGGTGATGGATAGGGAGGGACAGAAAAGTGAAAGATGCAACGTGCTCTGGGGAGTTGGGAGGAGCTGAGATATTAAAAAGTAATAAAGTTCAATAAGATTCAAATTTAAAGTGAAAGTTTTTGCATTTGAAGTTGGGAAGAGATAATGGAAAAGTAACTTGATTCTTACGTGTGTTTGATGATAGATTTGGGTGGGAAATAAGAAATTTTGTTTTAATTATATAGTATAGATAGATGAGAAAACTTTGTTATATTTTTCTCAAATATATTTTAAATAATTTTCATAATATATAGAATTGCACATGAAGACACAGGAGTTCCGCAGAATAATCAAATCTGTCATCGCCCCACTCAACAACCACGCGCCCTCTCCGCCGACTCCACGATTTGACGGAGAGGGAGGAAGAAACAGAGGAGGGGACGGGGGCAATGACGAGCGGACGGGGATGGCCTTCCTTTCCTCCTCCTCCTCCGCCACCCACAAGCAGCACCTGCACCTTCCCGTCTTCTTCCTCCTCTTCTTCTTACACCCGCAACCCACAGATCGCTCTTCTTCTCCTCCTCCCCCTTCCAGCGCCGACTCCGTGCCGTCTTTCTTCGCAAAGATCAAGCCATTGCTGACACCTTCTTGGCCTCTCACGTCGTCGCCTGCTATCCCGCCACCCTCCATGGCGGACGAGGCCCACCAGGTCGGTCCTGCTGGAAGACCTCCTTCTCTGGCCGACCCCCGCCAAGTCTACTGCCCACCGGCTCAGAGGCGGAGGAGCAACCGCCCAGCCCCGCTCCAGTACCCACCATGCCGACGCTTCCCTTCAGCGGCGGCGATCTACTGCTCGGCGCTTTACCGGGGTTCTGGATGCAGCTGTGGATTGCCGTCCTTTCCAGGGTGCTCCTCTGGCCATTTGCCGGCCGACTGCTCCCGGTTTCCCCAGACCCGCCGTCACCGCCTGGGTACTACTGGGTCTCTG
Source organism: Colocasia esculenta (assembly GCA_014218235.1). Classification (NCBI taxonomy): domain Eukaryota; kingdom Viridiplantae; phylum Streptophyta; class Magnoliopsida; order Alismatales; family Araceae; genus Colocasia; species Colocasia esculenta. Next base: position 51,269,485 of record CM024762.1, read on the forward strand.
GCGCGCGATCAGCCCCGACTCCAAGCTTGGTCTCGTCCCCCTCGACAAACTGGTAGCCGGCGTAACTGGGAAGCCCGACCTCCGCCCCGAGGAGTTCTCCGCCGCGGCGGCGGCGCTCCTGCTGGCCACCGTTGGGTCGTTCCTCGCCATGGACCGGCTGGCGTCGTTGGCGGTGAGAGAGGTGGCACGCAGGAACCTGGCACCGGAAGTGGCCATCGCCGCGTTCTGTGTGTGGTCCTTATGGGTAGTGAGCGGCGCCGGGAGGGGTCGTTGTGGGGGGTACTGGGGTGGCCGGGCGCCCCGGCGGTGGGAGGTGGCCATGTGTGTGGCTTGGGTCCAGGTGTTAGTCTTCTGCCTCTGCCTCCCGCATAACCTGGTGAAGTACGTGCTCCTCCTGCTGGATCAGTTGCGAAATACCCGTTGACAGGTTGTCTGGAATTGCAGATGGGAAGAGACAAATAAAATAGGATTTTTGTGATCAAGTATGATTCGGATTGTGCCCGTTAATTAAGAGGGGATCGGGCATTTGATTTTTGTATTTCTAAGCGGTGTTACTGTTTCACACTTTTGGTCATGCCTTCTTTTATCATTATTGTTTATTTCCCGCGTCTAATTACGATTTTTATCTCTTTTTTTTTCAATGGATCTGGTTATACAATTCTGATGGGTGAGATAATCCTACAATTAGTAGGGGCTGTCCATCCAAAATGGAAATGGAAATGACATTTTTTCTTTCTTTTCTTATAAATAAATATAAATAAAAAAGGGAATGAACAAGGAAACTTTGGCCGTAACCTAGTAGCAAGTGCAGATACCATAGAGACAGTAGTAGAGCGGATAGCTCTAGTGCTAGCAAGTGCAAGCGACTTACGAGAGATGCAGGTGGTCTGATTGGTGAAGTGGAGAAAATTCTCAGCAAATTTTGTTGTGAAGGTTCCAAGGGTAATGGTTCTCTTCGTATGGCTAGTTGGGACCTCATGTGCAGACCTAAAATGAGGGTGGTCTTGGTTTAAGGAAATTAGTTGATTGAAACAAAGCTTGTCTAGGGAAACAATTGTGGAACATTCTTAATGATCCTAGTCTTTGGGTGAGATGTGTTAAAGCCAAATATCTTCTAAGATCAACGTCTGGAATGCCAAATTAAACCATATCACTCAATTGCCTGGAAGGGAAATTTTCAAGCTAGAAATTGGATGAAAGATCATTTGATCTATACAGTGCATAATGGAGCAAACACTATAGGAGAACCAACATATGTCAGCCGCTTGGAGCCGTTGTCAAAAACCAATAAATCGCTGACATATTATTATGTCAGCGACTGTGAAGGCACTGACAGAGCCGTTGCAAAAAAATTGTGGACAAAGATCTTATGTCAACAGTTATCGGGCGCCGCAGACATATGTGGATCTGTCCGCGGCTACAGGAGCCCTCTGACACAAAGTAGTGCCAGCGGTCAAAGTAGCTGAAGCCATTTCCAACTTTTGTCTGTGACAAAAGTTGCAGACGTATCTTCTATGGCAGTAGCTATAAGCGTGGCCGTTATGGCTTTATGGCCGCGACTTCCGACCGTTGGCATATCACTCTTTTGTCAACAGCTTCAACTTCTGCCTTAAAGTTTTTATTTGCAGTTTATAGCCTCGACAATATGCCTTGTTTTTGTCAACGGTTAGTAGCTGCTAAAGTATGCCCTTTTGCCAGCGGTTGTACAGCCGCTAACATGTTCTTACCCAAATATATATATATATATATATATATATTTATTTATTTATATGATTTTTATCATCACAGCCTGTGTGTACATAATGAGCCACCACCTAGACTCGTTGAATCATTCAATCACACACATATGAACCACCACCCAGACTCGCTGGATCATTCAATCACACACATATGAGCCACCACAGAGGCTCGCTTGATCGTTCAATCACATGCATAATTTATCAAATATACATAAAAAATAATGTAGAAGTAATATTATCAAAATATCCAAAAGTCAGAGATTGTCAAAGTGCAATAGAATGAGAAGGAAATCAAGAGATATGATCATCATGATCAAAATAATCATCTGCCTCCTCATCTATCTCGCTCTCTATGTGAGCTGCAGGAGGTACATGTTGGTTACGTATCAGTGATGTAGTGACACAATCGTTCGGATCCGGTTTAACGGGTTACAAGTGTGGTGCTCTTGACCAAGAGGTGGTCATTGGGCCTTATTCGAGTTTTCGTGCGTTGTGTGGACATTGTGGGCTTAGCTCTCAGCCCATTTAGCCCACAGGTTCACTGGTTGTGAATGCGACGGGACATGTTGTCGAATTTTGAAACGCGACGGCTTAATATGTCGCGATTCACAAAACCACCTTTGTGACGCATGCACACCTAGTTCGATTGGCGACGGTTAGGGTTGTCGCATTTAAGTCTTAAACGCGACGTCTGATCACGTCGCGATTTTGAATGTGGACTTAAATGCTCTGTTTCGCTCAGACAGAGCAGAGGAAGCTCTGTCCAGGCGAAACGGGGGAGGCTGCTGAGGGTTTTCAGGTGATTCGACTTCGTGGTGGTCGTGCGGCGCAGGATCCACGTGAGGATGGCGTCCGGAGCATGGACATGCTGGCGACGTGGGTGTCTGGCATTCTTCAGGCTCGTTTAGTTGGTAGGGAGACTTCCTAATTATTTACCTTGTCTTTGTGGGTTTACATGGATTTATATTTGAGATGTCGTTTTTGGTGATGAGCAATCAATGAGCATTTCATGAACAATACAATTTCATGTGATATGTATGTGTGAAACATTAAAGAATGACAAGTCAAGCAAATGTTAATCAAGAATCACATGTTTAATTTGATCATCTAAATATTCATATTATCTCACAACAATGCTCTTAAATGTAGGTGAGATTGCATGAAAGATAATGTACCAAAACAAGAGCAAAAGATCAAGAAAAGCACTAAAGACAAGTACCTGTCGACAGCCCAAAAAGATGCCTGTCGACAGCCCTACATAGATAGATCTATAGGGTACTGGCAAGATGTACCTGTCGATAGCCCCACTGATGCCTGTCGACAGATCTGCACAGACAGAACAAACAGGCTCCTGGCAAAGGGTGCTTGTCGACAGACTCAAGTCGCTGTCGACAGATACACAGAGGGAACTGCCTCCGAAAAGCCAGCCTTCTGCCTTTTGCAAGTCTGTTTACATCTGTTGATAGATGCATTCCTTGATGTCGACAGACGAAGAGAAAATCTCAATACGAGATCTCCATATGTTTCCGACTGGGTGTTTCCTTTTACCACGACTCTCCATACTTGAACACCCATATAAAAGGAACTCTTTGGAGTTATTTTCGTACAGAAGCAGCCACAACACAAAACCCTAAGCAAAGTCTCAAGAGAGAAGATCTTTCTGCTGCTCTGCTCAACCATTCGTCAGGCAAACAAAGAGACATTCTCTGAACGGGATTGAAGCCAGATGAAAGGTTTGCGGAATTCCCCAATATGGTAATCTAGAAGGGGGGTTGAATAGATTATTGTCAATTAAAACTTATCACCTTCTTTTGCAAGAACACTGACTGTTAAAACAATAGCAGAGTTAAGCTAAGTGTGGATGTGTGTGACTTGATTACAGGTAGAAAACAGATTATCAAACGTGCGTAGAGATGACGTGCCTACCAAACATCTATCGTAAACTCGTGCAAACCACAAGACACGACGATTACGTGGTTCGGAGTACAAACTTGTGTATCCTACATCCACGGGCCACACGCACACACAGAACAACCTGCTTATGAGCTAGTTCAACAACTACAACTCACACACACATGTTATCTGATGTGCAACCATGATCAGATCAACACCCACACATGAATCAAGCACAAGGACTGCTTGAGACACCACAACAGACACACGAATTTGTAAAAAGTAGAACAGATAAGAGTTTTAGAGTTGAAGAACAAATCCAGATTGTAAACTCTTCTTGTGAACGTCTAACGGACTTTAAGCTTCATCTTGCTGATCACACATTGATGAAGATACTTGAATCCACAACGTTTAGGCTTCACCTCTGCTGGAAGACTTCTCTTCTCGGTTCTGGGTGGTAGGTTGAAGCAGAGCAGCAGAAAGGTCTTCTCTTGAGAGATTTTTAGGGTTCTTGGTTGGAGGCTGCTTTTGTACGAGATCCACTTGACAAAAGTTGCTTATATAGTGGTGTTTACATATGGAGAGTCGTGGTAGAGAGAAATACCATCTACGACAACTTGGAAACTTTCTGTATCTGAAGTTCTCCTTGTATGTCGACAGGTCTGGGTGCATCTGTCGACAGGCAGAACAGTTTTGCAAATGCCAGAAGGTTGGAACTTCGGTTCTGTGCAATCTGTCGACAGCCGATGGGCATCTGTCGACAGATATCTGTAATTGTGTAAAAGACAGATGTCTGGAAGTTCAGGTATGTGGGATCTGTCGACAGTCGACTTGGCATCTATCGACAGATGGTGTTTTCTGAGCTTTGTCTTCTGGCTAATCACACCTGTGCAATCTGTCGACAGGTACATTGGGGTCTGTCGACAGGTGCCTAGTTCCTTGCTTTTGTGACTTTTCACTGTTTTGTGAGAGCTTGGCTTTATGCATTTGTACCTACATGATAAAAACATGTATGTCAAGTATAATGAATACATAGATAACCAAGTATTGTATCAAGTTCTTCGTCAGTATCAAACCTCAATTAAACTTATTTATCATCAAAAACATGTGTTAAAAACATTAGAATGAAAACCCAACATTCTCCACCTTTTAATGATGACAAAATTATTCAATTAGTGCACAATTGAGGTTTCTCCCCCTTTTGACAACATCTAAAGGTATTCACAACAGTCACACACAATGATATAGCAAAGAACTGTGATTTCATTGATGAGATATGAAGCATACACAGTACACAAATGTGATGACTGAAATGAAAGGGAAAGAAATTACATGAACATGAAGTGAAAAACATAACACAGAACATGACAGACACATGTGAAAAATAGAAACAGACAGTGACTCCTAGACCCATAGAACTCTATGTAGCATCATCGCCAGGCGGTGCAGCGGCCCGACGGCTTTCCTGAAGCTTAGTGAGACGCAGCTGCAGTTGGACTTGAGTGTCCGCATTGCTTCCATGTTAGCATCCACTGTGTCCAATCGTGCATGAATCTTATCAAATCCAGTAGACATCTGGAGTGCATCTGAGCAAGAAGATCACGTAGAGAAGGCTCAACATCTGCATCACTAGTATTATCTCCGGAGCATCAAGAGGCTCAGACTAGGAGTCTTCATCATCTGCTTCTCATCATCATCAGCAGCATTCGCATCATCATCATCAATCACATGATCTACATCCATGGCAACAGCTGGTGCCTTTCCTTTGAGCTCACGAGTGACGACCCCATCAACGAGCTTGTATCCATCCTATGTGCAGCAGTGAGATCGAAACTACTGCGGGAGTTGAGTGTGATAATTCACTGTCCAGAATGTCGATTCCAATGAACTCAGAGGGAGGTGATTGGACAAACAAAAGGCATGAACCTCCGGGGTTGGTAGAAGCATTGGTGGATGAGACCAACCATCAGAAGAGGGAGATTTATGGGTTCACACTGGAGGAAAAAGGTAAAGAGTGATTTATGAACATCGGTGACAAGTTCCCGACTTCCATGCTTTGGCGCAATCATGGTTGTGAAGATGTGATGGATCATCCGGTTCAATGGAGGGAAGGAATTGGCATTCAATTTGGCAATCTTCTTTGTGCCACCATATTCTTCAAGAGTGAGGAGGTGATAGTACACAGAAGCATCCGGAGTATGGGTGAGGATGTCGGTTCTAGAGTTGGGGATTTGAAGGGCCGTGCTAATGAGGTTGGCAGTGAGTTGGAAAGTGGTGCCTTTCACAGTTGTGTAGAAATGCTTGTCCTGAGAGAAGCCAAGATGATTGAAGAAGTCACGAACGGCAGTGGGAGAATAAGCCGTGTGACTGTAGAGAAAGGACGTCCACCCTGAGTGTCAAATAGAGGTTGGAGGTTGGGAAAGAGATCTGCCAAGGACTCAAAATTGACATACCTAGGCTGAACAAACTTTCTGAATGACCCCTTAGAATGAGTGAGATGGAGACGGGGAGGAACCACAAGTTCGGGCAAAACAGTCATCCCGAAGCTTCGTGCGGCGCTCAGCAGTAGCCCGGTCGTCGTCGCCGGCTCGAGATGAGGAGGGACGGCGGTGAGATGCCAGTTTCTTTGCCTGGGAGCCTGGAGAGTGATGGAGGAGGTGTGGAAGGCAATGCAAAGAGGGAGGATCAAGAAAAGAGGCCCACTGTAGAGATATGACAGGAGAGATGAGAGGTAGGGTTTGCATCCAAAGGAAGCAGGGGCTCGGTTTGGAGAGGAAAGAGAGGGATTTGAAGGTGGGGAAGAAGAAAGGGACGTGATTGCCTTTTTAAAGAGGGTGGATGGAAGTTTAGAGGCAAGGGTCCCACCAATCCGTCCCCAAACGGCGTGCCCGTTGGCTTTCCCAAATCGGGTCTGCCGTGGCTGTGGACAGACGCCAGGGGATCTGTCAGAAAATTTTTTTGTGTGAATTTTCAAGGAGAAATGTGAGCAATGGTTACACATTGTATAAATAAGGTGTAAAATGGGTATACACACATTGGAACCCACCATAGACATGGATATTAAGGCCCTCCCATTTACCTAAATGGTTTAGACATAACCTAAGGAGTTTCAAATTAGAGCATTAAGAGAACACCTTACGGTCTTAGAGAGAAAAGACACCAATACCCTTGTTGTTGTATAAGGACATTGTAGACCAACACTATCCTTAGTTTGATGATGATCAAATGATGATTGAAATGAATGCCCAAACTTCTTGATAACCATAGACACTAAATGACCTCGTGATTTGAGACACTGTGGAGGCTTCACTCTATTTCAAATTTTTTTTTTTTTGCTTGCAACAAATGAATGCAATGGGAAAAGTGGTATTGAAGATAACTTCTACCTTTTGACGTGATGATAGACATGAAAAGTGCCGTACCCCCAGTTACTCAGTGGAAGTGTCCATCATACCGTTGTATAGAGTTGATGAGATTGCTTTTTGATGCGAGGGCAGACATTTGTGATGCCCATCTCCCCAGTTACTCAGTAATACACATCATTGCTCTACCTTTTACCCAATTGTAGATTGACTTTTGTCTATTTTTTGGTGTTTTTCAGAAATAGGTAGCTTTCTCCAATTTAGATTAAATTTCAGAACAAAGAATGTATATGATTAGCAGTCAGTATTAGACATAAAGTTCAATGACCATAAGACTTTTCAAGTTACTTGAGAATAGTGTTGCCTACAAGGAAATATTCAATAGAGTTAGGTGTTTATCCTCTACGATGGTTCAATGTTTTCAAAATGATGTAACCTAAACCCGTGCATGAGTAGTATGTCCAAATCATGGTGGTTTAGGGAATAACATCAATATCATGTGATATGATGGAGTCAAACATGTATAAACACCCATAAAACATCTTAGATGAAGGACATGAAACTGCCATGAGTTTGATATGAAATAGGCATGAATTGACAAGAAAGAGGTGGCTGTCGACAGCTAGAGGGAGCCTGTCGACAGGTGAGCACAGACAGTAGACGGGTTTTCAGAATTGTGTCTAGCTGTCGACAGATGAGTTGTCATCTGTCGACAGGTGTACACAGAGTTCAAAGAATGATGTCTGTGGAGCTTGATCTATTGACAGGGGGTTCATGGCTGTCGACAGCAGCTTGTGCAGAGTGGAATCAAGGTTGAATGAGGGATTAAATGAATAGAATAAGTGAGAGAAGTTGACATGGATGAGATATGAATGACTTCCTTCACTAAAAACACTCATCTAGCTGATTTACTCCCCCATAGTGTGTGCTTATGTATCCACATACAAGCAAGGAAATCAAGAACACACTTTCACAAATAAATCAACCAACAGTACACAAGTTCATGTATGAGAGCAGATTATGAAGAGATTCAAGTTTTGAAAGGAAGAGGGAATGGGCAAAGTGAAAAAGAAACTAATTCCTTATATAAAGTAAATGACCCTTCCATGCAATCATAACTATGGATACGTGGCGGAGGTTTTTTGTCACGCATAATGAAAGTTTCCAAACAAACATGACTTGTTCTTCTACAATTCACCATTTGATATACCTCATAGTTGGTGCACATAAGGGACAAATACTTAGTATCCGGATAAGTTTCATTGCAATTTGCACAATCCTAATTCCGTCTCAATGTGGTGAATCTATCTTCAGCCAGTGGTTTGGTAAAGATAGCAGCAATTGTTTTCAGTGGGTATGAAGCTAATTTCCAAGGATTTGTTGGCACCTCATCTCTCAAGAAATGGTGATGAATTTCTATGTGTTTTGTCCTAGAGTGTTGAATGAGATTCTTTGATAGATTGATGCACTAGTGTTGTCACATAGGATAGATGTGCATCCAATATCGATGTTATAGTCACACAATTGATTTTTATCCACAACACTTGTGCCGCACAATCCCTGCAGCAACATATTCTTCCTCTGCAGTGGAGAGTGCAACCGAGTGTTGCTTCTTGGATGCCCACGAAACCATGCAACCACCAAGGATTTGGCAATAGCCACTAGTGCTTTTCCTGTCTATTTTACATCCAGCATAGTCAGCATCAGAATATGAAACCAAGTCAAAGCTACTACCTGCTGGATACCAAAGACCCAAGTCATACGTACTGAGAGATATATGAAAATTCTCTAACTGCAATTAAATGGCTTTCCTTTGGACTAGATTGGTATCTAGCACAAAGGCAAAATCTGAACTGAATGTCCGGTCTACTTGCAGTAAGATAAGGAGTGAGCCAATCATACCTCGGAATTGTTTGGCATCTACCGATTTACCTTTCTCATCTTTTTCCAGTTTTATACTTGTGCTCATGGGGTTGAGGCAGGCTTTGTTTGTTCAAACTGAAACCTTTTAGTACTCTTTGACATATTTTTCTTGGTTATGAAGAAGCCATCCTCCATTTGCTTGACCTGCAAACCAAGAAAGAATTGAAGCTCCCCCATTAGACTCATCTCAAATTCACTGTGCATGTGTTTGGAAAATTCCTCACACAGTGAAGGGTTAGTAGATCCAAAAATGATGTCGTCCACATAAACTTGAACAACAATGATGTGTGTGAACTTTCTTTGTAAAGAGAGTTTGGTCTACTTTACCTCTTGAGTAGTTTTTGCTTACCAGAAACGTGCTTAGTCTGTCGTACCAAGCTCGGGGTGTCTGTTTCAAACCATAAGAGCCTTGTGCAGTTTATAAACAAGGTTAGGTTTATCATGATCTTCAAAGCCAGGTGGTTGAGAGACATAGACTTCCTCTTTTATGTAGCCATCAAGAAGGCAGTTTTGACATCCATTTGAAACAATTTAAACTTGTTTGAGCATGCATATGCTAACAAGATTCTAACTGCTTCTAGCCTAGCTACAGGTGCAAAGGATTCTTCAAAGTCCACACCAAACTCCTGATTATATCCCTTTGCAACCAATCTAGCCTTGTTTCTCACCACTTTACCCTCTTCATTGAGTTTGTTTCTAAAAACCCATCTTGTACCTATGACAGACATTTCAGGGTTTTAGGAACTAAACTCCAGACATTATTTCTTTGAAATTGTCCAAGCTCCTCATGCATAGCATCAATCCATGAATCTTCTTTTAAGGCTTCTTCAACATTCTTTGGTTCCACTTGAGAGACAAAAGCTAAATGGTCCTGTTCAACTATTTGATTAACTTAGATCTAGTTTGAACCGACTCATTAAGTCTCCTATCACATTCTCAAGGGGGTGATCTTTAGAGTACCTCACATTGTGACTGTTGAAGGCCCGGGTAGATCTTGCATTTGAGGAGGTTGTTCTGGAGGAGGAAGTGCTTGAGGTGGTTCAATTTGAGGTTCTCCTCTTGTGGATCTTTTTCAGGTACATCTTCTTGATTTCTGAACAAAAGAATGTCATCTTCATCATCATACCTGCGAAGGAATCCCTCTTTGATTTTGAAACAACTTGAGAATTTTTTTTCCTTTTCCTTTTCTTTGTAGTTCCTCAAGGGTTGTTCCTTCAGTTTCATCAAACCTGTAAGCATTTGCAATGTTAGGCTTGATTTGAGATTCATCAAAAATTACATGAGGAGTTTCTTCCACAGTTCTAGTTTTCAGATTAAACACCCTATAGGCTCTAGAGTGTTCTGAGTATCCAAGAAAAATACCTTGATCGCTTTTGGCTTCAAACTTGTCCAGATCATATTTATCATTGTTATGTATTAACACCTTTGAACCAAAAACTCTGAAATACCCAATTGGTGGGTTCTTACCTTTCATAAGTTCGTAGGGAGTTTTCTGAATACTGGTCTTACCATGGCTCTATTAAGAATGTAGCATGACGTGTTTACCGCTTCTGCCCAAAAGGTTCTTGCTAGTTGATTCTCAACCAGAAGCATGCGAGCCATCTCCACCAAGGTTCTATTCTTCCTCTCCACAACCCCATTTTGTTCTGGAGTTCTTGGGAGGAAAACAAGTGTTCTATACCTTGGTTCCTGCAAAAATCAGTGAAGGAGTAGTTGTCAAATTCTCCCCCGTGATCAGTGCGGATGGAGCATATTTTGTTGACATTTCCATGCTCAATTTTATGAAAAGTCTTCAAAAACATTCAGTGCTTCATTCTTGTGAGCCAGAAATTTCACCAAGTGAACCTAGAGAAATCATCTACAATGACAAAACCATAACGCTTGCCATTGAGACTTAGTGTTCTCGTAGATCTAAATAGGTCCATGTGCAACAGTTCATAAGCTTTAGAAGTACTCACCGGTGCTTTTGATTTGAAGGATTTCTAGGTTTTGTTTCCCTGTGCACATGCATCACAAAAATTTTCATTTTTATTGAATGAAATTTCAGGAAGTCCACTTACCAGTTTGAACCTCATGATCTTGTGCAACACATTATAACTAGCATGACCAAGCCCGATGCCACAATGTAAGCTCGTTCTGTTTGTTTGCTACAAGACACAAATCATTATTTTCTGGATCATCTAAGTCAACCATATAGGTTATTTATCCTTTTTCCAGAAAACTTCAGACTTCGTATTTCTTTATCAAGAATTTGACATGAATCAGACTCAAAGACAATTTATGACCCTTATCACACAATTGACTTATGCTAAGCAAATTGTGGTGAGGCCATCAACAAGCAACACATGGTCTATTGAGTTAGAGGCAAACTTATTGACCTTACCTGAGCCGATGATCTGGCCTTTGTTGT